>OZ005657.1:30295389-30555481 GCA_963930645.1 Salticus scenicus
GTGAATGAGAAGTTTCTGAAAGGACAGTAGCTATAAGCTAATAACTATCCTTAGCCCCCAACTTCTCACCAAACAGAAAACCACCAATAACTAGGGAGAAATCAAACATACATATAATGTATAAAACTACTAAAAATATTTTATAAAATTATCAAATTGTAAAAGTTACAAAATTACATCAATGTTTGATGTGCTACTTTATTTTATTTTATTAATTAAAATTGTTTCCCCCTTTTTCAAAATGGCTTCAAACCTTTCGGTTAACTTCCTTGACTGTAGGATTTCTTTTACTAATCTTTTTCCCTTTCAGGTACTTTATTAGCAAATACATGGAATTAAAACGAAAAGATAATGAGATAGCACCAGGTCCGTCGCGTGCTTTAACAAGGGGCCCTGGAGATTCTTTTGATATGGGGAAGGTCTCTGGTAAAAAGTTACTCTATCAAATGTTTTCTGTTAATTTAAAATTTGAAAATAATCTAAAAAAATTTAGTCTGTGTCGTGATAAAAGATGTTTGACCTGTCCTTTTGCAGGAGTGGAACAGATAGAGGAGGGAAATAAGTTGTTTTGTAAAACCGAAAATGTAGTTTATTTATTGGAATGCGGTATCTGTCAATTTAGTTATGTAGGTCAAACTTCCAATTCTTTGAATATTAGAGTTACAGGACATAGAAATGACATTAAAAATTGCCATATTAAAAATAATTGTGATAAAGAAATTCATCATTTTCAATTACATGATTTCAAAAAAATCAAAATTTATATCTTGGATATTGTTTCTAATAAAAATGAAAGACTTGTTATGGAAAAACTTTTTATGTATGAACTTAAAACTATTTATCCTTACGGGTTAAACTCTGAATTTAATGGCACTAACGTGGCTAATAAAAAGGACTGTTGTATTTTCAGCAAATTATGTTTAAAAAATAGAACTTTTAAATATAATAGAAGAGGTTGTAGAGGAAAAGGTAAAATTAACATAGACAACGATATCTTAAAAGCTTTGGATTCAATTAATAAGGAAAATATTAAATTCTGTGATATAAATATAATAAAAACCAAGGTCTTCAGTTTGAAAAATAAAGATATAAAGTGGTTCATTAGAAATAAATTAAAAAGCTATTGTTTTAAAAATATTTTAATTAAAGATATTATTTTGGATTTATTTAAACATAAAATTGGTAACTATGATTTGGATAAAGAGGGGAATTCGAAAGAACACCCTCAGGAAAATTTGGTTTTGTCGTTCAGAGATAAATTTTTTGACTCCATTAAAATTAAAAAAGTTTTGAAAGCTTGTGAAAGTTTATTTCCTTTAAAAAACAGTTTCAATATTAGGATTGCTAATAGTTATGATAAAACTTTAAAAAATTTGATTTGCAATTATAATCAATATAGTAAATGTATTAGTTTAATTAAAGAAGATGAATGTTATTGCAATACGGATAGTTTAAAAGATTTTATTGATCCTTATTATGGTCATATTGTCTCAGGAAATTTGAATATAATTGAAGATGATCATCTAAAAAGTATTATGAATTTGGGATCAAGCTTCAGGTTGAATTTTAATTATAGCCATAAAAAAATCATTGATTTTATAGAAAAAGATTTAGACATTTTTATTTTAAAAATTTCTTATAAATATAGCTGGCCTTTTGAAGATTTTAAACAATGGAAATTTAAATTTTTGAACCTTTTTAAGAAACAATTGCTTTTCCTTAGAAATTACTATGGTAGATTAAACCTTGATGAATTTAATTATAGTGCTGAACTTAAAAAAGGTATTGAAAATTTAAAAGATAAATTTATTATTGCTATACTGTTGATAAAGCTAATAGTAATTTTGCTATTATTTGTAAAGTTTTTTATAAAAATCTTCTTTTAAAGGAATATTCAAGTAATAGTTCTTTCAATACATTAACTGACAACCCCTCTATTATCAAAAAACGTATATTGGCCTTTGATAAAAAACTAAGTTTAAGCAGAAATTGTTTTAATTTTCCATATCTTTTCGTTACTGTAAAATTTCATAAAAATCCAGTTAAATTTCGTTTTGTCACCTGTGGTACTAATAGCTATAATGATAAAGCCGGTAAAATCTTGTTTAAATATTTAAATTCAGTTTTAAAAGTAATTAATTCTGCTAATGATTGTAACATTATAAATAACAACCAGAAAGTCTTAGAATATTTCAAGAATAATACAGAAAGCATTACTTCCGTAAATACCTATGACTTTGAAAATTTGTTTGGCAGTATTCCACATAACTTGGTAATTGAAGTTTTTGAAAGCATTTATGATGAATTTGGCAGCTACTTAAATTGTGATAAAAATTATTGGACTAATCTTATCAGGTTTTGTATTTTTGAAAACGTTTTGTTTAACGGGAAAGATTACTTTTTACAGCGGAGGGGGATCCCAATGGGAACGAGTTTTTCGAGTGCTTTCGCAAATTTATTTTTATATTTTTTCGAAAATTTTTTTATAAATATTACTTTCTTTAGATATATAGATGATTTAATTGTTTTTAACTGTAATTGTTTCGAAAATATCTCTAAAAAAATATATCCTAAGGAATTGGTTTTGAACCGTACAGATACCGATAAAATTTCTTTCCTAGATTTAAATATAAAGAGAAATGAAAATAAATGGCTAATTGGATTATATGATAAAAGAAAGGATTTTAATTTTAAAGTTAATAGTCTTACTAATTGGTTTTCAAATATAAGTAGAAAAGTTTTAAAAAATATTATGTTCGCACAGCTTAAAAGAATTCATTCTATTTGCAATAACGAAGAAGATTTAAAATATGCTCTTGAAGACTTAAAAAGTACCTTGCAAATTAACTGTTTCCCGTCACAATTTTTAACTGTGACTTTTCAGAGTTTTCCTGTCTCGGTTGGTTCTACTTCCTCATTTAAGGGCGATATTGAAGTACCAACGAGTAGCCCCGTTGGCCGAAGATAGTTTGTGTTCCAGTTGAAAGGTTGTAATTTTTATTTCTTTTTATACTTTCTTGTTTACCTTCGGTAATTCTCTTTTGTATTGTATATATTTTTAAATGAATTGATGTAATTTTGTAACTTTTACAATTTGATAATTTTATAAAATATTTTTAGTAGTTTTATACATTATATGTATGTTTGATTTCTCTCTAGTTATTGGTGGTTTTCTGTTTGGTGAGAAGTTGGGGGCTAAGGATAGTTATTAGCTTATAGCTACTGTCCTTTCAGAAACTTCTCATTCACCCCTACACTGAGGGGCCTCCCTGATGAAGATCTCAGTGTTTTTTGGGGTATAATTTCATTCATTTGTGTACATATTTTTCTACATTTAACTTCATTCATTTGTTTATATATTTCTGCATTTATATATTACTATATCAAAGTTTTGCATTTCCTTTCGCTGCAATCTTGCGCATTGGTTTGTAATTCTCCTATTGGTTTTTCTTATCAGTAAAACTTATATTTTTATATATTTTCCTGTCAATTGTTTTCTATATATATATATATATATATATATATATAATTTGATTATTTTATTTATTTGTTTTTTATATCAATATTTTTTTAATGTTGCACACTCATTAGTTTTCAATTTTTCTTCCACAATTTTACAATATCCTTTGCTATATTAAACGAGTTAATCACAGACTTGTTTTATATATATGTACACCCCGGTTCAAAAGTTTAGCTAGATTTGCAAACAATCAGTTTTTTTTTTTGTTGTTGTTGTTGTTTTTTTAAATTTAAAAACTTATATCTTGATGAAATGTTTTCAAACATTGTGTATTTAAAGAACCGGTCTTCCTCATGTTTTTCAGTGAAGATTGGTTTAAGACAACATATAGGGGGCCGGTAACTGAGCATAATCAATAATGTTTGTGATCACTCTGTATCGTTACGTGAACGAAATGAACTGTAACTTTAGGATATGTTAATATAGATCCAGTTCATATTGTGGATGAATTTGTGTGACGATTGCATATTAAATAACGATAAGCATTTATTTTAAAACTAGAAAAAAAAAAAAAAAAAAAAATATATATATATATATATATATATATATATATATATATATATATATATATATATATATATATATATATATATATCAGCATTTTTTTTTTAATGCAAGTGAATTAGTATAAAAAAAATTCAGCACTTTTTTTCTCTTTTTTCCTGCAGCGAAGCAGATTATGTCCGCTTCGCTGGTCAATGTATTTAAACGAATTTTCAAAAGAATTGAATCACCATTTATTTTTTATGTCACATTATAAATAAAAACTTATAATTCACATTATAAATAAAATCGCTCTAAACCTCACTTCGGGTACCCGTTGCCTATGTCCCCCGCTCTTTATACTATATTAAATAAAATATTTCCTCCGTTTTGCACTCGTTTTACTTCCGCGGAGGATCAAAATTGTGATGACATGTCTCCGGACCATCTCTAGGGGTGAATCCCAGCCCGTCGCCACTTGCCCGTTGCACAGCACTGGTGCGACGTAAAACCTAACTAACCAACCATGCACTCGTTTTACAACAATGCTCTATGGTCTTATGTGAATGATGCTCAAGAATGAATCAACAATTGTTTACAAATTTAATAGATTATATATGGGAAATAAGTACGCTGTAATTTAAAAATTGCAGCTCTTAGAATTTCAAACCGATAATTTTTAAAAAGTTATTCATTATTCTTTAATATTAGACTGTTTTTCGTTTAATATTAGACTCTTATTTTAAGATAAAAGCAATCGAATGATATCGCGTTGTGAAACTTTGCAACGTAATATCTTTAAATCTAATAAATTGATGTATATACTGTCCTCACAAAAAATGAACAGTTTTTAGAGCTCTTTTTAAAAAGTATAACATATATGAAGTATCTTTTAAAATAATTCATCAGTTTTTACTAAAAAAAATGGCCGACTTTCATTACCAAACTAGTTAAATCTAGACCAATCAAAAATAGGAGTGGTCCGCCCGGATGTGTTCCGCCGACAAACTCTTTGCTTTATTTATATAATATACAGAGTTTTTAACGAAAATTATTCCTACTTTCAGATAAGTTGAAAAAACAATTTTAAAACAATTACTGCAATCGGAATACAAATGTTTTAAATATATCATGAAATATGAACATTTTAATGAAAAACCTTTTCACTGCGCATGTGCGAAAGATATAAAACATTTTATTACTTAGGTTGAAAGCTAGATATATTAGGCAACTTTAGTGAAAACTGCATTTGAATAGAGTAAAAATAAAGCAAATTATCCAAAAAAGAACGAGCTAGATTTTAGGCATTTTCCAAAAGTTGAAATTTCATAAGGGGTTTTTCGAAAAACCCTTTATTAAACCCCATGCCACATAATTAATTTAAAGATCCAATTATTTTAACCACTTAGCAAAAGCTCTTTTTTTTGTGAAAAAAAAAAAAAAAATCCTTATCATCTCACAAATCTTAGTAAATACACTAAAATATGTTAAAGTTACAAGCTTATGAGGGGTTTTTCACAAAAAGTACTTTTGGAGCGTGGTTGTAATAATTGGATCTTCAAATTAATGACGTGTTATGTGAAAAACCCCTTAGGAAATTTCAATTCCTGGAAAATATCTAAAATCTAGCTCTTTCTTTTGTCGATAATTTTCTTAATTTTTACTCTATTCAAATGCACTTCTGACAAAAGTTGCCCAATATATCTAGCTTTCAACCAATGCAATAAAAATTAATTTTCCTTTCGCACATACGCAGTGAAAACGTTTTTCATAAAAAATCCTTATATTTCATGCGATATTTAAGATATTTGTATTCCTATTGCAGTATATTATGTTTCAAAAGTGTTTTTTCAATTTATTTGAAAGTGGGAATAATTTCGTTTAAAATTCTGTATATTATAAATAAAAAACATGTTGATTTTTTTTTTTTTTTTTTTTTTTTTTTTTTTTTTTTTTGTTGTTGTTTGAGTTTTAAAACAAATGATTATTATTATTATTATTATTATTATTATTATTATTTAGTTTTAAAATAAAAGCTTATGTCTCCGTTATTTAATGGGCTATCGTCCCACAAAAAAAAAAAAAAAAAAAAAAAAAAAAAAATGATCGTTTGCAAATTTTTCTAAACTTTTGAGCAGGAATATATATATATATACTTGCCTTGGGTTCCTCGAAAACGGCTCTAACGATTCTCATGAAAATTTAGGGTTAATGGTTTTTTGGGCTGAAAAGGTGATTGGAATTATCCCCATCATCAGGAAAATTCGCATTCGCAGTTAACCCGTTATTCGTCGTTTGCAACATATGGTAGAAATTGAGTTTTTTCAAAAACATGAATAACAGTATTAATGAAAGTTTAAGGATAAGGGGTTTCAAAAATCGGCTGGACTTATTTCCATCTTCAGAAAAATTTGCATTCGCTGTTAATCCTTTATCCGCGCCGGTTGCAAAATATGGAAGAAATTGGGTTTACGCGGAAATGGATATAGTGAATTCGATAAAAATTTGGTGTTAAGGGATTTTTAAGGTGCAAAATCGATTGGACTTATCCTCAACTTAATAAAAAAAATAAGTTCACTATTAATCTTCTATTCGACGTTTGCAAAATATATAGCAGGAATTGAGTTTACTGAAAAATAGATATAACAATTTTGAGGAATAACTAGGATTAAAGACTTTTTTTTTTTTTTTTTTTTTTTTTTTTTTTTTTTTTTGGGGGGGGGGGGGGTTGGTGCACTTGCTGTTAACCCTTTATCCGCAGGTTGCCAGATATGGCAAAAATTGGGTTTACTCGAAAATAAATATAACGATTCTATTAAAAGTTTGGTGTTAAAGGATTTTTAGGGTGGGAAATCGATTGTACGTATCTTCAGCCTCGGGAAAATTCGCGTTCACTATTAACCTTTTATCCACAGGTTGTAAAATGGGACAAAAATTGGCTTTACTCGGAAACGGATATAACAGTTTCAATGAAAATGAAAATTTGGGATTAAGAAATTTCTTGGGTGCAAAATTATTGGACTTATCCTCATTTTCGAAAAAAAAAAAAAAAAAAAAATGAAGGAAGGAAGGAAGAAAGTATTCGCTCTAACCTTTTATTTTTTTTGCGGCGAAAAATCAATTAGACATATTCTCCTTTTCAAGAAAATTCGCGTTTGCTGTTAACCCTTCATCCACTGTTTGTAACATATCGAAGAAACTGGATTCACTTAGAAATAGATATAACAATTTTAATGAAAGTTTGGGATTAAGGTTTATTTTGGGGTGAAAAATCGTCTGGACGTATCCGCATCGACAGGAAAATTCGCGATCTCTGTTAGCCCTTTATCCGTTATTGCAAATATGGTTCAAATTGGGTTTACTCGGAAACAAATATAACGATTTTGATAAGCATTTCTTGGGTTAAGTCATATTTTTTAGATGAAAATTCGTTTTGATTAATCTCCATTTTCAGGATAATTTGCTTTTGCTGCTAACCCTTTATCCGTCGGTTGCAAAATGTAGCAAAAGTTGGGATTACTTAGAAATGGATATAACAATTTTCATAAAATTTTTGCAATAAAAGTTTTTTGAAACAAGAAACCCATATGACTTTTTCTCTTTTTCTCGAAAATTATCATCCAGTGTTAACTCTCATTTCGCCCGTAACAAACTATTGCAGAAACATGATTTTCTTAGAAACTATACGGGAAAGGTTTTGGTAAAAATTTAGATTTAGGGGCTTTTTGAGTTTACAATTTAATCTGAATTGCCCTCCTATTTAGAAAAATATTTGTTTACCACAGAAACCCGCACTTTGTCCTGGAAAAGGTGGCAGAAACTTCGTTTCATTTGAAAATACTCGAATGATTAAAAAGAAATAATTAGAGCTAGTGTATTTTTGAGATGACATTTTGATATCAAATACCTCCATCTTCAGGAAAATTATCCGGGCTAAATCCTCGTACCAAATCCGGAAAATACACTGAGAAAAAATTCTGTAACTGACAATCTAGAATCTAAATTGTGGCTAATAAATAAATAGTAGAAAAAATAGTTCCATGTCGTCCTTATAAGTTCTAGTCCCCTTGGAAAGCGAGTTCTAGAAGCCCCTATTAGAATTCTAGAGCGTTTGCATATATTCTCGAGCGCAAAGTTATTTAAAAATCTCTGCAAATAAATGAGACTACAAGAGGTGGGTTTCTGCAACTATAATCTTGGTTTATTACCAAATTCTAGAAAATCAAAATTTCTCGCAATATAAATGATTCAGTATATTTAGAGTATTTAGAAATGTATAGAAATTCTCGATCATTTCGTCTATTCAGTTTATTGGCGTGCCTTATGCGCATAGCTCGGAAATCTATATTTCAAGTTAAGGGATTTAGAAAATGGCCACTTATTCATTCTAGAGAGAGGCGGTATATTTTTTTTCTCTGTGTATACAGCAAAAACTTGGCTTTCTTGGAACTCTCTAAAACGATTTTGAAAAAAATATAGATTTTTTTTTTAGATAAAACCGATATGAATATTGTTAAATTGTAATAACGTGACATGAAGGAAAAAATCAAAAATTAGTTATCATGAAATATTTTTAAACTTTTTAGAAAATTAAAAATTTAGATTTTTTTTTTTTTCCTTTAATTGTTTTCGAGTAATTTTAATATACTTAACATCGTTGTATTTCAATGCATACGTACGTAAAATGTAATATATCCAAGGCAATAACTGAAAAATAAAAAATCTTAAAGGCTCTCCTTAATTATTACAAATCTACTTAAGAAATTTCTTTTTGATAGTTGGCATACTATCGTATGTAATATAAGGCGCTCGTACTCTTCATCATTCTTTTCACAAAGCTCTCGTAAGAGTCAATTTTCCAAAGGATTCAATTTAAAGCAATTTATAACTTAAATAACTGCATCAAGTGCATCATCCAGATGACTTCCGGCCATGCTGGTGCATGCCAGGAAGCTTTTTTTTTTTTTTTTTTTTTTTCCTGTCAGTAAAGCATCCTCGTCCGTAGCAAAGGTATAATATTTTTTTTTTTTAAGAAATACTTTTACCTTTTCAAAATACTTTTGCACCGTCTCAAAAATTGATTTTCTCGTTATACCTGTTATTACCTTTTAAGCTAAAAAAGATTTCTCACTCTAACTGATCATCTCTTAGGTATTACGCGAGATTCTTAAGAGATGATCTGTTAATGTGTGCAAGAACTGCGACTCATCAATCTGCATAGAAAACATTTGAAAAGAAAATGATCGTAGAATGATGACAACAAATTAAATTCCCATTTAGTTTAAATATGTAATATACAATATCACGTGTTATTTCATCCAGCTCAAATGAGATATAGTATAATTATTATTTAACAGAACCTTTCTTATGTCATCATCACTTTTCTGACTCATCATTGCTGAACTAACAACTGACACAGCAGATAAAACTAGTTTTCTCCAGCATTATGAGGCTCCTTTAGTAATTCAACTGATCCATGATTGATGTTACGTGCACGTTGAGTAAAGGGTTTCTTTTTTTTTTTTTTTTTTTTTTTTTTCAATCGATTTCTTTCTTTATGTTATATATATAATTATCGTACATATAGCTATTGTAAATGATGAACCGGTTTTTTTTCTTTTTATCTTCATGATGATTAGTTTCCAAATGCGTTTTTAATTTTGATGGTTGCATTTCATTAGGAAGAGTTTTGTTACATTGTAATTGTAAACTCATTGGTAATTTGTTATAGCCACTTGTGATTCAATAAAATCATGTGCAAGGTATTCGATTGGATATTGACAACATCAGAAAGTCTCTTTAATCTGTAGGGTGTGGTAATTAGTATGTAATTGTGTAGTTCAAATCATATTTAATACACTCTTTATACGATAATAACACCTAATAATACAGTATGTTGAGATGCAGTTTTAGATTTAAAAATATTTTTTTTTTCTGGAATAAAATGATTTACTACTTGTATGTGGAAATTTTGGAAAATATTTTAACAATTTCAACAAACAGGAATAATAAATAAAAAAATTAGTTAAAAATACCACTTTTAAACACGTAAATATTTTTATTAAAAACTATACTTTCTTTAAAAACATAAAATTTTTACAAATATATTTAGTCTAAGCTTTTCAACTTGCTTATCTAGGCATCTTCAGGACATATTGAAAACAGAAGTTTGACAAATGCAGCACGAGACATTCATTATATAATCAAAAGTCACAGTACAGTTACAGTTAATTTCGATCAGTAACTATGATTCTACATGGTATCCCTAAGAAACCTCAACTATATGCAAGTTTTTTCCATACAGCATCTTGGTCTATGATGACCCTAAAAAGTTTCAACTAATAAAAGATTCTTTTGTAACTTAAGGACTGATCGAAATTAACTGTAACTGTACTGTGACTTTTTATTACACAATGAATGTCTTTTGCTGCATTTGTCAAACTTCTGTTTTCAATATGTTCTGATGATGCCCAGATAAGCTGGCCGAAAAGCTTAGACTAAATATATTTGTAAAATTTTTATAATCTTTTTAATGAAAGTATAGTTTTTAATAAAAGTATTTACGTGTTTAAAAGTGGTATTTTAAACTAATTTATACAATGACACGTGGTTTTAAATATCTCTTTATGAGATGTGATTTCCTAAATAAATAAATAACTGTATTGTTTAACCACATTTCCCGCGACCACGGACGTTTCTGCGCAAGTGCTAGCTGGACGAGTTCAGTGCTAAAATAGGGGTGATAATTTTTGCGGCTGGGAGAAAAAGGAACTTTTAAAATTGCATTTGATTTCGTTTTGCCAAAGTTAAATCTCTTTATTATGATTTATTTCATGTACGTTTAGGTTAGGTGCTATGTTTAGTAATCTTATATTTATTATTAAGATTAAATGATTCATTTATTTATTTTTTATAAGAGAAAGGAAAATTCAAAATATATATTTAAAGATCAAAATAAAAATAAAAACAGTGACTACTTTATGATTTTAATAGTTTATTAAATACAGTATATTTCTGAATTATATAATAACATCTGAAACAATTTATATAATAAAAATATTGGGATTATATTAATTCTCTTAAAAAAAAAAAAAAAAAAAAAAAAAAGAAAAAAAAAAAAAAAGAAAAGAAAAGAAATTATAAACACAATTTTATGAACGACTTTTCTCAGAATATAAAAATATTAGTAAATTATAAAAATAACGATATGAATACTTTTTCATATAAAATATAAAGTGTTTAAATATTTCAGAATACAAAAAGTTGATAGAAATCGCATAAAAATAACGATATGAATACTTTTCATGCAAAATATAAAATGTTTAAATTTTTCAGAAAACAAAAAATTGTTAGAAATCGCTTTTAAAGGAAAAGTGGATTTAAAAATGAACCTATAAATTCTGTTAATATTTCAGAAAATTGTCTTTTAAATGTGTATAACTTTCAAACGTTAAATAAATAAATAAATTATAGCTTTAAAGAAAAAAAAATCTAAAATTTACATAAAATTTCATCATTCAAACATAGAAGTATTCCTTGCAATTTAACATGTTAATGAAACCTCAAGTTAATTTACAAATATATTTAGAATCTATATTTAAACAAAAATAATGTAAAATTGCGGAGAGGGGGGGGGGGGGTAAAAAATTAGTTGATTTAAAAAAAAAAAAAAAAAAATTAACTTTTCAAACAATTCAAATTTTGAATTTTAATTAAAAAATATTTAAATATATTGTGCTTGCTGTTGTTTTATTTCACTGCAAATATATATGCATAATTTCAAAACTTAAACACGCGGTGTACAAAAGAGCTTTATATTCAGATCTACCAAATGCTTTTGGTTTTTAATGCTACGTTTTTTATGTAAAAAAATTGAACCTTAATTAAATCTTAAAAATCTGCTTTAAAAATGTATAAAAATGTCTAAAAAATTCCTATAATCAAAAATTAAAAAATAGTAAGAAATAAATAAAATAACACAAAAAAGTTAAACTATCAATGGTCTTCATCGGTTTCGGAAGCAGTTTCTGTGTCATTGTCACTGTCTAGTGCAATGCTCACAAATTTCGTCTCGAGGCTCACAAATTTCGTCTAAAATTGTATCTTTCTGACGGTAATTATTTTGTAAATTTTCGGTATGTTCGCAATATGTTTTCCAGTTTTCTATGGATACACTGTTAAAAGCATCATTGGTGAATTTAAAAAGTTTATCCATATTTAAATCGCTGGAAAGATTTCTATTCGCATTAATGTCGCAAAGATATGGTGGAAGGCGCAATGCGGTGAATCCATTTTCAGCTAAAATGGAATCAAACCGATAGGATTTTTCTTTGGGCGCGTGCATTTTCACAAGCTCTAAAAGTTCAATTTTTAAGTAGTCTGGAAAATACGGAATAGAATTTTTATTGAGCTAAAATCTAATATAGATTTCTTCGTACTGTTTGCATTCGGCGCTTTGTTTATTTGCACTGAATGGTAAGGTGCGTTGTCTATAATTACTACAGCATTTTTGGGTAAATTGGGAATTAATATTTCGGCAGTCCATTTTTCAAAAATATGCGCATTCATTTGACCATGATAATCACCTGTCGTCGTATTCACTTTGTAAATTAAGGTTGTGTTGGGCAAAAATCCCATCTCCCCTCCTGCACAAAGAACAATAATGCGCCTTGAAGCATTTCTTCTTTCAAAAATAACGTCCGTTTCGCTGGATTGCCAGCATTTCTTGAAAGTTAAATTTGAATCAACCCATGTTTCGTCAATATAGACGATAGGTCTCTCTTCCTCTAGAAACTTTTTTATTTTTTAGATACTGTATTCGTTTTAAAACAATATCTTCTCGCTCAATTAAAATTTTTCTTTTATTTTGGCATTTTTTCCATTTGAAACCAATTTTCCTTAAAATTTGTCTTAGGTACTCCCTTCCCCATGGAAAATTAATTTTTGTTTTCAACACTGGTAGCAGTTTGGATAAAGTTGGAACTTTCTTTTCTTTTATATAAAAATCTTGCACTGTCCGTCTAATAACATCACGATCGAATGTATCGAGTGCAGTTTTACTTAGTATGTCCCTTTTCACCTTTTTCTTTGGTGAACTAAATACAGGTTCATGTTCATCATTTTGTTCACTTGATTCTCGACGAATTTTTTTAATAGTGGTTAAACAAACACCTGCAATTTTACTCGCACGCTTTGTTGGATGTGAAACAGGAATTAAAACTTCTCCATTTTCAGCTTCTTGGTCACAAAATTTAATTACAATATTAAATTAATAATAGCCTTGGAATCACTACGAAATGGTTTTGTACGCTTCGTACTAGTACTAGTCATTATAATCTTGAAATTACGGGAAACTAAATGCGCGCCGAGAAGAAAAATAAAAGCGATAAGCGAACGCAAATTGACAACTTGTTTATTCTTCCCATCCTGTCGGTGAACTTAACACCCCTTGAAGTGTTTAGAACAGTCCACTCTGTTAGGCGTACGATACACTGTAAAAAAAACGGTAGATTTACAGCATAATATGCTGGCAATATGGGTGCATGAAGGGAGGAAAGTAAAAAAGAAGTTATTTACAGCAGAAACAGCCGTAAAAGAGTCTTTTTTTACAGATGTTTCCGCTGTAAATTGTCTTATTTTACAGCAAAATGTGGCTGTAAAAGCTTCCGTTTTTTTTTTTACAGTGTACGTGGTCGTATAGTAGGCAAGTTCAACTCTCACTGGTATCATTTAAAAATAATTTTATATGAATTCAATTAAATATATACATTATATATATATGTATTCCTACAGTGCCTGTAGTACTTTTTTAATGTACCCTTGTTGGCTTTCTGAGTGTGTTTAGGATATACGAGTATTTCGAAATTTAAGTATTAAGCTTTGTGGCAAATCTTAAAAAAAATATGCTGTGATATTCATTTATAGAAATTTAATTACTTCCACAAAATTATATATATATAGCATCAACATTTTTACCAATTTCAGCTTTTATCTATCCACTACAGGATGAAGACCTTTCCTAGGTGATTCCAATCTGCCCTGCTTTCTGCAATCCCTTTCTATTCTCCTGCTCAGAACTAGACAATCTCATTACTCCAACAACACTGTGGTCTCTTCCTTGGCCTTATCTTTTCGGTCTCCTTTTTCTTATCTCGCAATATTCAAAATAAGACTTTGGTGATCTATCTATTTTCCTTTCTTCTGGTCCGTGCTTCTGGCAAAGGTGCTCCGTTATTGCTTCTTTACTTTACAAATGGCATCAGTAACTTTGGTTTGCTCCCTAATCCATGTGTTTTGCTTTTGGTCTCTTCGGGTGAATCCTAATATTCATCTCTCCATGCTTCTCTGGTTTGTATGAAAATTTTATTGTATATAAATAAAATAAAACAAAGAATTTTACTTTATTGAAAAAAACTTTTCTTCGCATAAAGCGCTTTTATTTTCACTAATAGCAATGAATTTCTAAAATTATTAAAGAGGAAAGTAAAATAAAGCATCACTCCTAAAATGCGAAACACTTTCTAACATTGCGATATATAGCTAATAGTAGATATGAGATTTGGAAACATCAAATTGTATCTTATCGAAATGAAATTTTTTAATTGCCAGATAATCCATAATCCATTCTTTTATTTTGATAAAAGAACTAGTATATACTACCGCAACATTAATAACAATTATAATTCATCGAATTTGATTTATCTTATTAAATCTACGGAAATAGAGTAATACATCATGCAGAATGGAAAAAAATCTTTCACGTTAAAGCTTTAGTTTCGTGTTATGCTAGAAATTCTTTTTATGGGGTCGATTTTACTCAAACATCATAGCATTAAAAAAAAAAAAAAAAAGCTTCAGTTGTGAAATGCAGGGCCTAATCAACTTTTGATGTTAGGGAAAGCTATATCTTTTCTGGGGCCCCTTTCATTCGGGGCAAGCTTTCTAATTTCTATGCTCATAAAAGTAAACTTATCAGTGCTACAAATTTAATTATCATGCGTGTCTCACATAATTCAGATTAATGCTCCTTTTTTCCTTTATATTTTCCTATAAATATATTATAGATTGTGATATGTGTGAATCAAGCTCAACACAAAGTAGTTGAAATTTAGTTTTTCATTGCTCTATAAAATTAGCAGCTGTGTCAAAGAACTTTTATTAAGATAACTTCATATTATTTGGCTATGTTTATAGTTCATTATATCTGAGTTTTTTTTATCCACGATACTAAGATAGTATATGATTGGATAACAATTTAATTATTCAGAACGTTTATTATTTTTATGGTCAAATAATATAAATTTCCTAAAACAGGCTGTATTTCCTCTTATTTTGGACAAACTTTCTCAAAAGAACATAAAATCTCAATGTAAAATCACGAAAATGAGAATACCCCCCCCCCCCTTTAACTTAAAGTCCTTCTAAAATTTGAAAATGGAAGCTTGTGCTTCACGTGCCTTTTCAGCAATCAGACCCTGGGGAAATGCATAACCTAACTGAAAAAGTACTTCCAGACTTACATCGAATAATAATAATTAAAAAAAAGCAGTATACATTCGGCTACTTTTGGATATATTGTTTATAATTTGCACCCATATGGTATCCATATGGTATTAAAATTTCGCATAGTTAAAAAAAAAATCATATAACCAAAATGAAAATGCACTTCTAGCAAAGTATGTGCATTTTTTTGCATGGTACTGTACATAAACCGTTTTAATACATCAATTTTTACAAAAAAAAAGAAAATGCTAGTCTGAAAAATATTTATCCATTTCAAAGTATTTTAAGAATATTCACAGAAATGGCAGCACACGCACAGACAGTTAATTCAAAGTCAAAACCAATTTTCAAATTTGTTTAAAAATGTTAAAAAGTATTTGAATTCCTGATTAAAATTATCGAAAAGCATTTTATTTGTACATAAGTTAGGGGAAACAAATGATAATAACATTTTAACAAATAAAAGTATACAATTTATAAAAGTTATAGCTTCTTATACTCGTCACTTTTGGGGAACTAGAATTTTTAAATAGCATTTATATATACACACACACACACACACACACATATATATATATATATATATATATAATTTTTTACGATTAATGAAGTCTAATCGTAAGAAATTCTTTTAAAATTTTAGTATTAGCAATTTGTGGTACCTAAAAAGGGCGAATGGGAAACCTGAAATTATCCCAATAATATTTTAAATAATACTTAATAAATTTGCAGTATACCCAACTTTTATTTCAAGCTCCTAATTCTGTTCTTCACTCGCTTATGAATTATCCAAATTTCCTTATGTCGACAAGCAGCCAAGATGTACATTTGTTGTCGAGGGTACCATCGACGTATGATCAGAAATTCATAAATTTACTGTTCCATTAAATCCTTCTTCTCTGGCTAATTTAATTGTGCGGCTTATTTCAAATGCTATCATTGAGTGAAGATTACGTTTATTATTATATTTGTTATGCTTCAGTTACTCATAATGCATCTGATATTCCTGCAAAGGAATCCCGTTTTTCATATAATTTTAATTATGTACATTAAATTCTTCTGTTGATAATTTAGATGGATAAAAATCTTTTAAACTTGGATGGGATAAGAATGTTAATTATAAGATAACTATTAAAAACAGGACAAATGTTTGATCAAAATTTTAAAACTACTACTTACAAATTAACCGTAGAAAAGCAACTAAATATTTAATTTAAATTACCAATTAATTAATTTTTAGGTAATTTTATGATAATGGTATTCTGTGGTTATTAACCCTTGTTAATGAAGTGATTTTCCAGAACACATTTTTTCATGCCCATTTGCCCTGTGTTGCCAACAACATTTATGGTGGTGTTGGGAAGTTGTATGTCTATTTAAAATTTTATATAATATCTGTGGCCAAAGATCCTACAACAGAAGAATTAATTGTAAAAGAACCTGGTGTTCGATTTGTTTTATTTGTTGATGAATATGGAAATTGTACCTTTATAGGTATAACATATATTAATACTTAAATGAATATGTTATACGAATTTGCGATATTTGTCAATCGATTTAGCGCGGCGACAAAGTACGGTAAGTTTACATTTGTTATGCGGGCGAGTACAGCATAAACGCAAGCGAGATTGTGGGAGATTTTTGGTATTTCGGAGGGAGATTCTTGATTTTCGAATGGGGCGTGGTTACCTCAGCGGTATTGTGTTATTCGCAGAGGCTGTCCAGCCCATGTAGAATACATAATGAGACGGGCGTCGTTAAAATACAATTGACAGACATGACGTATGTAATTTGGTGATACAATATTCCTTTTTTGTAGGCAGGGTGGCATATTATGTTACACGTTAGGTAGAATAAATTATGTTCGGTATTCGTAGCCTAAAGTTATATTTAGGAATGCTTAAAATTAAAAAATCACTAACTACTGTAAAAGAAAGTATTAATTTACTATATTATTAATTTCTTTTTTATTCATTGAAGGAAAAAAGTACTTGGTTATTATTTTACCAGAAATCTTCTGGTGATTTACATAAACTTCCAGGGCCCGACTTAGACTACCTGGAGCCCTGGGGCAAGCTTATTCTGAGAGGCCCCCTTGCAGTGGCATAAGAGGTCTTTAGGATGCAGAAATTCTGTTTGTGCCTGTTGGGGGGCCCCTTCCAGAAGGGGGGGGGGGGCGTGGCAGCTGCCCCACATGCCTTGGCGTTAGTCAGCGCCTGTAAACTTCTGATGAATCTTTTTTATAAATAGGAGCAAAAGTTATTATAGAAATCTTAGCACAAAATAAATAAATAAATAAATTTTTAATTAATTTTAATCGGGTTGATTTAGTTTAAATAAACGAGAGCCATTATGATTAATATTTTAAAGTGAGTTAAATAATTCTGAATCATATATTGTAAAATTATTTGATTTCTACTGAAACTAGACAATCTGAGTTGAAACATAGTTGGATTAATATTCAATTAAACTTATTGGGACATTCCACACACACAATACAAAATCACATATGTGTATGTGTTTCAAATACATTGGACTATAATTTATTAGCCAATTTTTGCCCTGTATTCACTTTTTAAAAAATTATTTCAAAAATTTAAAACGGAAAAATTGATTATAAAAAAATTGTGGTTATTATTATTATTTAAATCTATTCTTCTAAATTTTACTATTCTACTATTTTCTTCTTTGACTCATTGTAACATTAAAAAATATGAAAAAGCTAACCAAATAATAACTATAACAGGACAAACGGACATTAAAATAATAATAGTAATAATAATAAGCGTTTATTTATTTTTGTTGAGTAAATTATTATTGAATCACAACAAAGGTAAGACTTTAAAGAAAAATGATAAGTTCTTCACTTACCTTGTATTCGGTAGTGCAGTAGGAGCTTCTATCTCCAGGCATATTTTAATCCAAAAAAGAGGCTTTCTTCATAGTTGTTAAGCATTCACTAATAAGCGTATATTACGACTAATAATGTAAAAAAAAGATAATTATTTAAATTTGTTTAAATGAATCTTAAAATATTTCTGTGTTGTAATCAGCTTTATTAGTATATATTTTAGGAGTGCATTTTTATGCATCCTTCCTGGTTTAGGAAAAGTTACAGACTGCAAGAAGAATTTTTAAATTACAATTTTTAAGTATATCATTATGGATCATAAATTGTTATATTATATTATATTATGACATTTGAAAGGAAAAATTAATATCTTATTTTGTTTATACTATCATTAAATTACATTGTTGAAATAAATAAAACAGTAATTTAGAATAACATGATTTCCCATAAAGTTTGAATTTAATAGTTCTGTAAAATAAATAATGGTTTGAAAATGTTTATTTAGAGAAGAGAAAGTCATTATGAGTCTATAAATCTTTCACTCGCGGTGTTCAAGGTCAAATTTAATTATAGTTGATATTACTTTGTTTATAGTTCTGAAATAAATGACAGTAAATAAATGAAAAGTTTATGGAGATGATAATACATCTATCAATTTTGAACTGAATCATAAACTTATCGAAGAGAAAATCAAAGCAGTAATGAAATATCTTGATCTAATATTTTTCGAATTAAAAATGCAATTCAAAGTATCGATTATTATATAAAAGTACAAATGGGAAGAAAGTTTAAAAAATGTGTTCAGAAAACGGTTGATATTATTAGAAGTTATGAGACGTGATGCCGAAATTAAAGGAAAAATAAATAAATAAATAGGTAAAATAAACATGGATACACAGAATAAATTTAACATTTAAATGTTTTAAGAGTTTATAAAAATGATTTATTTTCTCCCCTCCCCCCCTTAAAATAATAATAATAATAATAATAATAATAATGATAATAATAAGAGGCAGCATACACACAGTAGTACTGCAATTTTCAAAGATAAGTCTCTTTATTTTATTTTATTTATTTTTAGACATGTGTTACATTAATGTTTTTGTAATTTCCCCATAAAATGAATTCGCCTATAATCCATCAATAATACATTATTAGTAAAGCGAAATTAATTAATAAATATTTTATAAAATACTTCTATTAATAAATTTCGCAAACAATGATAATAGTACTAGTAATAATAATAAATAGAATAAATTAAAACTACTTTAGTTATAATAATATCAATGGAATTAAAGAGCCATTTAGTGATTCTAATATAAAAATATTTGTCGTTTGAAAATAACCTTACATACGAAGTATGTAAGTAAGGTTATTTATTCATTTATTTTTAATTTTGCTTATTTCCTCTAAAATATATATAGAAACTCGCTGAAATATTTTAGAGGAAACGATATTTAATTATACTAAATAATAACACAAAATAGCATTTTACTTTCTCCGTAAAACATAGCAATGAATTTTATTCAAGTAATAAAGAAATAGCAATATTTTATACGAGGCAATAAAGCATTTAGTATTTTTAATCATTAACATATATCTCTCCGATCAACAAAACAAACATAGATGCTATTAATTATTATTTCCCGCAAAATTAATTTTTACAAGAAGGAATAAAGCATTATAGTAGTAATTCATATCATCAACATACTTTTCTTCCACGTACTTTTTTTTTTTTTTTTTTTCTTGAGAATTCAATGTTTTAATGAAAGCGATATTGATTTGATAATCTTCATTACGCTTATTTGGGTTATATTTGTATTTTATTAAAGGAGAAGTATTTATTTCTTTTTTCGTAGGAGAAATGTAAACTTGAATTTTTATTCGGTGATTAACCTAAACCAAAGCACTTTTTTTCGGAGAAGATTTAGTGATCTGCGACTTTATATTTTAAGACTTTTCATTTCGGTACAAGATTTCTATTTTTTATTGAGACAATTTCATGGTTCTGTCCTTTTAAAAAATTCTGTTATTCGGGGTTTTTTAAACTGCGCATAACTTTTCTTATAATTCATAAGCATGCATACATCATATTTGCGTCATAGAAAAATGATCAAATGCAAAATATAATGTTTAATTAACTTTAAAATTAACAGTGCAAAATATTGTGTATTGCTCATGGAAAAATTTACTAAAACTGAAGTGAAAACAATAACATGAATGAATAAATATATTCTAAATGTGTTAAGATAGTGATAGACAAAATTGTGATTTAAAATACATTCTTTTGCTGAAATATTAAGTTCTTTTTTTAAAAAAGAACATTGTGAAAGAACCCATTGTGACTTGGTATTTCAAAAACATTATTGCAGAAATCCTTATCGTTTTGTATTAATACCTCATTTCTGAAAATTTTGCTTTTTTTTTTTTTTTTTTTTTTTTTTTAATAAATAAAATAAAATAAAAAATAAATAAGCTAGTAGGGACGCATTTGTAAACTCCACACTAAATGCACTACACAGCTTTCGTTTCAAAACTGAAGTTAGTTTGACTATGTTATGGCTTAGTGTAACCAGTTTTCTAGGAGTTTACGAACGCTTTTCGGTTTAATGTTGCACTAAACGTTTTGTAAACAGTTCAGGTATTTGTTTTCGTCAATAGAGCGTTTTGTTATCTTAAGTTTGTTTATACGATATCATTTTAGCAGTTGATTATTATACTGAGTTATATCTTTTTGCACTTTCATAAAGAATGCAATCAATAAAAAGAAGAAAAAAAAAAAAAGAAAGAAAGGGGGGGGGGAAGAAAGCGTGTTTAGCAAATTTAAAAATAATAAAAAAATATGTATAAAATTTACGTTCAAGATTCTGTAAAGAATCTTTTGTTGATTTTTTAGAGAACAATTTTGATTCAAGAGAGGGACTTTTAAAATATTATTAGGCATTTTAGCATCAAAGCTGGTTGATGAAATTAATAACTCCTATCATTTGTGAATTACGTGCTTTTGTAACACAATCAAGGGGGTGATAGACCCGCCTTTTCCCCCGATTCTTCCACCAGTATATTTATGTAACAATTTTTTACTTAACTAATTTTCCAAACTTACTACTAAAAATTCCTAAAGAAAAATACTGGTGGAAAAATTAGGGAAAACATCTTGCTTGTGGCCACCGTAACTACAGTCGGTAACAAAAGTCTCCGAACACTAGCAAAAATTCCTATATAAAAAAAGTACACTGAATACAGTTTTTTTTTAACAAATCCTTGTCGAATCCTGTTTTTAGACTGACTAAGAACAGGATTCGACAAGGATTTATTTAACAAAACTGTATTAAGTGTACTTTTATATATAGGAATTTTCGCTAGTGTTCGGAGACTTTTGTTACCGTCTGGTATCCCTCCTAAAATCAGAATAAAAAGAAAAATCATTGAACACTTTTCAAATTTTTTTTATAATTTCTTTATTTTTTAATCATTTGAAAGGTTTAATATGCTGTCTGAGCAACGCTTGAATGAGTCAATAAATCTGTTTCAAGTGGGACCCTTCTTTCTCACTTTAATTTTTGTGGGGCCTGGTCGTTTCCCCTGATTTAAAGGGGGTGAGAGAAATTTGGTTTTTCCCTTAAAGGTCGATTGCGCTGGTAAGTTCCTCCACATTATCGTTCCCCATCTCCCCCCCCCCTGTTTCTTTTTCAAGATAACTAGAAATATCCATGCACTTCTCAAAGGGATTAAAGCTATTTATCTATAGAAAACACGAGTGCTGAAATTGGCAATTATGGCACCTTTAATTAAATTTTCCATTTTCATGAACTATTTTTTTTTTCTAAATCCTGCAGTTTTTTTTTTTTTTTTTTTTTTTTTTTTTTAATAATAATAATAAAAGTTTATTTTAATACACCAATTTGAAATAAAAAAGTTAAACTTAAAAAACAAGAACTTTAACTTTTAAGACAAAAATTAGGTTTCGAATAAAAAAATACTAGTACATTTAACAGTCGTAACCAAGCGCACATTTTAAATCAGAGGTATGAAAATTTCTGGTTTGTCTAAAAACTTCTTTTAGAGTTATAATATTACTAATTATATAAATTTGGGAACAACCATACTGCCTTATTATTCCTGTTTAAACTAGTATTGCTCAGGGAGAAAAAATTAACAACAATGAAAGTACAGATTTTGGTATATTTTGAATTTGTGCACATGAAATATTTTCTTTATTTTCAAAGATGTAAAAGGTATGGCAAGCACATAGTATAAAATAAGTGCAGAGTCACATATTAAAACAAAAAACTTTTTGAATGCTTTTTAACTATAATAAAGTCTTTCAGAGATTTTGAAAAAGGTTAAGCGCCCATCAAACTGGTTTAACCGTCTCCACTTGTCTGTGGTGGACTCTGCTCCTTATTCTTCTTCTAGTAATTATTATTTTTTTTTTCTATTACAGTTTGTTTGTATTTTTACACATAACTCATAAATCAAATAGCAGATACAAATCATTAACTTTTTCGATATCTTCTGCCTTGTAAAAGGCTATACTCCTATATGTAGTTGTTTATTGATTAACCCAAACTTTCTTTCCTTATGTTTGATCACAGTAATGATAAATTATATATATATATATATACATGTATTTATTCAAACTTTCTCTTCTCTTACACCACCAGTTGGTTATAAATAATTATTTATTGTGATAATTAATAAACAAAAAGATAGAAAGAAACACACTTGAAAGATTTTTTTTTTCCTCTTCAACCTAGTTTTGAAATTTTTATCGCAAATTATTACAAACAAAAATTTTATTTTAAAACTTAAAAGTAAGAAAATAAAATATTCCCATTTTATTTCTTGCGAAATCGTTACAAAATATCTTATTAATATTGTTAATATAAAAATAATAAATTTATATTTTAATACCATGACCTGATAAATCAATACTTAAATTTTGGGTAAAATAAAAGTACAGGACATACATACATAAATAATTACGCTATACATGAGGACCAGTTATGCAATATACATATGCAAATAAAACTATTTTCTTCCGAGAGATTATTTATAAATGCTATAAATGTGTCGCAGAATTTTTTTCCCTTGTGTGTGTGTGTACTATTTAAGTCACCTGTAAGGAATGAAGGACACCCCCCTCCCCTGTTCATCAGTACATGTCAATGATAAACGTGGACACAGAAAGGGTGGATCAGGGCAAACGACCCGTGCCTTCGAAAAAAGGGTGCGGGGAAACGACCCATTTTTTCTGTCAAGATATCATACATCGGGAGAATCGACCCCCACCCATTTTTGTCTTTGAATTTCATGCTAATAAGGACTAACTAAATTCACTAAAAATTGCTCCTTTAGAAAGTTTTTGCATTTCAGCATATTTTCTTAAAGCCCTCTGACTGCTCTCTCTCTCTCTCTATTTTTTAAACAAATTCATTTTAAAAACTGCATACTTTTATAATTACACCTTTGAAATGTGCATATATTTGAGAGTCTAAATACGTAGCGCATTTTCATAGCAAACTTTTTTTTTTTAACCTTTACCTACTCTCTTTAAAATCCCATTCCGTTTTATTATTATTATTATTATTATTATTATTTTAAAACTTGCTTTCAGTTTTTTTTTTTTAAGAAAGAGACTTATAGCTTGTCTCTTTTTCTAACTATGTTTCATAATCTTCACTAGTGTCCTAATTAACTGAATGACTAAAATCACTTTCTGAATACGATTTTTCATCAGAAACACACGTTTTGCCATTCGCTGCACATCACTGTTAAAGAAATGCAACTTTGCTGCCAGAAATTCTCTGTAATTACTGAAAAATACGTAATTTTTCCGTAACTTGCGACTTTTTTCTCAAATTACAGAGAATTTCTGGCAGCAAAGTTGCATTTTTTTTAAAACAGTGATACAAGCCATATCTGATATAAAAATAAAGAATAAGAACGGAAAAACCGATGAACGAACTTTACGCGGACACATGAAGCTTGGTGAACAAGTAACTTTATCTGTCAACCAAAACCTATAGTTTAAATTTAAATTTTATATAAAATACATTACTCACAGTTAAACTATAAAAAAGCGTAAAAAGCTGAAACAAAAGAAGTAACAAATGCATACCCGCGGATATTACGTGATAAACAAACTTTGTTACATTTACTTTGACCATGAAAATCGCGGATAAGCAATCAGAACGTTAAAAATACCTATTCATGATTATTCATTTCAAAAGGCGTAAAATATACTGAAATGCATTGCAAAATCTTTCTCTTTTTTCTTTTTCATCTTCTATCATACTACTTTTTCCGAGGTTTATATTATGTATATGCCTAAACGAAATTAGCCGTTGTATTATGACACGAAGATAAAAAGCGTGATTCGTGACTTCACATACCTACAAATGCGTGCACGGAAGAAACTAGTTAAGTCATTAACGGAACAGATATACTTTTTATTGGTATTATTCTATTCTGTACCCCTCTCGCTCTTTTCTTTCAAAGAATTTTTTAACTTGCGTTGTTTAAGCGTGAAGACAAAAAACAACGTATAATTAACCGCAACCTTATAAGTTATAAAGTAACATTTCAGGATTTATCATCCGTGTGATCAAGAACATTTTCAGCTAATAAAAGACGTTATTGAAGTTTCCATTACTCTTTCATCCTGTTTAGTCAAGATCTAAATTTCTATTTCTTTGAAATACATATGTATTTGGGAGAAAGAAAAAAAAAAAAATGAAAGAAAAGAAGATTTTTACTCTGATTTTAGAAGTTGACATAAAAGCGTTTTCGTTTCTGATAGGAAAACATTGGGGATATTTGATAGGAATAGTTTCAAAACCAAATTACATAAATGAAGAAAATACGCGATCCATAAATAACGGAAAGAAATATAACATTTTAAAAGTCCTGCTTGACCACGTTACGATTAATATGAAATAAGATGTTATGCCTTATAGTCTTATAACTTTATCTATCTGCTTAAAAACATATAGATTTTTGATGAATATAGAGAATTAAAATGTTAAAATTTAAACAGAAATTTAAAGTTAAAAATTATTTTAAGTAATATAACAAATTATTTATATGCAATAATTGACATATATGACATTTTCCAAAGCATCAACTTCAGTAACTAGAAACTGAAAAAAAATAAAATAAAATAAAAATAAATTAATTAAATAAATAAATAAAAGGGAAGAAGAAGAAGGTAGTTTTTTCTTTTAAAAAAAGTATATAAATTATAAATTTAAAGGAAAATGCTTTTATTTAATGCAGAAATTCTTTAAAATTACTAAGTACCTTTAAAATACATATTTAATAAAATTTATGATTCGTAAAATTAAAAAAAAAAAAAACAAAAAAACTGTAATGTTATATTAATAATTGAAACTATAGGAGCGAAAATCATACCCCTAGTCCAACATGCCATATATTTACTGTTTTACAACTGAAAGTCATACACAAGAAATTCTGCAGTTTTGCGATAAAAAAATTTTTAACTATATGTTAAACGTTTTAACGTGTATAGAATTCATTTGCAAGTTATTTTGAAATCTGTGCTGGTAAAAGGGGATCTATTTTCAAATATATATTTATATATAAAATAATATTAATATTTGATTGTTCGTTGGAATCCTAATAACGATCCATTTTATAAACCAATCCTATACTTAAAAAAAAGAGGCAAGAATCCCTTCCCTCCAGGCACACACACAAAATTGCGTCAGGAATTTTTTTTTTTTTTTTTTTTTAATGTAAATAGCAGGGGAAAAATTCTGTAAAAGTTAAGATTTCGTAATTGTTATAAGAATGTTTTTACTTAATTTCATTGATTCTAAGACAAACAAATGTTAAAGTTTAACCCATTAATGCCTAGCGTCCCTTATTAAGGACAGTCAAAATGTAGTAATTAAACTGGTAAAATTCTATTGGTGTAATTGATAAAATTGTACTAATCTATTCTTATGCTTTTGTTAAGCATAAGAATAGATTAGTACAATTTTAAAATTGAAATATTTATTTATGTAAAACTGAGGCGTATTATTCGAACCGTCACTAAATCAGAGGTGTAGGCATTCATGGGTTAAAAACTTTATCGTAATTGGAAAGCCTATCTCTGTGAACTCCAGAAGAATAAACGATTGTAACCATAAGAGAAACCCTGTTGACACTTGCAAAATATGTCGTTTTCTTTTAAAAGCTATGCAATGAATGTATATCATGGAAAATCATAAACAACTTCTTTTTATTGCTGATCATAATTTTCGATCAATTTTATTTTGTAATTGTTATACACACAGAAAAACAAATTGGTCACAGTGACCTGGCAAAATGCTCAACTGACAATACAGAATTGACTAACCAAAATAGCTGACTAGCCAAAAAGTGTACTTGCTGAACTAGTCTCCAAAACTGAAAAGTGTACTTGCTGAACTAGTCACCAAAACTGAAAAGTGTACTTGCTGAACTAGTTTCCAAAACAAAAAAGTGTACTTGCTGAACTAGTCACCAAAACACTACTCCAGACTAGGAAGGTTAATATTATCAGACAAAGAAGGCTAGTCGACAATCATAATTATCTGACCAGGAAGGTTAGTCAACAACCGCAGTTTCAAAGACAAGGCATGTTAGTCAGAATCTACACTTGATTAAGAAAGTTAGTCAACAGATCTCAGGTATCTGACTAAGAAAGGTAGTCAATTTTCAAAGAATATTTGAAGAGGCAGGATAGTCAAGATTATTTGCCTGACTAACCTGTCTGGTAATATCTGAAGAGGAAAACGAGTCTCTATTTGATTAAGCTGCCTCATAATATTTGTGGAGGAAGATTAGTTAGGAAAAAAAAAAAAAAAAAAAAAAAAACAATGACTAGCATGTCTCATAATATTTGAGATAGATTCATACTTGCCAACATATCAGTTTTAAAAATCAGTAGATTTTATCGGGAAACAAAAAAAAAAAAAAACAAAAAGAAACAGTAGAGATTTTGTAAATTGACATTTTTAACGGTAGAGACTGAATTTATATAAATATATAGAAGACAAAAAGAAAAATATATGAATATTTACAAAATATTTTCCATAAATAAAAATTTTCTTTAAATAAAAATCACTCACCTTTCAAACGAAAACAAATAAAATATTGAGATTATGTGTATTAAAGAATTAATTTCAAATCCTAAAAATTAGGAAAAAAAAATATTGCCTATGATATTTACTTAAACACAAATTTTTACATTTATAGCAGATTTTGCTTCATTAAGAAAATAACAATTAAATTGTTATTCATAGAATTGTTAAACTAAATTTTCACTGCATTTAGAAATTAAAATGTTCTCCAGATTTTTATAAGATAATGAGGATCAAAATTCAGTTTTTAATTATCTTATCTGACTGAAAATACACTCACAATGACTATGTAAATATACTATTTAATTAGAAAGCATTATTTACAAATCTGGTGTGAAAAACCACACGACTTCCATTACCCACTATTTCACGAATTATATGAATTTTTACTTTCATTACCCCACTACCGTAGGTAATGGAAGGATTGTATTCGGTCCAAAAATTCAATGTCGAGTTTTCGCTTGATTTACACGTTTTAAGGTCTCCTGAGTCCAAATCAGTAGTTTTTGGCAACAGTGTGTATGTGTGTGTATGTATGTATGTACGAACGAAATCTTCTGGTTATGATATCTCCTAAACTAATAGAGATAAAACTACGAAACTTCAGCATTGAGGCAGGTCTGGTGTACAGATGAAATTCTGGTGTACAGGCGCCCTGTATAAATAGCTTAATTTCAGGTCTCGCAAGTCGCACCTTTAAAAACGGCTGTGCGGATTATTTTCTAACTCGCTATAGTAACTCACTTTTAAATATGCTTTTGTATGTAATTATTGTTTTCCGTTCAATAATTGAGTACGCCAAGTTTTAGTAAAAGTTGGTATCTCAAAAACGGCTCTAACGATTTTCTTGAAAATTGTTACATAAATCCATTTTAGATATCCTTTCTTATGTATTAAGTGGTTGTTACAGGAAAAATAACAGTTATCCTGATTAGGTAGGTCAGTTTTAGATCTCGGAAATTGGTGTTTGAAAAAATAACTCATCCCCCCCCCCTTATTTTTTAACTCGCTATATAAATTCTGTTTTACATGTTTACATATGTATATATATATATATATATATATATATATTTATACATACATGCATGCACACACACATACACGCACATATATATATATTAGCTTTCATTATAGGAAATTTGTTTGGTGTCTACTTCGTTAGGTCAATTTTACGTGTTCGCTGACCACATTATTTCTAAAAAATGCATATAATACGTGTAATAGTGGGCAATGGAAGCCGTGTGGTTGTTTCACACCAGACTTTTTTTTTTTTTTTTTTTTTTTTTTGAGAAAATTGAGTTAAAATGGCGAGTTTGAAAAAAATCCGTAAAGATGTTTTTAAAAGAACGCGCTTGCGAGACCTGAAATTGAGTTATTTATACAGGACGCCTATCAATTTTCCTGAACTAACCAACTATATCATTCGAAAGGACTTCTAATAGAATGTTTATATAGCAAATTTGAAGAAAATCGTTAGAGCCGGTTTGAGATACAGACTTACGGTCCCACTTCCGGTTTTTCAATTTTTATCAACATTTGGAAAATGCATCTGTACACCAGACCTGTCTTAATTCTGAAGTTTTGTAGTTCTATCTTTATTAGTTTCGGAGATATGATAGCCAGGAGATTCCACACACACACACACACACTTACGAATTGCCAAAACCACTTTTTTGGACTCAGGGGACCTTAAAACGTGTAAATCAGGTGAAATCTCGATATCGAATTTTTGGACCGAATACAATACTTCCAGAGCTGCCAACCTAATCCGGCAAATTGTTAGTACCCCCCTTTTCTACACCACTTAATTTTTAAAGCAATTTTCTTCAAATGTATTTACGATGAATTAAGAAGAAAAAACTCTAAGAAATGACTGGTGTAGAAAAAGGGGCGGTACTAACAATTCGCCGGATTAGGTTGTCAGCTCTGTACTTCCATTACTTACGGTAGTAGGGTGATAGAAGTAAAAAATCCAAAAATTTAAGTTTGTTTTGAGTTAATTAAAATCAATATTGTAATTTTTACACATACATTTAATAAGCCTTATTTCATTATTATATCTATTCTCTGTATATTTTCCTCTGTATATTTTCCAGTAAAATTGCTCAATTTTACAATTTTTCTTGTAAGTTCCTAAAAACAGCAGACCAGTAGAAATAGCTAAAAAAAACAGTAGTCTACTGGTAAAAACAGTGGAGTTGGCAAGTAAGCAGATTAATCAAAATTTTAATTGGTTAAAATCCTTCATATTTTATGAAGAATAAGAGATTCGTGCTTGTTTGCAGGGGTTTTTGTAAAAGCATTGTTATTAGTCTTAACCTCTTTACTTTTGTAATTGTTTAATCTTTTCTCCCCTTTAAGGTGTTCAACCTTGAAAATACATTTAAAGAACTTTTCTGGAAAATATTACTTGTCTATCAATTAAAAAAAAAAAAAAATACTCATAGCTGCCAACTTCTTCAAATTATTCCGGAATGTTGTTAACATTCGCCCTTTTCTTCATACCATATTCTTTCTAGAATAATCTTCTTTAGCATGTAATTACAATTAAATATGAAGAAAATTACTCCTCAAAGAATATGATTTGAAAAAAGGGCATTACTAACAACATTCCGGAATCAATTATAAAAGTTAGCAGCTATGAATACTGGAAATTTAACAAACCACTGAAACAAAGAATTCGCTAGTTTAAACATTCTTCCCTACATTTATTTATTAACGCAAGCATTTATCCAACACCTTCTTATCAAGACCTTCCAAATGGATTGTGGCGCCACATGATTTAGTCCATTTTTTATGCACATCCTCATATATGGATTTAGAATTATTTTTAGAATTTATTATATTTAGAATTTATTTTTTTTTCTCCTCGGTGCTTTCGTTTTATACGCTGTGGTTACAAAAATAAATATAAACCTTTTTTTTTTTTTAAGTTCCTTTTTTTAATATTACCCATTTCATTCCCAATTTTTTCCCTCCATAAAACAATAAATCTTATATTTAGTCATAAATTTATTTCAAAGGTAATATATATATATATATATATATATATATATATATTTTAAATAGGACTAATAGCAAAGTACGAATTAATATAGCTAATAAAGCAACTGAGCGGTGTTTATTTATGTTTAATATAACCACTGATGCCATTATTAATAATCACAACTTTTTAATAAATAAAAATATGAAAATTTTGGGAAACATACATGTTGTAATTAGTTAAAATACAAATTATAAACATTAAAAAATAAAATAAAAAATGTTTCAAACACTTAATTTACTTAACCCTTTACATACCAAATCACCTTATTTTTGGAAAAATAGTTTGAAACTTTTTTATTATATTTCTTTTCTGCAAGAGAAACATCTCATATTAAATTTAGCTTACTTTTGCTTAACAATAGAGAAAGTTTAAATTATAGGGACTTTGAAGTTCCAATGAAAGCCTGTAGTAAATTTAGGCTATATTGAGGAATTTTTTTGGTAGGACTTTAAAGTCCCCGTGGGATACAAAGGGTTAAGCCACCTGAATATATGCATATATTTTTTAAATAATAGATTTTTTCACCAAATTAAAATTATAAACAGGTACGACGATACAATGTATTGATATAGACAATATTAACGATATATAAGGTATAGAAGTTACAATGTACTAAATTATAAATAACATCAAACTCCAAATTTCTGGTTATTTAAAGTTTTAAAATCATAAATATTAATGATACACCTTTTTTTTTTTTTTTTTTAAGGTGAGGGTGGACATAGAATTTGCATTAAAAACACCCTTTATCGTATATAATAAGAATTTTTTTTCCTTTAATCATCTCTGTAAATTTTATGCACAGATAAATTTTAATATATAGCAATAATTTACAAGTATTTGATCATCGAAAATAACTCTCACTTACCTGATAACATACTTTCAACATTCTTTATACCAACATTTTAAATAAGATTTTAAATCTCAAGATTTTAAATAGATTTATTTATTTATTTAAATAAGAAACTAAGTAATTAAAATAAGACATAAAAGACAAAAATCAAGAAAAAAATAATTTTATTGAAAATTATAAATATGTTTCATATATATAAAGAAGATTTTTCTATCATTTGCATAAAAATTAATCATAATAATAATATAAAAGCACAAATATCATTAGGTAATAAAACGTAATTTTTTTGCCTTGGCTTTTGCAATACTTCTCAAATTTTTTTAGTGATTATTGGTAACTTTTTCCATTTTAATTATTTACAAATCTAAATAGCTCTTAAACAAAAACGAAATATTTCCACAGGACTTTGTCTTCATGTACTTGGCTTTGATAGATATGATGGCAAATCACTGAAAATCGTAGGAATAGCACCATCTTTAACAATTGGTTTATTTCTTGGGACTTGATATAACTTTTCTTCTTTTTCATTAAAATATGTTATTGTTTGTATAATTTCACCAGGTTTAAAATGGAGCTCGCAAACCTTAAAATGAAAAAAAAAAAAAAAAAAAAGTCATTAGGATGTCGCTAAGAAGTACGTTATATGAGGTGTAAATTTCACCTCATTGCATAGGTTGCATTTAGTTAGGAAGTTGCATATATCAAAACCTTTCTTAATCTATGCATAAATTATTATATATACTCGTTTATAAATTTTTATGTGAAAACAGGGCACTTTGGAATCACCTAGGAGAGGCCTTCATCCTGCAGTGGATTGATAAAGGCTGAAATTGATAATGATGATACATATATATATTGTCATATTTCACTTACTTTATAATTCGTATGATTACTTTGGGTATGATTCGTATTCGTATGATTACTTACTACTTGATCACGCACGCACAAGCTTTTTTTTTTTAATCGATCTGGTTTTATAGATTTTTTTTTTTTTTTTTTTTTTTTTATGAATATATTGCTGTTAGTACACTATTGTTAAACATATTTGGAAGCTGACAACCGTATTATAAATGCTATTTATATAATTTATGTATATTCAAACAAATACGAAACGTCCAATACAGTACAGTCTATGGAAGGAATTTCTTTAAAGTGCCTTTTAACATATTTCCAGGGGTGCAGAATATGTCCGAACGCGCGAACGATGTTCGGGGGAAATTTTGAATATTTATTTTCTTAAAATAAAAATGAAAACGGAAATAAAAAAAAATTGGTGTGAAACAACCACACGACTTCCATTATCCACTATTACACGTGTTATATGCACTTTTTGGTGTTAATGTGATCAGAAGACATAGAATTGACCTAATGAAATAGACAACTAAAAATTTTCCAGTAAGAGAAAGTTAATACAAGCATAAAGACATATAAAACAGAGTTTACATAGCGAGTTAAAAAAAGAAGAAGAAAAAAGGTGGGGGGTAGTTTTTTTTAATTATTATTTTACTTTTTGAAACACCAGTTTCCAAGATCTAAAACAGATCTAACTGATCAGGATGACTATCAATTGTCCTGTAATAACCACGTAAAGCATGAGAAAGGACACCTAAAATGGGTTTATGTAACAATTTTCAAGAAAATCGTTAGAGCCATTTTTGAGATAGCGACTTGGCATGTTCAATTGTTGACCGGAAAACAACAATTAAACAAAAGTATATTTAAAAGAGGGTTAATATTGCAACTTTGAAAAAAATACATACAGTCGTTTTGGAAGGAACGCACTTGCCAGACCTGAAATTGAGCTATTCATACAGGACGCCTATCAATTGTCCTGAACTAACCAACTATATCATTCGAAAGGACATCTAATAGAGTGTTTATACAGTAACTTTGAAGAAAATCGTTGGAGCCAGATTCCCAGAGACCACCCCGACCCCTCTCAAGGGTTGTGATTGCTTTTGTTGAAGCTGTCAGGGAAAAGAGCGATAAAGTCTAGCTATGGCAGTCTGCACTCCTCATTGAAACTCATTGAAACCTTTGGACAGCCCCTGCCCGCCTGTCCAGCATGTTCCCTCTTTCGTTCAAGGTTCAAGATAAACTGCTATCGGAGAATTATAGAGGGTGAAAGTGAAGAAGATAATATTTTTACAATCCTTATATAAGATTTATTGAAAGATAGAAAAAGAGCAGAATTTCTAACGCATTTAAAATTGTAAATTTTGTTTTCTCCATAATTATCTTTTACAAGTTTATAAAAATTAAATAAATAAACTAATTAATTAAATAATTCATAAATAAATTCATAAATATTAGAATCGCCCGGTGGTTGAATCTTTATTACTTTTTTAAAGTAAGCATTGAAATAAAAAATATAAAAATTCAAAATTTAAGTATAAAAAATGTTCTTAGAAATAACACTATCCATCAAAATAAATAAAAAATGAAATGAATGAATAAACAAATAAAATTAAAATTAATAAATATAAGTAAATATCATCATCTTTTTACTTTCCAAACACTATAGTGAGGAAAGTATTGTAATCATGTCAAAAATCCGAAATTTTAAAATTGTAAATTTTGTTTTCTCCATAATTATCTTTTACAAGTTTATAAAAATTAAACAAATAAACTAATTAATTAAATAATTCATAAATAAATTCATAAATATTAGAATCGCCCGGTGGTTGAATCTTATTACTTTTTTAAAGTACGCATTGAAATAAAAAATATAAAAATTCAAAATTTAAGTATAAAAAATGTTCTAAGAAATTACACTATCCATCAAAATAAATAAAAAATGAAATGAATGAATAAACAAATAAAATTAAAATTAATAAATATAAGTAAATATCATCATCTTTTTACTTTCCGAACACTATAGTGAGGAAAGTATTGTAATCATGTCAAAAATCCGAAATTCAGATTTTGATGTTTCTATACGTTTCGAGGTCCTCTGAGTCCGTTTTCACTATTTTTACGATGATGTATGTATGTGCAGGGCCTGATTAAGGGGGAAGCTCGCTCATACCGGAATATTTTTACAATTATTTTTTACTTCATGTCATAGAAATTCCTCGCTTTGACAAGGAAATATTTTTTATAAAAAATGAACGGTGTAAAACAATCCAATTTACTCACCGTTATTAGACACCAGAATTCTTTTAAAATAATTTTTAATGAAAATTTTCTGTTTATTATAGGACGAAAGTATTTGTTAAAAAATAACGGTGTTAGTATAAATAATGTGTGAAGAGCGAGCTTCCCCCTTAATCAGGCCCTGTGTATGTGTGTATATATGTGTGTATGTATGTGTGTATGTATGTGTGTATATATATGTGTGTGTGTATGTATGTGTGTCTGTGAGTGAACACGCTAGCATCTAAACACTTTGTTGCTGAAAGTTGGTACATATATTGCAAGTCACCAAAGTACGAACCCTATTGATTTTGGTGAATCTAGCACTTATAGTTTTTTTTACAGGGACACCAGGAAAAATTCTTTATCATTAAGGCCTATTGGGCCAAATTTTTAAAAGTGCGATAGCGTCTAAACGTCTTATTAATCTGAGCAAAAAATTTGTACACATGTTATAGGTCATAGTTGCACGATTTGTTTAGATTTTGGTGAATTTAGCACTTACAATTTTTTTACAGGGTCACAAAGAAAAATTCTTTATCATTATGGCCTATGGGGCCAAATTTTAAAAAGTGTGATAGCGTCTAAACACCCCTAATCAAATATTTCTGCAATCTGCATAAAGAAAATCAAGATAAAATGGCAATTATTTGTAGAAAAAGAGCAGAATTTCTAACGCATTTAAAATTGTAAATATTGTTTTCTCCAGAATTAACTTTTATAAGTTTATAAAAAGTCTGATGAGAATCGGGATCCCGATGGAAAAGTTTAACGGCAAACAACGAAGTTAGTAAAGGTTTTTAATGTATTAATTTAGTAATTTCACTTCGTTTTTTAATTAATATAGTTTAATGTTAGGTAAATAAGTTAATTAAGTAAATAAACTAATTAATTAAATAAATAATTAGAACATTGAATTCAAATGTGGAAAAAATGTTTATTGATTTATTATCTTTAAATATGAACAGATATTACAATTTTTTAAATAAATTTAAAAATAATACATCAGTTAATGCAACTAAATTATGTTGTTTAAGAAAATATGATAAACTGTCATTAATTCATTATAGAACTTTAAAAAATAAAAGGATCGAAGGAAAATTTTATAGTAAAAAATAGAACAAACCTCTTACCGATTTTAATGAAACTTTGTATAATCATGTACAATTTGTGAAAAAATTACAGTAAGTGTCAAACATACTTGGAGGAGGGGGGGGGGGGACAGAGGAAAATATATTAAATTTTTAAATTACCATTTTAGCAATTTTAATAATATATTACCACTTAATTTTTATGAAGATTACAATGAGTGTATTATATACCTGGAGGGGCACAGGGGAGGGGGGGGGGTAGATGGAAATAAAAAATATTTTCATTTAAAACACCCTATTATAGATTTAAGCAAAAACTTTGTATAATAACATACAATTTGTGAAAAAAATCACAATAAGTATCAGACATACTTGGGGGTGGGGGTGGAGTTAAAGAGAGGGGGGAGACAGAGGAAAATAAAATATTTTTTAATATCACCATTTTACCGATTTTACCTAATTTCTCCTTGTAAAATTGATGCTTAACATCAACGAGAGTGGAAGTGTTCTATTTCTACATAGGGCGGGGGAGGACAAAAGAGACAGATTAAAAGAAGAAAATTCATTTTTGATTAACTTTTTTACAGATTTAAATCATATATCGAATTTTTGCATAACTCACTATAATTATTCATTAATAGTAATCGATACACACAAAATATAAATAAACAATAAAACAAACGATAATAAGTGTTGTTTAAAAAGATTATTTTATTTTCCATCTGTCCCCCTACCCCCCCCCCCCCCTTATCAACTTTAGTTAACTTTCACTATAATTTTAATAAAATGAAAGTGATAGTCGTACAAAGTTTCATATAAATAGGTAGCATGGTGATATAAAAACAAACATTTTCTTCACTCTGTCCCCCCCCCCTCCTTAGCAAATCGTCCAGATATGTGTACACTCACTGCGATTGCAATTTTTCATAAGCAGAAAGTTGCATAGATACAAAGTTTTTTTTTAATCGACAATGCGGTTGTTTAAGGAATAATATATTTTACTTCTATCTGCGTCCCCCTTGCCCCCCCCCCACAAATATATAATGCACTCATTTTGAGATCTTCATAAAAAGCAAGTGGTAGCTATAGAATATGTCTTTAAAATCGGTAAAATGGAGATATAAAAAATATTTTATTTTCCTCTGTCCTCCCCCCCCCTTCGTCTTTAACCCCCCCCCCCCTATCCATAAGTATGTCTAACCTTACTGTGATTTTTTTCACAAATTGTACGTTATTATGCAAAGTTTTTGTTTAGATCGATGATAGTGTAGTTTAAAGAAGAATACATTTTATTTCCATTGGTCCCCCTCCCCCCCCCCAGGTATATAATACACTCATTGTAATATTCATGAAAATTAAGTGGTAGTTATAGAATATATCATTAAAATCTCTAACATGGTGATATAAAGAGTCTTTATGGGAGTGAGCTATTTTCAAAACTATAACCATATTATTTAATATTTTAGAGAATATAACATTTTACATGCTGAAAAAATCATTAGTGAATCAATCATTTGTGAAGTTATAAAATGTTTCATAACTTCTATCGACAAAAAAAAAAAAAAAAAAAAAAAAAAAAAAAGCTAGATTCATTGTAGTAGTTCAGTCCATAAAACAACTCCTCTAGCGTATTTTGTCAAAGTTTCATAAGATTTATATAATAACTTTTGGAGTTATGATGTTTTGTGAAAAAGCAAAATGTTAAAAATCTCATTCTCAGAAAAAGCAAAAAACGTAATTAAAAACCAGATTTTACCTATTAAATAAAAAATAATTTTAATAACTTTCCTGATTTATTTCAAAGTTTTTTATTTCTTCTTATTATTTTTAAATTCATTTTATATTCAGTAACAAATTTTGATGCTTATACTGAGTAAAACTTTTATGAAAACAAACATTTCCGGTCACTTCTGGTTTCAAAAAGTTGCGAGTGACTAATATTTAGATGCCTGTAACTCAAATTCTAAGCAAGATAGAAACAAAATTCAAACTGATTTAGAAAGTTTAAATGTCAGGCTTTAATACTAAACCAAAAATAAAAAATCTTAGTTTTGACTGAAAATTGCATTTTAAAGGTAGGCAGGCGCCTTAAAAAGTATGTAGGAAAGAATTTAAAACTGAAGCTGTAGGAGATTTGTCCACAATAAAACATTAATAGACTATTACTTTTTTCCCCCAGATATTTTCGAGTGTGTAAAATTATTACCTCGCTTTATCTTAAAAATATATAGAGAGTATTATACAATGCTATAATTAACTGAAAAATTCCATAATAAAAAGTATAGACAAAAAAAAAAAAAAAAAAAAAAAGTAATTTTCCTTCTTTCTTTTTTACAAGTAACTATGTATAACCAAAAAAAAAAAAAAAAAAAAAAAAAAAAAATCGACAAATAATGACAAAAAATTAATAGTTTCTAAGTGGTCGTATATTAAAGCAGTAGAGCAAATGGTCTGGATATTACAAATTTCTTTCTATTATGGAAAAGAAATTATACTGATTTTTAGCATAATATTTCATTTTAAGAAATGGGGTACTAATTGTTATGAATTTCAATTTAACATTGAATATGGGAATTTCTGTAACTTTTTTTTTTTTTTTTTTTTTTTTTAATCTTTTGTTATAGACTATTAACACGTTGAGCGCCACGCAAATTCTTAAAATCCATTAAAATTCCATAATGATACCTCCTGTAATACATGAACATTAAGCAAATTTTAATAATTTTTCAATCATTAAATGTTATATTTTTAGTCTTATATCCTATTTTATATGCGCACCGATGGTTGACGCGGCTTTATATCATATTTGACACTGTCTGCCACCGATGGCTGACAGGGCGCTCAATGTTTTAATTTTTAATTTTTACTGCTTTTACTTTAGCGGTAAAACTTTCACTGAAATGTTTGAAGTATAACAGGTTCTGCACACTCCTAAAGTTTCAAGATGATTCCTTCAGTACTTAAAGATATATGACAAAATGTCTAGTATCTAGAATGACTGACATGGCGCTCAACATGTTAATATCGGTTTTCAATAAAAAGCAAAGCAGCGAATAGGCGGGCAGAGCTTTGCAGTGGTTCATAAGTAAAGCGAGTAGAGTGGAGTCGAATCATCATTCATTAGGTCAATTATATGTCTTCTGAGTGCAATTCTCTTCAAAAAGTGCACATAATACTTGTATAATGTGTAATAGGAGTCGTGTGGTTGTTCTTTTTTTAACGCATTAGCGCCCAGTATCCTCATTTGAGGACAGCTAATAAAATGACACGTATATTTTTTGTGGTTTCTTGGAATGATTTCTGATTTTTAGTGACAGTTTATAGCGTCACTCTAAATGATCCCTGAAAGTTTTATGTGCCTACTATTAATTATTATTTCATAATGTGGATAGTCATTTTAAGATTTTTCATTCGTCGCACATACATTTGCTTTTTGCGCAGGTATACTAACTTAAATCAAGTTGAATAATAATATATATTATAATACTTTACTTTTGAAATCTTCGTCAACATATAACAGGATATTAATCTGTTATCTCAAAGTTTTTCTATCTCGAAGTTTTCTCGCTAGAACACTAAACGTCAATAAATGAGGATAGCCTTGAAATTTAAAACTATCAGAAGAATTGTTTAAGTTAATATATTTTTCTGTCAGTTGTGTATATTAATTTAGAAGTGAAATAATCAGCTAATAATATTTTACAAAATTAATTTGGGCGTTAACGGGTTAATTACCCAAGATTACTATGAGCTCTTGATGCTCAATTAGCTTTCGTGCTAAGTATACTATTCTCAGAAATATTTTTTTTTTTATGTTTTCTTTCATTATTCATATAAAAAAATATTTCATGTTTAAAAAGAAAAGATTGGTAAATTGTTTTTGGCGCTAAATGTAAACTAATATTTAAATGACTAACTTTTAAAACTATTATAATATTATTTTCTTATTTTAATTAAATAAAAATAATAATAATAATGAACATTTCAAAAATGGGGCTTCGAGATGCACTAAGACACCTCAAGCGAATTCTTGTTGAATCTCTTGACTGTACGAGTACCAACCTTAAGCTTCGTTGTCCACAGACACACCGACACGCACAAACATTGGTTTTATATAAATAAAATATATTTATATTAAATTCCCTTTAAAATTCCTTCTTTTATAAGTTTACGTTTTTTGTAACCAAAAAAATATTAAAATTAGAAAAATAATTTTATTAACTTTTTAATACATTTAAGTTAATATATAACTGTTCAAATAAATTTAAAACACCAAACTAACTTATTTAAGTTAACTACTTATCTAATCGGCTTCTGTGGGTTTCTGTGGTGAATTATTTTCAACTGTTTGGTTTCCGTTCTCATTCTTTTCATTATTGTCATTAAAAATTATATATATTTGTGTGTGTGTGTGGGGCGGGGGGATTTATTATTATTATTATTATTATTATTTTTTTTTTTTTACCTAAATTGTAAAATTATTTTTTTTTTCTTTTACTAGACAGTTGTTCTGCGTAATACTGCTCAAATAAAGTGAGATATATGTAATATTTAATTCCGTAGTTTAAGTAATTTTAAAAGATTTTTTTCCGTGCAATTATTTACCAATTCATTCACTGTATTCAATAAAAAACAGCAAATTATCAGCTTCTTTATCAATCTTCTTTCCCTGTTCTAGAAAATCCCATGGCTCTCCTCTTTGAGGGACCATCTTTAACAAAATTACTCAAATGCAAAAAAGGTAACCGTACTCCGTACCAAGGGGAGATGAAGATAGTGATTGATGATCATTTTCCCCCACGGTGTTGTGTGGGATATAATCGTTTTTGAGATACGGGTTTACGAACTCACTTCCGGTTTCGGATATCCCACTTCCTATTTTTCTAATTGTCACCAAAACTTAAAAAATTCATATGTTTACCAGACCTGTCTCAATTCTGAAGTTTCGTGATTCTATTTTTATTAGTTTAGGAGATATCATAGTCAGAGGACATCGTTAAAAAACACATTTTTGGACTCAGGGGACCTTAAAGCATGTAAATCAGGTGAAATCTTGATATCGATTTTTTGGACCGAATACAATACTTCCATTACCTACGGCAGTCGGGTAATGGAGTAAAAATATACTGAAAAAACAAAATTTCTAATATTAAACAACAAATTGGCAGCTGTTTTCTTCTGTTACAAGTGTAATTTTTTTTTTTTTTTTTTTTTTTTTTTTTTTGAAATACCTATTACTTACATCCCCTGCCCCCCCCCCCCCCCACCCCTAAAGTTAAGTATTTGAAGTTCGGTGATATATATTTAGTGATTCATTCAAGCTAGAGAAAATACCAAATCTCCGACTGTTTTTTTTTTTTTTTTTTAATTGACTAAAATGCTACAACAATAATAATCCAGTTCACATAAATAAACAAACGCTTTAATGACCGCGGATGGGAAAAATTACGTATTTGTTTACTTTAGCCGATAAGAAAGGGGGGGGGGGCAGAAGGGAAGATAGAAATAGGAAAAACATTTTTTTTTTTTTTTTTTATTTTCATAGTTTTGAGTCTGTTTCAGTTTCGATTGTGCAATCAATTGCCCCGCCCCCCCCCCCTTTCCTCGCAACCAAATTCCGCGCGTACACACACAAAATAATAATAAGAATAAGAATAATAAATAAAACAGAAGAAAGAATAAAAAAGCACTTGAGCAATTAGCTGTGAGTGATAAAACATAAATTTTTGAATGAGTTGGTTCTTTTTGTGTCTTAAATTTTAGTTTTCACATAAGAATTTTAACACTTAGTTAAAACTTCTGTTGTTCTTTTATGGATGTTTATAGAAGCCCAATCATTTCATATTAATTGTTATTAATCTAAACTTATGCTTAATCTTTTTTATATTATTTTTTCAATTTAAAATTATTTTGCATTACAGTTACACACATACTATTCTTTAGTTTTTTTTTTTTTTTTTTTTTTTTTTTGGTATTCAATAGACGAAAGCATTGGGTTCGTAAACATTTTCGATTTTCGGTTTTTGATGGATTTACGCGTTTTGAGAGCTCGAGAACATGTTTTGACAATAGAAAATGTTTGTATGTGACAAAAAGTTTTGTGGCGACTGTATCTCAAGAACTACTGCACAGAATTGCAGATAAATTAATATACGGATGCACCCTGACATAAATTAGTGTCTATCAACTTTTGGTGCCAATCGCTCAACAGATGATGCTGCTCTACAGCAATTTCAGAAAAGGCTATATCTTAGAAACTAATGCACGAAATTGCATATTAATTTATACGCAGATGCGCCTTGTCGTAAGTTAGTGTCTACCAATTTCTGGTGCCAATTTCACGACAGGTGGCATTGTTATACATCGATTTCTGCAATTTCAGGGAAGGCTCTATCTCAGAAACTACTGCACAGAATTGCATATAAAATTATATGTAGATGCACCTTAACATAAATTATTAGTTTATGTCAACTTTTAGTGCTAATCGCTCAACAGGTGAAGCTGCTATACAGCTATTTTTACAATTTAAGGGTTATATCTCAGGTTCTAATGCGTATAACGATACAGACCTCTAATACGCCTTCTAATGTGTCTCGAACAATATGTAATGTATAAAAAGGCCATTAAGAGACGTAATGTTTATTAAATTGGGTGTATATAGGCGATATGTGGCGCTGTTATGCTGCAATTTTCTCCGTGATCATCTGTACGGTAAAAATTTACTTCCGTTGAACCTTTAGACTACCTCTCTGATATGAAAATCGTCTGCATTAATAATAGATAAAAATAAAAATAAAAAATAATTTCCATTGCATGATTTTATATAGTAAAAGGTAGAAGAAAGTTAGTTTTGTGGTGGCATCAACATGACATTTTTTTTTTTCTTCTTTTTTTCTCCCCGGGAGAAAAAAAGGCAGGCTTGAAACTCTTATACTTTTTTTTTTTTTTTTTTTTTGTAATGATACATATCAACAAATGTCTGATAGCTGCTGATTCTGTCATTCAGCTTTGGAGCAATATTTTCTCTGACTATATGACTCGTTTTGTCGAAGGTTAAAATTTGCCCATGTTTTGTGCATTTTGTATCTTTATATTTGTCTCATTTTTATAGCATATAACTTATATTTTTTCAGTTTGTTCAGTGAAACAAATAACATGAAATTAAGTACATATTTTTAACAAGATACCTTTGTTTAAAACGAATACTTAATAGTATCTAATAATTTAAACTCATATTATTTTTGATTAAATTTATTCTAAAGGAAAATATATATATATATGATATCAAAATTTTAATAACTAAAAATATCAACCTTTAAAAAACAATCATCAATCATTTGAATGAAACAAGTAACATGAAGTTAAATCTATTTATATTTTAACTAAGACATCTATTATTTATCGCTAATAATTAATATTGTACACAAGAACAATTTAAAAATTGAGAAAAGAATATAGTATGTGATATTAAATTCATATCATTTTTGCTCAAATTTGTTCTGAAAAAATTGTTATCAAACATTTAATAATAAATGAAGACATTTTTTATTACATGCAATTATCAACCATTTCCCAAAAATATTTAAATTATAAAGATATGTTTATTTATTTAGAACTGGAAAAAAAATAAAAAAATAAAAAATAGAACAAATAACAGATAAACGAGGAACCTTTTAATTTTTTTAATTCATCTCATTAAAAATTTTAAATATAAAAAAGTATGAATATTATTCATGTTCTGAGATAAGATAGATAAAATGCAGCAAAAGATAATTTAAAAACATACCTTAGAATTCGGAGTTATTCAAAATCCTTATAAATAGCATTTTTCCATATCTTTTTTGAATTTTTATCTCTTGGAATCCAAATACCTTCTGAACCACCTTTAAGGGAAAATAAAGCGTTACTATTCTGTGTATAAAAAATATAAATATGAGCTTAATGTTAAAAATATATGTAAAAAACTATAGTTCAGACAAATTAAAATACTTATTTTTATAATACAACGATACTCAAAACTAAGATTTATAATAACGTATTTTAAAATTTATACGTTTTAAACAACTTATAAATTAAAACAAATTCTAAATACCATTGATACTGTTAGAAGATTGCTAAAGCTTAGAATTTTACAATTTTACTATTTACTATTCTAACAAAGCTTTACAATAAATATATATATATATATACACAATAAATAAAGTATTTAGCACTTACTTTTGACCGTAAACTCGATTCGCAGATAATTAAAATCTCTCGGTCTATTTCTAAAATGAAAATTATCACAAATATGGAAATGGAGCCGAAACAACATCAACGGATCCACGATTTCAGACTTCTAAGTATTTGGATTTCGAATTCTGCGATTGCATTATCCCGCCAGATTTGATAGGTTAAATTATTCGATTTCGGTTGACTAACTCAAGATGTCAGAAGGAGACAAAAAAATAAAACAAAATAAACAAAAAAATAAAAAATAAAAAAATAATAATTCTGAGCTTTTGGACTAGCCAAACAAATTTTTCTTAGTCAATTGACAAAACAGGAACAATTTATTTTTATTCTCTCATCTGACTAACCGGTCATATTTGAGGAAAATGAAAACTGTACCTGGGAAATTAGTCATCTGACAAGTTTTAGAGGCAAAACGGATCATCAGACGAAACACATTAAAGATACATGGTAAAATAAAACGACTTTTGTGTCTCATGACTAAATGGGATTGTCAGGTAGTGTTTTGATTGTTTAAAATGTTGCGTAATTTTGTGCAAATTTGTCAATATACTAGGAAAACGTGTACTATGACAAAGATAACACGTTTCTTGACAAGTTTCGATTTTCCATTTTTCTGTGTGTAGAACTGCCTTTACTTAAATTCAGTTGTTTCAAAGACAAATAAGTGTTAAAGTTTAAAACTTTAATCGCATTTATGAAAACCTGTCTCTGTGACACCCAACAATTTTTCTCATGTATTTCTCTGCAAGGTGAGTGAGAGCTTTTTTATGGGCAAGTGTTAAAAGCGGAGAGCTTTTACCTAAGAAATTTTGATCTTTTAATTACTTTTCATATGGTTCATATTGATGTTGGTGCTTTTATCTGATTTCCAATTTCTTGTGTCTTCCAATGTGAATCGTTTACTCGCTATACTGTGCGAGCAATGAAAAGCTTGTCACCTTTCAAAATAAAATATTCTCGATTTTCCAGTTGGTATTGCAGTAACTTATGCAGTCGGATTTTGTAGGAAATTAAAAACTACATTCGTATACTTTTTATTTTATTGGCAATTCTTTGAAAAGAGCATCCATTGTTATTAAATCTAAAATTTAGTCTTTTTCAAATTCAGTCAGTATTGTGCTTTTCCTATCCCTACAAACACTTCTTCTTTCTAGGACATTTCTAGGACACCTTGAGGATGAAATAGACATCTTCCCAGACAGCACATCGCCTCCCCAGGATATCTTCAAGATGTCTTCTGGATGAAAAGGCATCACAGAAACGTCCTCAAGATGTACTGTGGATAAGTTAAGCCTAACTGTGCTGTTAGGGTTAGGATGTAATGTGGATGAAAGGGACATCTATAGGATGAACTGTGGATAAGTGAGTTTGTAGGGATGCTTTAAAATATTTTGTAAACTGAACGAATGCGAACAAACATTCTTTTAAATGCTTTGTTCAATGATATGGGGATATTATAAGGATATCTAGTTCGGAAATAAAGTTTTTCGAGTACTGGTTTATGAATTCCACTCTTTGAACATGTCACCTTTTATCTCAGTGAGAAAATAAATAAATGTAAAGTGAAATATTTCTTTTCGAGATTGAAAATTAGAGGATTGAGGTTTGAAATAAAATATTTAAATTTGTGAGAAAAAAATTATTCACTAAGGCAAAAGGCGGCATGTTCAAAGAGCAGAATTCAAAAAACAGAATGTGAAAACTTCATTTTTGAATGAGATAATCTTATAATACGAATCAACAAAATTTCCATGGGATTACATAGGAAGATCGAGAAAAAGAGAATTAGACTGAAGTGCAGCCTTAAATAAATTAAGTATATATAAAATTACATATATTTTTCGTTCTTTTCTTTAATTACAGACAAATTGTCCTTATAAAACACCATAAGACTTTTTTTTTTTTTTTTTTTTTTTTTTTTTTTAACATTGTCTGTTTTTAAGAGTTCTCCATCATGTCCATTTAAAATTTCAATATTGCACCAGCATCCGATTGTTTTAAAAATTTCCTATGAGACAGATATTGGGTTGGTTTTCAATTGTTTTAATTTTTATCATATACATTATTTTTAACATAAAAATTAATATAATAATACTTATTGATATTAGTATTACATAACAAATAACCATTCATATAATTAATCCAACAATTAAATTTTCGTTGCATTTACCGAGATCTCTGGAAGTAGGCGGAGTGTTTATGTAAGCACTGTTCATGTTCCGCATAGGTACTTCCCAACTTTAATGGTGGTGAGGTGAATCTGTCGGTTTTCTCTTTGAGGAACCTGTCTCATGAAAAGAGCTAATCTGTTGCAAGCCAATTGAAGCTCCGAGGAGTGGCAAGGGAAAGGTGGGTTGTAGCATGACTATTTTAAAAAATGCAGACTAACAGTTGTATCTGCGGGTAATCATAAAGTACGTCTCGTAGCATAAATTTATTACAATACAGAAATATCGTGCTTTTATAATAAACGTTTCGTAAAAAAAAAAAAATCACAATAAGTTATGTCTCTATTCCCAAAAACATATGGACAATGAAAGGTTCGCTTTTATAATTACCATATTAAAAATAAATAAATAAATAAATACACATTCTTTTCTGTACATGCGACATAACCACTCTGAAATATAAAATCACAATTCGTTGTTCAATTTTCGAATAGTTGGAAAATGCCTCGCAACGTCCAATTCTCTTTAAATGACATAGCTAAAATTTGCACTTAAAGGCTCAAAATATGAAAGTTTCTGATACTGCTAAGCAAACAAATCGTAGTAGATCTAGAATATATGAAATTCTATAGAATGGTGACAATGCAACTGCAAAAAAGCGTTCGAGTGAGTCGTCCAAGAGAGATATCTCAGCAACAAGATAGGGAGATTTTGCAAGCAGTTTCAATCCAAAAGACGTCTATTTGTGAAATTGCGAGGATTTTACGTTTCTTATTTCGAGTACAGGCAAGCTAATTTTATAAATGTCGCAGAATGTGTAGTACATTTATGCTGTAACTATACAATAAGAAAGGCATCACGTGTTTTTTTTAGAGAAAAAACAAACAAACAACAACAACAAAAAAAGCATGCATTAGATCTATGAATGGTTAAAAACTTTTTTTTTTTTTTTTTTTTTTTTTTTTTTTTAAGAGACAAAAAAAAAAAAAAAAAAAAAAAAAAAAAAAAAAAAAAAACTTGTGATGTGATGGCTTTAATGGCATACTATTGGCATGATCTACGACGAAAATCGCATGAGTCTTTAAGTCGACAAAAAGGAGAGGACTCTCTCATGGCGTTCTGTTTCACCGGAACAACGGATATTGTTTCTGGAGATGGCGGTAAGGGCGTTGGTTGACGGCAGACGAATCCCATGTTACTCTATATGTATAAAGAAATTTAGTATCCAAATTACTCCTTCCTTATATAGTTTTATTCTTTTTTTCGATTTTCCCATGCAGAAGGTATTGGGTACAATTGTTTAATTTGCTTTTTCCAAAAAATTGACTTTTTAAATTTTTAATATTTTGTTTTAAAACTGAACTAAGTGCATTTTTCGCATGAGTAATGTGTCTGCTTGTCAACAGTATTCTGAGGATTATCAGAATGTCCTCAAGAGCAATCTATTCTCAGTTGGTCACATTTTAGGAGGGGAAAACTGTAAATTCCAACAAAATAATCCGCCAATTTATACCTCTTATACTCACTGCTTGATTTACGCAAAATCAAATGACTGTAATAATAGATTGGCCAGACACAACAACCCAGATTGTAAACCTTTAGACCAGGGGTGGTCAACCCGCGGACCGTGAGGAGACTAACGATATTTAGACATGGTCGTCAGTTTTCGGCTATTCCGGATTTAATGCAATAAGTAGAGCAGAGTTTGTTTTCGTTACAGTTTAAAACTGGAACAACCAAACATTCTACAACCAAACATTCTCCAAACACGTTTTAAGCATGCCTGATAGGCTTTTAACATAATTAAAAAGGAATGAATCCAAAATTTAAACAGAAAATACTCGAAAAAACCATAACATTTTGACACAGCCTACTTATTTATTTTATAAAACATTCTTTCAAATTTATACTAAATATATCTCTTTGTTGGAATATGCTTATGTTCCAATTCCATATGTCTTTTTCCCCCCACGATTACTGCTTTATTTTGTGAACTGTTATTTCAAAAGATCGCCTGAATATACATGTATTTGTAATAAATAAAACAAATATAACTAATATTGCATACATATAGGAATTTGTTTTTCTAGGTTCCCAAAATTAAATTTTCCTGGATCTTATTTACGGACCCTCCTGAAAAAAATATATAAATTTTTGGAGAGAGATAAAATTCCATAACGTCATAATTAAAAGAAGTTATTTGTTCAACTTGTTGTATAATTATTATTATTAATTTTTCACATGCGTGTTAAACCTTTAAAATGCACGTTGGGGTATTTTGAATGTAAATACTTGGTACCCCAGAACATTTTGAAAGGGGATCGCCTTCAACTTGCTTATCTGATTGAAAAACTTAGTTGCTCCCTGTTCAATACCGGCGAGAATCTTTCTCTAACTTTCCTAAAAGAATGTTGAAAGATTTGTCTAACACTCCACGGTCTCTCCCCCCCCCCCCCCATTCCCCCTGATACCTTGTTGTTAATAAAAGTAAGGCTTGGAAAATATTTTTGAACGGGACCACCCAGTGCAGAGGAAATTAGTATTAGATGCGTCCCCGTGGGCTATAAAGTAATGAGAGGGGGGAAAAAATCCATCTGCAGTTTTGCCTTTTCTCGCACCTCGCCCACACATACTCCATGTTGATCTCGCTCTCGTAACGTACATGCGCCCATCATCCACGGAGTAAGTAATGCGAGAAGTTTCACTTCATCCCCCTAAATTTGCGGCGTTATTTTCCTTCCTGCCGCATCGATCTTTGGAGCATTTTTCTTCTTCTCTTGCGTCATATTCTGGCAAGAGCTCTCTTCTGCGCAGATTTCGTTTCGCCGCTTGGCATGCTTTGAACCATCCGTGCTTTGAACTAAGCTCCTATATATACAAGCTGACCTGACGTATCAGCCATTTTGTTGTCTTGGGGTTGCCACATGTACCCAGTGTTTTCCGTAGATAAACAAACGGCAGCCATTATTTCTATCGTTTTGTATAACTTTGGAGTTACTTTTTTAACCATTTTCATAATTTTAGCTCGGTAAATTATCATATGGGAGATTGTTTAGTGATAAATTGCTATAATCACTCAAAAAAAAAGAACATAAAATGTTCAGATTTCCGTAAGATAATTTAGGAAGAATAAAATAACTTATATTTACTTATATTTTTCTGTGTGTTTTTCACATGTTCAAACGTAAAAATACAAAGAATGAACCATTTAAATCATAATATTTATGTTAATAACCATAAATTAGTTAAAGAAGACCTTTTATTACTGTGCGTTTAAGTTTGGCGATTTTAAGTTTCGTTTTTTTAAATGAATAGTATATGCTAGAAATAGCTGAAAAAGTAAGTAAATAAATAAAGAATTTCCAGTTTTAAACAGTAAGCTCATTTTTTTGCTTCAAAAAGTTATGATTTGTATTTGAAACAGACAGAAATAGTCCTAACAATACATCTCATCTCCAGTACATCCACAAAATATCCTAAGGATGAAAATCATACCAAGAATGTACTGTGTATAAATGCGTCGTTAGGGATATTACTTATTGCTCTTGAACTCTTGACCGATCGTAGCTTCAGATCTCGAGGCAACAAAATGCCGGCGATGCGCCGGCCTATATATTTTATTTAAGGGGCTCTACCTTGAACGTGTTGCTGTTAGAGATGTACCGGAGCAACGTATATCCGTAAATATCCGTGAAGGGAAACAAAAAAAAGATCCGTGTTTTTACTTCAACGGAATTAATACGGATCTTTCGTAGAAATTTTATGAAAGTCAGTAAGAAATTATTGTAAATCGTCGTTAACTATTGTTAATGAATAAATAAAAGAAAAAGTACATTTTCACCTTTACATTCTAGGAATTTAAATTGTACAGCAATTTACAGTTTCTTTTTTAGATACTTTCATTTTCCGATGTCTCCAATGAATTTCAATCCTCATTTTATGTTAATGAAATTTTGAATTTTCTGCCACTTACATGTATCATGAACAAGGCCGTAGCCAAGAGAGGGGGAATTGTTCATTAAACATCAAACCCCATCCGAAATTTTGCTAAATTTTCAGAAATTTTTGAGTCATTAACACTTAATATTATGTGCTTCCGAAAATTTTCATTTGGCAATGGCTTTGATAGCGAATATAAAGGATATACATAGTGTGATTTAATTAAAAAAGCAATATAAAAGAAAAACTTTCAGAATGCTCATACAATCAAAGCTGATTTGATTGTATGAGTATTGTATTCTTTTACCGTCTCCTTAAAAATAAATAAACAATGAATCAAGACTGCAATCAGAGAAAGCTGATTTGTTGATCTATTTATTCAAAATGACTATGTGAAAGCAGCTATTAAACTGCAAATCATATCCACATTGTGTTAATTTCTCATTGCTTTATAAGTTATAGAAAGTAATAAACAAATCGCTCATAATAAAAAAGAAAAGAAAAGAAAAAAGTGAGTTATATACGGCAGTACCCCACTAAAAAATATCTTGAGATAATCTTAAAAAATTTCGACTTTCTACAGAAATATTAAAAATATCTGAATAAATTTTTCAGATTTAGATTTATCACCAAAATAACCACAGATTTTTTTACGACGTTTTATAGGCATTATAAAGATTTTGTTTCATCATTAAAAGAACTTCAGATTTTTTTAAGTTTTAACACGAACACTTTTATTATTTTAGGTTAAGCAAAAAGTTAAAATTAAATCTGAAAAATATTTGTAGAACTTTTGTGGGCATTTTGAATCATACAGCTTTTAGTACGTACGCGTGTTTGTGCATGGTGTGGTGTGCGTGTGTGAATAATGATAATCCATTTCTTTGCTTTTATTAAAATTTAGATAAATATAAAACAACGACCATACGTTTTACTTCCTGCAATGGAATTCATTCAAGTTTAGAGAATTACAACTCAACTCGAAGATGTGACCAGGTAAAAATAAAAAATGTTTGTTTACTATATTCAGCCGGCGTCACGGAGTAAAAAGACGCCGGCGTGCTAGCACTAGCGGTAGCTAAAATGGCGATCGTTGTTGCTCGATTTCATTTTTTAAAAAATATTTTGTGTTTATGTCATTTTTTAAAACTTCCATGAAATTTACTGTGTTATTGCATACGTAATCTTAATGAGGCAAAGAGCAATAATGATTTATACTTCAATTAACCAGCGGTAGCTAAAATGGGATTCGTTGTTGCTCGATTTCATTTTTTAAAAAATATTTTGTATTTATGTGTTGTGTAAGTAAATTTCATTTGAAATTCCTATGAAAACCCCTGTATTAGAAGTGTAATTACAAAGTGTCATTTTTTAAAACTTCCATGAAATTTACTGTGTTATTGCATACGTAATCTTAATGAGGCAAAGAGCAATAATGATTTATACTTCAATTAACCAGCGGTAGCTAAAATGGGATTCATCGTTGCTCGATTTCATTTTTTAAAAAATATTTTGTGTTTATGTGTTGTGTAAGTAAATTTCATTTGAAATTCCTATGAAAACCCCTGTATTAGAAGTGTAATTACAAAGTGTCATTTTTTAAAACTTCCATGAAATTTACTGTATTATTGCATACGTAATCTTAATGAGGCAAAGAGCAATCATGGTTTATACTTCAATTAAACCATTTATGAATATTTTTAATTTATTTTTACAAGAAATTTGATCAACATTCAAAATTGTGCAAAACATAAAAATCGTAAAATATCTGTTCACTTTTTTTTCACAAAATACTGAAAATTCAGCAATAAAACTAAGTTCAGTTGTTTATAAAACTTGTACATGTTATTTTTACTTCAAAAGTGAATAACAAAGTCCATTTTTAACTAAAATATTTCTTACTAATGGCTTAAATTAATTTCTGGGACGGAGCGAATAAAGACGATGAAAATTAAGTGTTATTTTTTTAAATTTCCATGAAAATCCCTTTGTTATTCTATATTTCATCTGAATAAGGCAAAATAATCATGAATTACACTTCAATTATGCCTATATGAACATTTTTACCATATGTTAACAAATAATTTGCTCAACATTACAAATTTTTACAAACAGAAAATTTTTCAAGTGTTTGTTTTGCATTTTTTGAAGTATACTGAAAATTCATAAATAAAACTAAATTTTAGATCTTGAAAATACAGTTATGTACTATTTATTTCAAAATTGAGCATTAGAATTCCTCTTTATCAAAAATATTTCTTAGTAATGGTTAAAAATCAATATTTGTAAACTACCGAATGTTGGCGATGAAAACCAAGTGTTATTTTTTAGAAATTTCCAAGGAAATACCAATATTATTGCATATTTGACCTCGATAAGGTAAAACAATAATGATTCATACTTCAAATAAACCTTTTATGAATATTGTAAATAAATTTTTGCAAGAAAATTGCTCAACGTTAAAAATTATGCAAAACATAAATATCGTAAAATATCTGTTTACTTTTTTTCACAAAAAACTAAAAATTCATCAATAATACTGAATTTGAATAGTTTATACAACTTTTATATGTTATTTATTTCAAAAATAAGTAACAAAATCTATTTTTAACTAAAAAAATTCTCACTAATGGCTCAAATACATTTTTGCAAGCTACCGAATACAGTCGAACCTCGTTAACGTGAACACGCAACATGAATTACTTTTAACGTGAACTGTTTCCACAATCCCTGTCAACAGGAAGATTAGTTTTCGAGTTACTGATAGTATTAACTACTGGTAACATGAAGAGATCTGTTACCACCCTTGAGATTCATGTTAACGAGGTTCGACAATATTGACGATGAAAACGAAGTGTCAGTTTTTAAAATTTCCATGAAAATTACTGTATTATATTGCATACGTAATCTTAATGAGGCAAAGAGCAATCATGGTTTATACTTCAATTAACCATTTATGAATATTTTTAATTTATTTTTACAAGAAATTTGATCAACATTCAAAATTGTGCAAAACATAAAAATCGTAAAATATCTGTTCACTTTTTTTTCACAAAATACTGAAAATTCAGCAATAAAACTAAGTTCAGTTGTTTATAAAACTTGTACATGTTATTTTTACTTCAAAAGTGAATAACAAAGTCCATTTTTAACTAAAAGATTTCTTACTAATGGCTTAAATTAATTTCTGGGACGGAGCGAATAAAGACGATGAAAATTAAGTGTTATTTTTTAAAATTTCCATGAAAATCCCTTTGTTATTCTATATTTCATCTGAATAAGGCAAAAAAATCATGAATTACACTTCAATTATGCCTATATGAACATTTTTACCATATGTTAACAAATAATTTGCTCAGCATTACAAATTTTTACAAATAGAAAATTTTTCAAGTGTTTGTTTTGCATTTTTTGAAAGTATACTGAAAATTCATGAATAAAACTAAATTTTAGACCTTGAAAATACAGTTATGTACTATTTATTTCAAAATTGAGCATTAGAATTCCTCTTTATTAAAAATATTTCTTAGTAATGGTTAAAAATCAATATTTGTAAACTACCGAATGTTGGCGATGAAAACCAAGTGTTATTTTTTAGAAATTTTCAAGGAAATACCAATATTATTGCATATTTGACCTCGATAAGGTAAAACAATAATGATTCATACTTCAAATAAACCTTTTATGAATATTGTAAATAAATTTTTGCAAGAAAATTGCTCAACGTTAAAAATTATGCAAAACATAAATATCGTAAAATATCTGTTTACTTTTTTTCACAAAAAACTAAAAATTCATCAATAATACTGAATTTGAATAGTTCATACACTTTTATATGTTATTTATTTCAAAAATAAGTAACAAAATCTATTTTTAACTAAAAAAATTCTCACTAATGGCTCAAATCCATTTTTGCAAGCTACCGAATACAGTCGAACCTCGTTAACGTGAACACGCTTAACATGAATTACTTTTAACGTGAACTGTTTCCACAATCCCTGTCAACAGGAAGATTAGTTTTCGAGTTACTGATAGTATTAACTACTGGTAACATGAAGAGATCTGTTACCACCCTTGAGATTCATGTTAACGAGGTTCGACGATGAAAACGAAGTGTCAGTTTTTAAAATTTCCATGAAAATTACTGTATTATATTGCATACGTAATCTTAATGAGGCAAAGAGCAATCATGATTTATACTTCAATTAAACCATTTATGAATATTTTAAATATATTTTTACAAGAAATTTGATCAACATTCAAAATTGTGCAAAACATAAAAATCGTAAAATATCTGTTCACTTTTTTTTCACAAAATACTGAAAATTCAGCAATAAAACTAAGTTCAGTTGTTTATAAAACTTGTACATGTTATTTTTACTTCAAAAGTGAATAACAAAGTCCATTTTTAACTAAAAGATTTCTTACTAATGGCTTAAATTAATTTCTGGGACGGAGCGAATAAAGACGATGAAAATTAAGTGTTATTTTTTAAAATTTCCATGAAAATCCCTTTGTTATTCTATATTTCATCTGAATAAGGCAAAAAAATCATGAATTACACTTCAATTATGCCTATATGAACATTTTTACCATATGTTAACAAATAATTTGCTCAGCATTACAAATTTTTACAAATAGAAAATTTTTCAAGTGTTTGTTTTGCATTTTTTGAAAGTATACTGAAAATTCATGAATAAAACTAAATTTTAGACCTTGAAAATACAGTTATGTACTATTTATTTCAAAATTGAGCATTAGAATTCCTCTTTATCAAAATATTTCTTAGTAATGGTTAAAAATCAATATTTGTAAACTACCGAATGTTGGCGATGAAAACCAAGTGTTATTTTTTAGAAATTTCCAAGGAAATACCAATATTACTGCATATTTTACCTCGATAAGGTAAAACAATAATGATTCATACTTCAAATAAACCTTTTAGGAATATTGTAAATAAATTTTTGCAAGAAAATTGCTCAACGTTAAAAATTATGCAAAACATAAATATCGTAAAATATCTGTTTACTTTTTTTCACAAAAAACTAAAAATTCATCAATAATACTGAATTTGAATAGTTTATACAACTTTTATATGTTATTTATTTCAAAAATAAGTAACAAAATCTATTTTTAACTAAAAAAATTCTCACTAATGGCTCAAATACATTTTTGCAAGCTACCGAATACAGTCGAACCTCGTTAACGTGAACACGCTTAATGTGAATTACTTTTAACGTGAACTGTTTCCACAATCCCTGTCAACAGGAAGATTAGTTTTCGAGTTACTGATAGTATTAACTACTGGTAACATGAAGAGATCTGTTACCACCCTTGAGATTCATGTTAACGAGGTTCGACGATGAAAACGAAGTGTCAGTTTTTAAAATTTCCATGAAAATTACTGTATTATATTGCATACGTAATCTTAATGAGGCAAAGAGCAATCATGATTTATACTTCAATTAAACCATTTATGAATATTTTAAATATATTTTTACAAGAAATTTGATCAACATTCAAAATTGTGCAAAACATAAAAATCGTAAAATATCTGTTCACTTTTTTTTCACGAAATACTGAAAATTCAGCAATAAAACTAAGTTCAGTTGTTTATAAAACTTGTACATGTTATTTTTTCTTCAAAAGTGAATAACAAAGTCCATTTTTAACTAAATGATTTGTTACTAATGGCTTAAATTAATTTCTGGGACGGAGCGAATAAAGACGATGAAAATTAAGTGTTATTTTTTAAAATTTCCATGAAAATCCCTTTGTTATTCTATATTTCATCTGAATAAGGCAAAATAATCATGAATTACACTTCAATTATGCCTATATGAACATTTTTACCATATGTTAACAAATAATTTGCTCAGCATTACAAATTTTTACAAACAGAAAATTTTTCAAGTGTTTGTTTTGCATTTTTTGAAAGTATACTGAAAATTCATGAATAAAACTAAATTTTAGACCTTGAAAATACAGTTATGTACTATTTATTTCAAAATTGAGCATTAGAATTCCTCTTTATCAAAAATATTTCTTAGTAATGGTTAAAAATCAATATTTGTAAACTACCGAATGTTGGCGATGAAAACCAAGTGTTATTTTTTAGAAATTTCCAAGGAAATACCAATATTATTGCATATTTGACCTCGATAAGGTAAAACAATAATGATTCATACTTCAAATAAACCTTTTATGAATATTGTAAATAAATTTTTGTAAGAAAATTGCTCAACGTTCAAAATTATGCAAAACATAAATATCGTAAAATATCTGTTTACTTTTTTTCACAAAAAACTAAAAATTCATCAATAATACTGAATTTCAATAGTTTATACAACTTTTATATGTTATTTATTTCAAAAATGAGTAACAAAATCTACTTTTAACTAAAAAAATTCTCATTAATGGCTCAAATCCCTTTTTGCAAGCTACCGAATATAGTCGAACCTTGTTAACGGGAACACGCTTAACGTGAATTACTTTTCATGTGAACTGTTTCCACAATCCCTGTCAACAGGAAGATTAGTTTTCGAGTTACTGATAGTATGAACTACTGATAACATGAAGCGATCAGTTACCACCCTTGAGATTCACGTTAACGAGGTTCGACTGTATTGTCGATTAAAACGAAGTGTCATTTAAAAAAATTTTCATAAAAATTACTGTATTATTGCATACATAATCTTAATAATGCATGCGCTGTGTACGCATATTCCTTCTCAATTCACACTTTTATTATTAAGAAAATAAAATAAAAATCATTTTTCATCGGGTAAAAACTCGCACCGGGTCGCAACCCATGCACGCTTTACTTGTATGTGTGAAGATATACGTGCGGTGTATGCACATATTCCTTCTGAAATCAAACTTTTATTCTTAAGAAAAGAAAATTTAAAAAATCATTTCTCATCGGGTAAAAAGTTCTACCGGGTCTCCACTCCTTTCGTCAGCGCAGTTCTTTGCGCGCTGTGTGTGCCTGTTCCTTCTCCACCTTTCCAGCCCCCCTAATTAACCTACATATGCCATTTTTGAACGGTCTAACTCAATTAGCTGAGATGCAGAAGAAGACCTAATCAGGAGACCTTAAAACGTGTAAATCAGGTGAAATCTCGAATTCCACTTTCAATAATATAAAAGAACTTTAAAATATCTTTCGAATGATGCATTAAAAATAATTTAATCATAATTAGAATTTGAAATATTGAAATTTAAAAATATTACAGCTCCATCTTGCGGTAGAAATTTCTGCAATCTGCTCTTCCGTTTCAGATTAACAAATCTTTCAAATGATGTATTACTTATGAAATTATTTTAATTAGTAGCTGAGATACAATATATATATATATATATATGTGTGTGTGAACAGATCTGTCTTATGCAAAATGTCATAATTTAGTAATATATAATTTCTTCTAAACCTTCTCTTTAAGTCTTGAATAAGTATTTAAAATAATCTAAATGAATAAAATATTAAATTTGAAAAGACTTTATACTTTATTTCATTTATAATTATCTTCCATCTGATTTGAATGCAAAACTTTTCTGTAGATCACACTGAAAATAATTTTAAGATTAACTTAAAAAAACTATAATCTGCAGAATATCTTAAGTTATTTGGCCCACTTCTTAGGCCTATATATTTTGAAAAAAATATGAAGATTATATTCTGTAGATTTTCTTCAGAACATATAGGCTTAAGAAGTGGGCCAAATAACTTAAGATATTCTGCAGATTTTTTTTAAAGAAAATTTTGAGATTATTTTTAGTGGGGTAACATTACAAAAAGACTTATGTTGCGATTAAAGGGAGAAAGGGGGAAAAAAAAAACTAGCACTCTGTGGTTATGAACAAAAGCTTTATTTAGAAAATTTCTATTGTAATGAAAATTCAGAAGACATATGGAAAACCTTAAACTTTTGAGCTGTAAAATGTATATAAGTTAAAACTCTTATTTTTGCAAGATTGATCATGTGCTATCTTTGAGACTGTAAATTTTATGAAAAAAGAAATTATAAAAAATCATTATTTAAATTCTTTAGTGTAGATTTTTTTTTTTTTTTTTTTTTTTTTCTTTTTTTAAATTAGCCTCAACTTACCCGATGCAAAATTCCACCCAAGTTTTGATCTAAAGTAATGTTGTCATTGCTTCATACTATGTCTAATTATAAGATTTAAAAAAAAAAAAAAATTTTTTTTTGAAAGATACCTATCTGCAGATCTAGATACTAAAATTCCTATTCGTATTTGTAGATACAAAAAAAATGTGATATATGTATTATATATAATTATATCTGTATCCACACATAACATTTTTTGACAATCGACTCATTCCTAATTGCTGCTGGTGCCGCTGAATGTGAATGTTATTCTGTCATAAGATTAGAATGTAAAAAGATAAGCTAGGTTTTCGGTAAACAAAATGGAAAACTCATTTCTCTTATAGTTTTTCTCTTACTCTTTTTTTTTTTTTTTTTTTCCCCACTTCACTTGTATAAAACAAAACTTCTTTAATGAGGAATTAAAAATCCATGGAAACAGACCATCAAATAAAAACTGGAAATTTTTTTTTATGTGTTTTGTTGTGAACTGCAAGAATTCTGAGTAATCTCCTGGATCTCAAAAACATCTGTATTCAAGAAATCAAAAACCTACGTATTCATATACATATGGCCATCGTCTTACCATCGCTGAACATTTTAATTTTGGCACCATGTATTTTCAAAACAGTTTGTTGCAATAAATTTATAGTTGCATAATAAAAATTACAAAAATGTAAATAAATAAATATCAAGGAACGCGGTAGCGTTCCGCCCCGCCAAGCTAAAACAAACACCCGCCAAGCTAAAACAAACATTAAGAGAAAAACAAATGAAATTTACAAAGTAGGAAAGTCAATGGTGAACGCTACAAGTGTATATTATGTCGACATAGCATGTCGGACTTTTCGACTACCTGTATCTCAGCTCCTTGATCCCCAAGACCTATGATTTTTTGCACAGACCTTAAGCATACCCTTAAGGCAAAACATACAAATTTGCATGTCGCTCCGAATTAAGGGACCTGAGTTATATAACTTTGTAAACCCGAAATTTACCGGTCAGAATTCTTCTTCTTCTTCTGGTAATTGTTAAGACAAAGAATGTTGACGGCGATTGAGCCTAGAGTTCTGCAGCTAATGAGCTGAAAATTTGCATGGACATAACTTCTGACCTATACTAGTGCCTTTTGCAATCAAAAATTTTTTTGGTCAATATAAGGGGTAGTTATTTTCAATTTTGTGATATTTAACCCAAAATTTTCGAAAATTCGTCAAGAGATGGCTCTCGCATTCAATGAATTTAATTTTGTCATTTAATAAGGCATTAAATAGTAATAAATTCTGTTTTTAGTTTTCTTTCTTATTTTTTTTTTTTACAAAAATAGATTGAAATAAATTAAAAGACACTTTTTTCTTAAATTTTTTAAAATTTTTACAAAAAACATGTTTATTAATAAAAAAAATAATTGATAAGTTTCAATTTCGCAATAAATAAATGCTTTAAAGGACGCGCTAAACAGACTTTTAACAAAAGTAATGTGGCTGATTAAATAAAAGAGCTATTCGTTAACTTTATAAAATTACGGATGATGGAAGAATACATATAATTAAATTCCGATCATATATTATATACGAGAAATATTATCATGGAAAAATTCAAATTTGACATTTTTGTGTTTCTATCAGTTTTGAGGTCTTCTGAATTCATTTTTCATTCTTTATAATAAAGAGGTATGCATGTATGTGTATGAGTGAATGCAATAGCGTCTAAACGCTGCATTTGACATGTATGCTGGAGGTGACCCACAACTAATGATTTTAATTACGTAGAACTCAGTTTTTTTTTTTTTTTTTTTTTCACCACGTTTTGATTAACTTCGATTCTTGTTCGTTTGTTTGTTTTTCCAGTACAAATCTTGCAATCGCTTTTTAACTAACTTCCCGACTAGCTAGACATTTGAAACTTTCAGGATAGCTCAGAACACGGTGACAATACATTTTTTAACACTTTTAGTCAACTGTTTCAGGTCCCTACTGCCTTCGGCAGCGTTTATATGATTCGACAGAAAATTTATTTAACTAAATTCCCGAGTAGCTAGACATTTGAAACTTTCGAATAGTTCAGAACACGGTAAAAATGCGTTTTTTAATACTTTTAGCCAACTGTTTCGGGTTACTGCTGCCTTCGGCAGCGTTACCAGCAGAAAGTTTGCAATCGATTTTTAACCAACTTCCCGACTAGCTAGGAATTTGAAACTTTCAGGATAGCTCAGAACACGGTGACAATACATTTTTTAACACTTTTAGTCAACTGTTTCAGATCCCTACTGCCTTCGGCAGCGTTTATATAATTCGACAGAAAATTTATTTAACTAACTTCCCGACTAGCTAGACATTTGAAACTTTCAGAGTAGTTCAAAACATGGTGACAATACATTTTTTAAATACTTTTAGCCAACTGTTTCGGGTTACTGCTGCCATCGGCAGTTTTACCAGTGCACATATTGCAACCGCTTTTTAACTAACTTCCAGACTAGCTAGACATTTGAAACTTTCAGGATAGCTCAGAACACAGTGACAATACATTTTTAAACACTTTTAGTCAACTGTTTCAGGTCCCTACTGCCTTAGGCAGCGTTTATATGATTCGACAGAAATTTTTTTAAACTAATTTCCCGACTAGCTAGACATTTGAAACTTTCAGAATAGTTCAGAACATGGTGAAAATGCATTTTTAAAATACTTTTAGCCAACTGTTTCGGGTTCCTGCTGCCATCGGTAGCGTTACCAGGACAAAGCTTGCAATCGATTTTTAATTAACTTCCCGACTAGCTAGGCATTTGAAACTTTCAGGATAGCTCAGAACACGGTGACAATATATTTTTTAACACATTTAGTCAATTGTTTTAGGTCCCTACAGCCTTCGGCAGCGTTTATATGATTCGACAGAAAATTTATTTAATTAATTTCCCGACTAGCCTAGACATTTGAAACTTTCAGAATAGTTCAGAACACGGTGAAAATGCATTTTTTAAATACTTTTAGCCGACTGTTTCGAGTTACTGCTGCCTTCGGCAGCGTTCCCAGTACACATCTTGCAATCGCTTTTTAACTAACTTCCCGATTAGCTAGACATTTGAAACTTTCAGGATAGCTCAGAACACGGTGACAATACATTTTTTAACACTCTTAGTCAACTGTTTCAGGTCCCTACTGCCTTCGGCAGCGTTTATATGATTCGACAGAAAATTTATTTAACTAATTTCCCTACTAGCCATACATTTGAAACTTTCAGAATAGTTCAGAACACGGTAAAAATGCATTTTTTAATAGTTTTAGCCAATTGTTTCGGGTTACTGCTGCCTTCGACAGCGTTACCAACACAAAGCTTGCAATCGATTTTTAATTAACTTCCCGACTAGCTACCCAAGTAGCACGGGAACGTTCTGTGAACGTCTAATAACGGTTACAGTCGTTCAAACACCGTGTTTCGTGTCAAGAGAACGTTCGATTAGACGTTCAAAAATAGTATTACTTAGAACGTTCTGTAAAGATTTGCTTTGTACCATCATAAAACGTTCAAGTCTCGTTCTATGAAAAACGTTCAAGTGTATCACCGTCGTAGCACGTTCTGTCACAGTGTAATTATAACGAATAAGAGAAAATGCCTTTTTTTTTTTAGTTTTTTTTCCTTTTTTTTTCAGTTTCAAATTTTGTTGACATGTAGAATAATCAATGAAATGTAATAGAGATGCGGTGAGAAAAAATTACAAAATTTTAAACTTTAATTATACGTTATTATAATCATTATAATTATTTATAATTTTATTTAAGTTTTATGTTGTTGAATTCTGTCAAACACATTACTCCAGATTACTTTTGCAGATATTCATTATTATTTGCTTCTTAAATTGTTAATAAATTAAGTTACGAAAAATTAATTTATTTTATTTATTTATTTATTTATTATTATTATTATTATTATTATTATTATTATTTTGTATATACCAAGAAAAATGTGTTGGATAATTGGTAATTTTTGATCTCCGGTTTTCCATGGGTTTATACACTCTTGAGATGTCCAGAACACAATTCTATCATTCTTTCAAAATGCCAGTCTGTCTGTTTTTTTTTTTGTGTGTGTGTGTGTGTGTTATCAAAGTTTTGTGGACTCTGTATCTCACAAACCAATGGACGGAATTTAACCAAACTTGATGTTTAGTTAGACTTTAAACAAATTTGCTAAATATCAGGAATATTTAATTAGATATTGACCTAAATATCAGCTTTGGTGCTCATTAGCCTCTGGAATGTATCACCAGATAGCGTTCGCTTCTATTCTGTAAATTCTCCCTTTTATGGGGAGATTTGACAGAAAACTACAAACTCGAAAAGACTTATTTATTCCAAAAATGTGTTCCGTGAAGAAAAACGAACATTATAATAAGAACAAAAGTGTATCTGTTTCCACCCTCCCAATTTTTCCATTCCCTTTCTTTCAAGGGGTGAAGATCTATTATTAGAACTGTACCACGTGATTCCACACCTGTACGTTTTTCATCAGAATAGATTCCAGTTCAGTTAGTGTTTAATTTTGAATATGTAAAGTGAGATCATTTCTCGCTCCTTTTTTTTATTTTACTTTTATTTTTATTTTTCCATTAAATGTACGTTTTAAACCCAAAGAACATGTCAAGATTAATTTCTTCGTTATATTAATAATACAATTACTTTACAGAGAAGAAATTAATAATGGTAATATAGAATAAAATATTCAGCTAAGTGGACAGCCGACTCCTCAGAACAGAAATGGTAAGCTCATCATTTTCATTACTTCTGTTTTTGAATAAATGATTAATTGCTATTCATTCTGTTTAATAAAGCGCTAAGAATGCGCCACCGAGTGCAGAAATAAATATTTATATTAGATTATGTGACAGAAGGATTATTAAATAGATGAAGAAAAAAAAAACTAAACAATTTATTATTGTTACTATTGTTCTTAAATGAACATATTAAAGCTTACCTTTAAAATATAAGTATTTTATAAATTGTCTGGCTGTCCCGAAGATAAAGGGAAAAATATATAAAAGTAAATTAATATGAAAATAAAACACATATATTAAATTATATTACTATTTAACAAAATAAGTATTCAGTGTTTGAAATCATATTAAGAATATGAAATAAATGCATTCGTACATTTTTTTGAATTAAGAAAATTAAGAAAACCTGTCTTCTGAAAAATTGAAGAATTAATAATATCATAAAAACAAAACAAAATAAATTCTTCTCAAAGATATAGTATTTACTATAAATAAAAAGAAATCAGAAAATGGCATCCTTTAAGGAAAGTCCAACAATTGAGAAACTAAATTCTGAAAATTATTCAGTTTGGAAGTTTAAAATGCAAATGTATCTCATGAAGGATGAATTATATGAGGTTATTGCAGATGACCCGCCAAATCCTATAACAGATGTATGGCGAAAAAAAGACAATAAAGCGCGAGCAATCATAAATTTGTTCATTGATGACGCTCAAATCATCCACATCAAACAATGCCAAACAGCTCCAGAAACATGGAATAAATTGCGTGATATCCACGAAAGAACAAACTTAAGTAGTAAATTATACTTATTGAGAAAATTATATAGCACGAAGCTAGAAGAAGGTGACGATATGCAAATCCACATAAATAAAATGTTGGAAATTATAGATAAATTGAAATCAATTGGGGAAGAAATTAAATTCGCACACATTTCTGCACTGTTACTATGCTCCGTACCCAAAAGTTATGAAACCTTGATTATAGCCCTTGAAGCTCGCCCTGAAAATGAACTCACACCTAACTATGTTAGCAGCAAATTGCTAGATGAATTCAATCGTCGAAAAGACGCCTCCGAAAACAATACAAATTCTTCTAAAGCTTTTCATATAAATAAAAAACAACAGTATAATAGTAATTTCAAAAAGGAAAATAAATACTGCACGTACTGCAGGAAAACAAACCACAATAAATCGGAGTGCTGGCATCTGAAAAACAGAAATGCTGATAACACTAAAAACAAACAATTTAGAAATAAATTCAGAGCAACCAATTCCTCACAGTTAGTGACACACAATGATGAGTTGCCACATACACATACACAACAACAAAGCCATTCAAAACAAATGAAGCAAATAACATCACAAACAAAACAAATGGCTTTCACGACTCAAAACACAATGACGAACAACTTAATAATTGACAGTGGTTCCTCATCGCACATAAGCAACAATATAGACCTTTTCGTTAATTTAGATGAGTCACAAAAATCGCAAGTATGTGTAGCAAACGGTAACACCCTCACTTCACTTGGTTCAGGAGAAATAAAAATTGAATACCTAGATCCAAATAAACAAAAAAGGGAACTAACACTAAAGAATGTTTTATATGTTCCAGAATTAAAGGCAAACTTAATATCTGTACACAAAGCCACCCAAAATGGCTGTAAGGTCACATTCACTAAACAAAAGTGTTACATCTCTATGAAAAATGAAACCATTTTAGAGGGTACAAAAAATAACAACTTATATGAGTTAAATTTGCCCATGCCAATAAACAAATATAACACATACCTGACTGAAGAATGCCAAAATCCTAACTGTATTACTCTATGGCATAAACGCATGGGACATAAAAATTTCAACTCTATTAAAGAATTAAACAAAAATCAATTAGTTCTGGGAATAAAAATCAATAACTGCAAACACGAGATAACATGCGAAACTTGCATCAAAACAAAACTGACTGACACCCCGTATCCAAAAATTGCAGAAAATAGGGGAAAACAAATACTAGAATTAGTACATAGCGATGTTTGCGGACCTATTCAGGTACCAACAATAGGTGGTAAATCATATTTCTTGACTTTTGTTGACGATTATTCTAGGTATACAATGATTTATTTTCTAAGTAAAAAGAGCGAAGTAATCGAGAAATTAAAAGAATACGTCAACTTTACCACAAACAAATTTGGAAAGAAACCAGAAACAATGAGGTCAGATAATGGTGGTGAGTACATGAGCAAAAATGTAGAAGAGTTTCTTAAAGAAAATGGTATTCACCATCAGCTCACCGTACCACATTGCCCAGCCCAAAATGGGGGTTGCGGAAAGAAAGAATCGTACACTAATCGAAATGACACGTACACTTTTATCAGAAGCCAACTTAGACAAAAAATTGTGGGGGGAAGCTTTAAACACCGCCAATTACCTCCAAAACAGACTACCTACAAAAGCTACTACAAAAACTCCTTACGAATTATGGCATGGTAGCAAACCAAATTTAAATCACTTAAAAACTTTCGGCTGTAAAGTCTATGCTTACATTCATAAAAGTAAACGGGGTAAATTAGATGACAAAGCCCAAGAAGGCATTTTTGTCGGCTATGATAACAGCGCTAAAGCGTATAGAATCTACCTGAAAAACGGCTGTGTAATACTTGCAAGAACAGTTAAATTCATTGAAAATACTATAAACAATTCAGGAGAAAACAATGAAATAGAATTACTCTCAGGAAACAATAAAAATGAACACTCCGACACAGAATCGCACATAGGGCGCGAAATTGTCAAAATTGACATAAGTTCACCAGATCAAAATATCACTAGTGAACACGACAACACAAACGACACCTTGAGACGGTCAAATAGACACAATAAAGGTGTACCTCCCGAAAGGCTTATTTACTTAACAGAAAATTTTGAGGCAAATGAACCTAAAGATTATAACGATTTTCTTAACATAACAAACCCACAAGAAAAACAAAATTGGTCAAACGCAATGCAGGAAGAAATGAATTCCTTAATCCAAAACAAAACATTCACATTGGTAGAACCTCCACCAGGAAGAAAAGTAATTGGGTCCAAATGGACTTATAAGGTCAAATATGACTCCTCAGGCAATATAGCCAAATATAAAGCAAGATTGGTGGCGAAAGGCTTCAGTCAAAAATATGGCGAAGACTTTCACGAAACTTTTGCCCCGGTGGTATCACACAGCACAATTAGAGCCTTTTTGGCCAGTGCCGCACACAGAAACAGACAGGTTCACCATATTGATATTAAAACTGCCTTCCTGCATGGAGACCTAGATGAAATAGTATACATGGAACAGCCTAAAGGCTATATTTCACCAGGAAACGAAAACAAAGTTTGGAAACTTGAAAAGGCCCTTTATGGTCTTAAGCAAGCCGCCAGATCATGGCATTTGAAAATTGGTGAAACTCTAAAAGAATTCGGTTTTACACAAAGCACAGCAGATGCCTGCCTGTTTAGGAAAAATGAAACAAACCCCATACATATAATTATTTACGTGGACTACCTTTTAATATCAGGGTCTGACCAACAAATAGAAGAAACTATCGAAAAACTTAGTGCAAAATACGAGCTCAAAAATCTCGGGGAAATAAGCTACTACCTCGGCATTAATATACAAAAATCTAAACAAGGAGAATACTTTATAAACCAAAGATCTAAAATTAAAGAACTAGTGGAAAAATTCAATCTTCAAAACGCTAAGCCCACAAATATACCTATGAATCCTGGTTATCTGGATAATGCCTCCGACGATAATCTACTAAACAACAATACAAAATACAGACAAGCCATCGGATCCCTATTATACATTGCTACTGTCTCTAGACCTGACATTGCTGCAGCTGTCAATATTCTGAGTAGACGCAACGAGAAGCCCAGGCAGCAAGACTGGGATGCTGCGAAAAAGATTATATGTTATTTAAAAACCACTGAAAAATTGAATTTGGTTATAAGTGGAAAGGAAAAACCTATCCTAACCTGTTACGCCGATGCCGATTGGGCCGGTGATAAATCTGATCGCAAATCGATGACAGGAAATCTATTCTTAGTAGGAAAAACACCAATCCAGTGGACATCGAAAAAGCAAACGTGTGTAGCTCTATCTTCTGCAGAAGCAGAATTCATATCAGCCGCAAACGCTGGACAAGAGATATCATGGCTCACCAGGGTACTAGAGGACCTCGACTTACCACAAGAATTACCCATAAGATTATTCGACGACACTCAGTCTACAATCAAAATGATCGAATCACCCAAACACACAGCACATTCCAAGCACATTGACATTCGATACCACAGCGTGAAAAACCTGTGTGAGAAAGGGATTATTTCTCTACAATATCTGCAGAGTAAATTAATGACTGCAGATGTGTTGACAAAACCTACTCCTAAGCCAATCTTTCTGAAACACCGCGACAATTTGTAACTAAGACACTATTCCTCGTTTGAGGAGGGGTGACAGAAAACTACAAACTCGAAAAGACTTATTTATTCCAAAAATGTGTTCCGTGAAGAAAAACGAACATTATAATAAGAACAAAAGTGTATCTGTTTCCACCCTCCCAATTTTTCCATTCCCTTTCTTTCAAGGGGTGAAGATCTATTATTAGAACTGTACCACGTGATTCCACACCTGTACGTTTTTCATCAGAATAGATTCCAGTTCAGTTAGTGTTTAATTTTGAATATGTAAAGTGAGATCATTTCTCGCTCCTTTTTTTTATTTTACTTTTATTTTTATTTTTCCATTAAATGTACGTTTTAAACCCAAAGAACATGTCAAGATTAATTTCTTCGTTATATTAATAATACAATTACTTTACAGAGAAGAAATTAATAATGGTAATATAGAATAAAATATTCAGCTAAGTGGACAGCCGACTCCTCAGAACAGAAATGGTAAGCTCATCATTTTCATTACTTCTGTTTTTGAATAAATGATTAATTGCTATTCATTCTGTTTAATAAAGCGCTAAGAATGCGCCACCGAGTGCAGAAATAAATATTTATATTAAGATTATATCTCAGCTTCTACAGTGCACAAATGCACCAAACTTAATATGTGAAACAGATATTATGTAACACTACGCTGATTTAATTCGGGTGCATATATTAACCAACTGGTGGCGCTGCTCTCCTGCAATTTGATCCCGTTAACGTAATGGCAATAATTCAGTTTTTGTGATATAAATAATTATAAATACACTGAACTTGGTATGTAAAATTAATATCATATAAAACTTTGCAGAATAATTTTGCTTGCATGTCGGACAATTGGAGGCACTGGTATGCTGCAATTTAATTTTATTCAAGGGAACGGAACGCAATAGCTCATTTTCTATGATTTATAAATGCTCTAAATTTGGTACGTGAAATAGATATTACGTAAATTTTACTGATTCACTTCGAGTACATATCAAATGACAGGTGGCACTCTTACGTTTCAACTTACGGGAAGCCCGTACCTCACCTTCTATAACACTGTTACAAAATTGTAAATAATTGTGTTTATTTTTGTATAAATTCTTTCAAAGAGGCTTAGTAAGTTGATAAAGTGCTAATTTTGTGCATTTCTAGTCGTTTTAGCGTTGAAATAGCTTTATTTTCCCTTAAAAACGCATTAAAAAGCCCCAGTAATGCAGGTAATGGATTTGGCGACTTTTTCCCACCTTGGCGATTTTTTTGGCGACCTTGGCGAGAAAATCCTTATATGGGACATACCAAATATGGAAGCTGTAAGTTGATTGGTTGACCACTTTCTAGAGTTTTCTCGAAAAATCTGGGTTCCATGGAACAGCATATAAGGAGCGCTTCCTCGCCAAGGCAGTCAGTTCAGTTCAGATCTCAGCCAGCTTCGCTATACCAAATATGGAAGCTCTAATCCCATTGGCTGATGAGATATGGAGATTTCTGGAACGTTCCACGCTTTTCTACAGGGCTTTATAACAGCGCTTTCCCGCCAAGGCGAGTTAGTTCAGTTCAGTTTTCCGCTAGCTTCGCTAGTGCTTGCATTGCTCTTGAGCCTCTTTGGGAGCGACTTGCTTTATGTGTTATTGCGATACAGTTTGTACTGTGGATTTGCTATTGACAGCGGTTGTTTAAGCTGTGTTTACTGTTTGAATTGAAGCTGATACTTGGTTTTTAGCCCTGTATTTTTCTGGAACTTTCTGTGAATAAATTACTGAATTTTTGTACGTTTGGGCCTTTCATTCTCAGACAACTCACGAACCCCCAAGTACGCAACATTACTGGTGTCAGAAGCGGGATTGTCTGTGAATGGTGATAACGAGAGCTATGGAACAAGAAACGAAGAAATTTCTAGAAGAACTCACTGCTCAAATGAATGAGTTAAGATCTGGATTGATAGAGGAAATGAAAGCCGGACAGGAAAAGATGGAAGCATCGCAAAGAGAGTTGAAAGACGGTTTGACTGAAGAAATGAAGGTAGCACAAGAGAAAATGGAAACATCGCAAAGAGAGTTGAAAGCCAGTTTGACCGAAGAAATTAAATCTAATCAAGACGAGATGAAGAGAGAACTTTCGACAGTAAAGGAAGTGATTGAAAGTAAATTATCGGATATGGGAAGCAGAATAGATGGAATAGAAGAGAAAGTTTTGAAAATAGAAGAGAGTTTTGAAGAGAAAGCAATGAAGATCGAGGAAAATGTTATGAAAGTAGAAAAGAATTTTGAAGAGAGATTTATGAAGATAGAAGAGAATTTTGAGGAGAAATTTAAAGAAAACTTTGATCAAGAGCTGAAAGGAAGGGTTTCAGAGATAGAAAGCAAGTTTAAGAGAATAGAAGAAGATCTGGAGAGAAAAGTGGAAGAAAAGTTAGAATCCATGCCCCAGGAAACTGAAAAGAAAGAGAGAAGAATCCAGAATCAGGAATTTATTAAGCTATCTACACTGTTAAAAATAATCTGAAATTCACGGATATTTTTATCCTGAATTTCACAGAAAAAATCCATTTTCACGACAAACCGGCATTTTCCGTTAAAAAACACAAAATTTCGTCATATTTCCTGGAAACATTGGAACTATAGGAGCCTTATTTGGGACATCGGAAATATTCCGTTATCATTTTGTTTTTATCAACTGCCGCCCTCTGCCGGCATGGAAGGGAAGGACCGCCTCGTCGTGAGCCGTGACGTGAAGCCTGGGGTGATTCGTTTGTTTACTCAAAACAATGGCGTTTCATTCTACTAGATTAGAAGTAAGTGCCTGATATTTATTATTTGATTTGAATATAAGCGATATTTTAAAAATAATTTTGATTGTAGTGTCTTTAATTCTTGCTTTTGACCTTTTATCATGCAAAATATGTTTTTGTTTTACCCAATTATAACGGTTCTGGCTTCCCGCACTTGTAGAGAGCGCGAATTCCTAAACCAAATGGAATAGAAACATTTTTGCTCTTAGTATGTTATCACTGAAATATCATGATCAAGTAACATGAATCAACTTAGAAAATGCAATGAATCATAATTTGAATACATGCTTTTTTAACAAAAATGAGTGCTGATAAAAACTTTGTTTGTAAACTGTGTAAAGTAGAATTCCTTAATTTAAAATCATATGCTAGCCATCTACAACTACATAAACATGTAAAGAACTTTAATTTTAGTTGTATTGTCTCAGGTTGTCCGAGAACATACACTAAATATTCATCCTTCAAAGCTCATATTTCTCGAGATCATAAAAGGCAGAAAACTGAAAATTACTCCAATAGTATATCTTTAAAATGTGGGATTAAAACTTGCCAGCAAGATTGTTGTGATGAATCAACTATGATTGCGCATCTCCAAAAGCATATCAAAAATAATGAAAAAATAAAATGTCCATTATTTAATTGTAATATAGAATTTCACAAAAGATCTTCATTTTCTGCCCATTTATCTAGGAAACACCCATCTTTAAAATTGAAACCTTACAAAGAATCAAATTGTGTTGCTGGAAGTCTATTTGAGAACTTTGAAGATAGTGAAGTTTCTAATAATTTGCTCGAAAATTCTAAAATCTCTCCACAATCTGTAAATAACTCATTAGCATTATTTTGCCTGAGATTGCTATCAAAATTTCAGCTGTCATCTTCTGTTATAGACTTAATAATTACTGAAATAGTAAGTCTCCATGAACTAAACATGCAAAGTGTAAAAGAGTGTATACAGTGCGTTGCATGAATATAAACGCACCTTAACTTTAAGAATTAGAATGGTATAGAAGTGTAATAAAGAAGTATGAATAGGTGACACTTGAGCCAAACTCTATTTGTATGAGTCAAGAAATGAAAATACGAGTCAAAACAATAAAAGACAAATATGATTTTATCGAAAATAACTTTATTGAATTTATGACAAAAATACATGTTGCGTGAATTTAAACGCACATGTAAAAAATAAATAACTGAGTAACAAATACTGTATCTAATGCTGTGTAAAGCCACCATGGGCTTCTAGATGAGCCAGTAAACGCCTTGGCATTGACTGATATAATAGCATGAGGTCATCCAAGCTGATTGTCTTCTTAGCTAATAGAATGGCCGATTTTAGTTCATCTTTCGTGTTAAACTGCCTTCCGTTTACGTAAACACGGTGAACCAGAATACCCCATACGTTATCCATTATGTTTAAATCGGGGCTTTTTAAGGGCCACTCCATAACTTTAATTTTATTGTCACGGAATCCTTTTTTTCACGATATGTGCTGTATGTGCAGATGCACAATCTTGCTGAAAAATATAATTTCTTCCAGCTTTCTTGACTGCTTGACGGCGGAGGTTCCTTGTGAGCATATGGACATAATCTACAGAGATCGTAGTGTTCTCCACGAACTCTAAATCGAAAGTCTTTTTAAAACCTATGACTGCCTACACTATGACAGACCCACCTCCAGATTGACGTTTTGAACAGTACATTTCTTCGGTTATCAAATCGTGCCAGTAGCTATGAAATCCGTTCGGGTAATCGAGATTAAACTTTTTTTCATCTGAGAAGATGACTTTTTCCCAATTTAGTTAATCTAGAATCCATTTTCTTCCCCATTCCAACCGCATATCTTTGTGCTTCTGAGTGAGGGGTGCTTTCGCCTTCATTTTCTTAAATTTAATTAATGTTGCAGCTTTGATGGTTCTCCATATGGTTGTCCGATGAACACCGAGCTTGTATTGTGCCTTTAACTTCGCACAGGAAATATTCTTAATCTTTGCAGCGTTGCATATTCGACGTTTGTCGTAAGTGGCGTGCTTTCCTTTTCGCTTCTTAACGCTTTTTCCCCATAATTCGCTCCTTTCTTTATATAATTTCGCACAACACTCTCACTTCTTCCGATTTGGTGCCCAGTTTCAGCATTGCTAAACACTTTACCACGCATAAAGTCGTTTTTTATCCTCTCGTCTACTGTCAAAGTTTCCCTCTTGCCATCCTGAACAAACTCCGTAAATTTTGCACTCAAGCATTAAAACTTATTTTAGGGAACTTTAGCAACACGACTATTTGTGTTTTAATTTAATTCCGATGGCTCTGTTAAATTTTAAACGCAAAATACAGAGTGCGTTTAATTTCGCGCAACAAACGAAAAACAGTGAAAAATAAGAAAATGCTTAAAACTCATTTACATAAGTTTGCATGAGCCTAAATATACGTGCTCAAAGCACCTTATTCAGTTGTTAGTCATATGCAATAACTGTAAGTCACATTCCTTCTTTTAAAAATTTAAAAATTCTATTTCTGGTTATTGGAAAAGGTGCGTTTATATTCATGCAACGCACTGTAAGTAAAGAACTGATTAAAATTGACATAAATGAACTTGCAAGAAATAATATATTAAAGTCTATAGAGAGTAATAATTTGTTATCTGTTATTAATTCAGACAAAAGCTGTTTAAAATCTAATTATTTAAGAAATGCTTACTTCAAAAAAAATTTCAATTATGTTGAACCAGTTGGCATTTTTTTAGGTCGAGACAGATTAAATAAGAAATGTTTTTATCATTATGTTCCTATACTAAAAAGTTTAAAAGCTCTAATACAGAATAATTCAGTCAAGTTCCAAGTTGAAAATCCCATTAAAAATTACGACAACAGTCTATTAACTGATTATTCTGATGGAACTGTCTTTAAATTACATGATATTTTTAGCGAATCAAATTTCTTAAAAATTTTTCTTTATCAAGATTCCTTTGAAACAGTAAATCCTCTTGGATCTGCTAAAAAAAAACATAAAATTCTTGCAGTGTATTATACTTTAGGAAACCTGTACCCTTGGAATCGATCAAAAATAGATAATATGCAACTAGTGATACTGTGCAAACAAAAGCATTTTGATTACTTTGGGCAATCAGTTTTTAAGCGATTAGTTGATGATTTAAAATTGCTGGAAAAAGGGGTAGTTATTGAAGGAAGTAAAATTCAGCGAGGCGCAGTATTTTCAATTATTGGAGACAATCTTGGTAGTCATGGAGTTGGAGGATTTGTCGAGAATTTCTCCACATCGGTATACCATTGCAGGTACTGCCTAGTTACAAAAGAAAGAATGTTCCAAGAAACTTTTTATTATGTGTTTGATGAGATGCGAACTATTGAAAACTACAAGGACTGTCTTAACCATATTGAACACACAGATTTAAATGATTATAAAGGGGTTAAATTTAATTCAGTTTTTAATGAACTGACATATTTTCATGTGTGCCAGCCGGGTCTCCCTCCTTGCATCGGTCATGATATTTTAGAAGGTGTTGTTGCATATGATGTTTTTCTTTATGTGAAAGATCTTATAAAAGACAATGTCTTTACAATTGACATTGTAAATGATAGAATCAATAAATTTTCTTATGGTGTTTGTGAAAACAGAGATAAACCTATTAGTATAAACATAAAAGGAAACAGATTGTCAGGCCATGCCATACAAAACTGGAATTTTTTGCGGTTTTTCCCTGTCATTTTTTATGACTTTAAAAACTGTGATAAAGTAACTTATAAATTAATTGTTCTTTTACATGAAGTGGTTGAGCTTATATGCACTCCAAAAATAACCATAGAACAAGTGTCTTATCTTCAAAATCTTATACAGGAATATTTGGAATTAAGGCAAGATGCCTTCTCACATGTCCCTTTAAGAGCAAAGCATCATTTTATGTTGCATTACCCAAATTTAATTTTAAAGTTTGGACCATTAATTAAATTATGGACAATGCGCTTTGAGTCTAAACACTCATATTTCAAAAAATGTATCCATTCTTGCCAGAATTTTATAAATGTGACAAAAACATTATCGGAACGCCATCAGTTACTTCAGGCTTATCTTGGAGTAGGTGATAGATTTAATGATTTTTTTTGTGAATCAGCTGTTCCTTTTTGCATATTTTTGTACAACAAACAAATACAAGATTCAGTTTTATTCACTTTGCAAGAAAATCACTCAAAAGCATATGTATCGGACAGAATTACATTTCGTGGTATAACATATAAAAAGGGCTTGCATGTGACGGTATCCAGGAAAGAAAAGTATCTTTATTTTGGAGAAATATTGTTAATATTGAATCTTGAGAGTAAAATTTTTCTTGTCATGAATGTGTTTAATTCAAGCTATTGTAATAAAACAAATTTGTACATAAAAGAAAAAGAACTGTTTTTTAAATGTTCAGAAATTACAGACCTGTTAGATTATTATCCATTAACTGTATTTAAACATGAAATGGAATATTTAATTGTACTCAAGCATAGTATTATAGATCATTTCCAGTGAATTATCTCATATAAATGATTTTCATATTAGCAAATTGTCAGATTTTCTTGCAATTGTAAAAAAATTTTTTTTTCTTACAAGTTATTAATTGACAGAATAATATAAAATTAAAAACTGTCTGTGAACACAAATAATTACTTGAAAATTTACTGCAAAGATCTCGCAATACTCTCTTGCAAGATTTATGAATGATAAATTAAAAAAAATAATAATAATCTTTTGCTTGCCAGATTTAAAAACTAAAAGAAACATTGCTTTTGTTATATGTATAGTAACATAGAAGACACCAGTGGAAGTTGGTGTTATGCAACATAATTAAATATTGTGTAATTTGAAATTAAATGTTTTTGTTGCATATAAATGTCCAATTTCTGTTGTTCTATATTTCCTCTTTTTGTCAAAATATTAGATTTTTTGCTTTTGTTTTACCCAATGATAGGTTACTGCAAACAAACAAAATAAATAAACTAACATAACACATTTTTTCACTCGTGTCTTCGACTACAAAAAAAAGGATTATTTTATCTAGTAACTAAAAAATTTCTGTAAACTTGGCAAACTTTCTGCGAACGATGTTCGTGTGTTCGTCTATGCTATCTGACTCTGTTAATTGAAATGTTATTATCTGCCTCTAAAAGCTCAATTTTTTAAATAAAAATAAATTTATTAATGACTACTCTGTCTATATCTCAAATAGTTATGAGAATTTTATTTGAAATGCAAATCTGTGCTTAAAGACAAGCTTATTTTACTACATTATATTATGAAAGCCATGAAGAAGTGATTTAGTCTAACTACTTTGGTACACTCTGATTGGCTAGGATTGAAATCGTCTGCTGTATTGTATATATGTCATATGCAAGCAAGAGATATTTGTTGAATAAAAAATAAGATAAAATTAAAACTATAAAGCATTTATTTTAACAATCAACATTCCATATTTTCAAGATATATATTAATTTAATTCAGTATTCATGCTTTCTACTATAAATTTATGCATTTGAAAAATGAAGAGATACTATTTCCAATATGCACAGACAAGAAACTTTTCTTGAGTATAGTGTCTCTGTGTTAATACATATTAAGTACTTTTAATAATGGATATTTTATTTTTATTCTTTCTATAGGAAATCGAAGATTTATTAAGATCAGCTCTACCAGGAGTTGATGACCAAACCATATCAAGTCTAGTTTCAAAATTAGATGAAATTGGAGTTATTTCATTAGAAGATCTCCAATATGTTGAAGAGCAGCAAATCAATAACATTTTGAAACCCATTCAGTTTTGCAAATTTGCAAAAAATTTTTGCAGTTCTGCCATCAAACAATACCAGCTTCTTCAGTTGAAACAATCGACCATAACAATTCTTCAGGAACAAGCCTATCTATATCCGTTGAAAATTCTGATGTTGACGAAATTTCAAGTGATAGAAGTTCTGCTTCTCCATTAACAGAATTGTCAATGTCATCATGGGCGCATAATTTCCAGATTGATTGGAATATGTTTCCAAAAGAAATTAAGGAAGCTCATGATAAGAATACTCTTCCGTTAAAGAAGCACATAAATGAAATGATTCGAATTTTGCTGATTCAACTTACAAACGTAAAAAAAAATCTTGGAAGAAAAGATTTCAGAATAATTGCAGCTAAAATAGTCGGCAAGTACCCTAACCTTTTCCTAGATATGTGCGGAGAAAAAGTTATTGGTAATGGCTGTGAAACATTGGTAAAGAAGTTGGAAAATTGTATGGATAACAGAAAACGAAAAAACATATCATTTGAAACTAATTTTGGATCTGTAATTAAAAGAAAAACCACAAGAGACAGTTATGGCTGTTTATTTTGGCAGCCTTCAGAATTACCAGATGGCGAAACTAAAGAATCACAGATGCAACATAAAGAGAGGCTTATTTCTGAATTTACAAAATCAAAAAGAGAAGAAGTAGAAAACAAAATGAAAATTACATATGCGTCCCAACGCTATTTCATCAACAACTTGAAGACATCAATAATGTCAGTTAAAGAGAACTGGCCATTTTTATTTGAAGAAAACCATTTGTTATATCACTCGAACACATTGTTGGAAATGGATATAAAAGAACTTTTTTTTGCAGCAGTTCCTGAAAAAGGGAAGAAAATCTTTGATTTTATGCAAACAAAAAGCATGAAATCGGTTAGGAATTGTTTGGACTGCATTTCAAAAGCTAAGATTATAGTTAAAAACCAAACCCCAGAAGTTATTGGAGCTATTCCCTTGGTGATGGCCTATTTTAATGAAGAGCAAGCTTTGCTTTTTGCAGAGAATTCGGTAAGATTTTATTTCTAATATTATCCTCACAAAACATTTTAAGCTTTTAAAGCATACTTTTATTTTATATGGTAATACAAGATACTTTTGAAGGCAAGGATAAGTTAAGTTGATAATTTTAAATGATATTTTAAGGCTTAAGTTATGCTCATATGATACACTAGGATAAAATACAGCCATCTATCTCTAAAAAGGGCTTTTTAAAATATTGCTTAAAATGAGTTTTAAAAAAAAAGTTTTCACTGTGATTTTAATGCTTTTTAATGTAATTATTTTTAAAGATTTTTCTTGTGATGAACATTTCAATTAAAATTTAATGATTTTTTTTTCTCAATGTAATTTACCTTATGTGTTACCTTATAAAAGATACCATTGAAATCATTATATATATATCCTATTATCTGAGCATATTATGGCCTATTCCTGTAATCTGTAATATTTTGAAAAATCGAGGAATGGCCTTTTTTAATTAACATTTTAAAATTCAGAATAAAATTTAAAATGAAAAAAATTAACTGCAACCATATCTATATATGAATGTCCACATGCATATGATGTGATATTCTATATTAACAACTTATATTTTAAAAATTAGTAAGTAAATATTTTATTTTCTGTAGGATTCAGCTGAGGAGAGTATTCTTACACCATATATAAAAACGTTTGGTAAGTAGGCGTTCAAATTATCCAACATTATGATCTTGTTTCAATAATAAATCATTAATCGTATTTAACTTTATTGATAAATATTAAAACTTAGTGTTCAATGCATTATCTGCCAGTATTTAAACAAATTATATAATATACAAACAGCATATTCTGTCGAATCTGCAGTTGATTGTGAAATGTAAGCAATGAAATTTATGCTTAAAATAAAACTCATTGAAGACATTAAATATAATAATTTAAAAAAAATTGACATGTTTTGCATAATTGTGTACAATAAACTAATTTTAAGTATGCAAAAGAAAAAAGCAAACACAAATATAAATAGAGGATTTTGTATTTTAAAAGCTTTTATCAGCATGGTTTATGTCTGCACTGTAAAAAAATGTTGTAATTTTTCCTGCACTTTCTGCTGTATTTTTTCAAGCACCTGCACTATCAAATAAAAATACAGCAGAAAATCTTGTAAAAATTTATTTCTTACTGTCGTAACCAATAGCAGCGGGACTTCCTTTGGACTTTAGACTGAAACATCTGCGCGGGTACATAACATCTGTCTCACTGTCTCTTTGTAGTAGATGCTCTTTGTCTTCTTAACTGACGGCGAGCGAGGCATGCATAGAATGAGAATTCGTGGAAAAGGTTTGTTGTTAATTTTTACAATATTAATATTTTGTGTTGATTAATTAAAATGAATTACTTTCAAATATATTAACTTGCGCAGAGATCAGTTTGAAAATTGTTGAGTCATTTAAAATGAAAATATAATTCAAAATTTTACATTTTCTTTCATTTTAAGAATATTAATTCCAGTTTAAATAGAGGTAAAAATATAACAAATTTTAGATAATTTAATTAAACTAAAATGAAAATTGTTTTATTTCAGTATATCTTAATAACCCCTTTTGGAAACAGGTCGTTTGCGATCCTTGAGAAAACTCCCGAAAGATGACATAGCGAGGAATTCTATTGAGAAGGGAAATGTATGAGATAATATGGTATTTTGAATCTCAGAATAGTTTTCTCTAACTTTTATTTATTTATTGTAATTTAATTAATTAATTTTCAAAATTGATATCTGCCATCGAACAGATATACTTATTTTGAAGCTATTTTTTATTAAATTTATGTGCTATTTTATATTGTCTTACATTTAATGCTTCTTTGAATTTTTAATTTTTGTAGAGCTCGAAATACCACCTTTTTTAAGGACATTTTCCAATTCAGTATCAATATATTCTGATAAAATTTTATGATAAAAATTGTATTTAACCCGTTCATTCCCAACTTTTTCCATCCATAACACAATAAATCTTATATTTAGTGATAAATTTATTTCAAAGGTAATATATATATATATATATATGTATGTATGTATGTATGTATTTAAAATAGGAGTAATAGCAGAGTATGAATTTATATAGATAACATAGCAACTAGAAATGTACTTATTTATGTTTAATATAACAACTGATACCACTTAAAATCATAACTTTTCAATGAATAAAAATGTCAAAATTTTGGAAGAAATACATATTCTAATTAATTGAAAAACAAATTATAAAAATTAAAAATTAAAATAAAGAATATTTCAAACAGTTAATTTACTTAGATTACAGGAAACTGATTCCAATATTATTATCAGAATAGAGTAAAATATATTCTTTCATTTATCAACAAGGATAGTGAAATCATCTAAAATATATATATTTTCGGTGGGAAAATGTATAGAAATTTTAATATTGTTTATTCTGAATCAGCGTGAGTGTTGGATGGTAAGAAATAAAATCTGAATTGTTATGATTCCAACTGATATCACGGGGAATGAAAGGGTTAAATTTAGTGATGGAAAATGTGAATGAAAACGGTGGAGACTTTGAGCTCTGAATTTCTATTATAAAGAAAAGCATTAGGACAAGAAATCTATTTCTTTCAGTAAAATACAGCAATTCAAAACGATTTATCTTTTTTTCTTTTGGCACCAAATAGAAAAGTGTAAAACAAATTTTAAAAGGTTTATATAAGTAACCGTTGCCAATGAACGTAATTTTATATTTTAAGAAAAAGGCTGAGCTATTTTTACACTTATTCATTTATTTATTACCCTTTTGGAACATTTTAATCAAAAGAAAACTATCTTTTTTTCTTCTTCTTCTTACTGAATTCTTGAAAATTTTCGATCTTCCGGTTTTTGATGGATTTACACGTTTTCAGTCGTTCTGAACACGATTAGACCACGTCTAGAAAATCTCTCTCTTTATGTATGAGTATGCATGTGTGTCAATGTGTATCAAAAATTTTATGTACACCATACCTTACGAACGAATGAACAAAATTTAACCAAATCATATTTAGTTGGACCTTGACTTAGCTTAGTTTTGATTACATTTAGTGATCATTCACTCAACAGGTTTCGCTGTCATACTGTTTTTCTTTTTCTTTTCTTTTCTTTTTTTTTTTTTTTAAATGCGGCAGTGTAGGGAAAAATTTCGTATAAATGTACATAATGAGAATTATTTTTATTTTTCAATGTATTATGTATATATATACATATATATGATTGTGATAATCAGCAAGGAAAAGTTATTTGTGTATGGGCATCTCCCCCCTCCTTTCGAGAGAATAATTGCGCCCTTCTCCAGGAAGTATGTAATTTTTCAGTATGGATATATTTCAAAAGAACTGGTCAATACTCTTAAAACGAATAATTTGTTTAAAACAAATTTATTATTATTATTTTTCATAAAAATTCTTTTTTGAAAAAAAAAAAAAAAAAAAAAAAAAAAAAAAAGATATATATATATATATATAGACTGAGATGTCTTCATAAAATTGACTTTCTTTCGACATTAAGTGTTAGGCTTAGAAAATCCGTGCAACAGAGTTTTTTTTTTTTTTTTTTTTTTTGGGGGGGGGGGGGGTACATAAATGTGGACACATACTTTCGAAGAGCTAAAATTATTACAGCGAAGTAGGGAAAGCGGTGAAGGTAGATTTGTAAAATTTTAAATTAAAGATTGGAACTATAAAAATAGTAATGCTATTAATGAATTCTTTGAGTGTAAAATCACGCAATTTTGCTACGATCAGAATTTTAAGGGGAGCGAACAGGCTTCTCTGGGGGTTTTAAGACGTAGATATTTATATATTGTTTAAATGAAACAATATTAATTTGATATTAAATATTAAACAGAGTAATTGTTACGACAGAAAAACAAAAATAAAAAATTTGCGAATGTAAGATCAGCAAATACTGTACGAAAGGTTAAAAAAGGTCATCCACTCCCAACGTCCCAACCTAAACAATTATATCATTTATTGCCTCGAGCTCAGAAGTTTTTCTATCAAGGGCATTTGACGATAACCACTAACCACAGACACAGATGGTTTTAATCTATTGCACATAGTATTGATAAGCCTGCTATAAATTATTTCCAAGTGTAAAATAACTGTCTATCATTAGATTTAATGCATTTTATTGCGCGTTTAATATAAATATATATATAAACTCGGCTTACACAGTACTACTTTTTAATTTTTTTCACGTTTTAAGATTTTAATAATGATAATAAGGACTTTAAATACTATTTCCTTTCTTTTCCTTTTCTTTCTTTCTTTATTTGTTTGTTCACTTATTCTTTTTTCCCTCAATATAATACAATACCCATAAATAAATAGCATTTCCTTGTATTAAGCGTTAGTTAATAAAAATCTAATGGCATATTTTAGTAAGCATACACCTTAATTCTGAAATATGCTGATTTATTGGTAAATATTTAATTTTTTTGGAATCAGCAAAACAGTTCGATTTTTGACGCTTAAACACAGATATAATTCCATATTTTAGCAATGGATGATAAAAATAAATCCGTGTTCGAGTAATTAGCTGTAATTAAACATAAATTTTGTAAATCAAGAATATAATCAAGAATATTTCGGCACACACACACACACACACACACACAAAAAAAAAAAAAAATAAATAAATAAATAATAATAATAATAATCTTTTTGATACGCTATTGTCAAAAATCATTTATTTTTACATTTAAATAAAAACAGCGAGATTTTTAGTGAATGAATAAGATACCTGCCTATTCTTCTGATTACGAATGAAAGAGATTTTTTCTAACATGCCAAAAAATAACGATTTTAGGTTTCATAATAGCCTTAGTGCGATAAATTTATATAAAAACTACTATAATTATTAAGAAATATTTCATTTTTCTAAAAAAAAAAAAAAAAAAAATATGAATCTGGGTATAAATGATAACACAGGTCGACATGTAAAATTTTGATTTAATAATTTTGGCTGATCTTTATGTTTTTTGGTGCGTTGAAACCGAAAATGAAGCCAGTTTTTCTCTATCACGTATAGATTTTTGTCAATACAGGGTGCCTGCCTATACAATTTCTTCCATTACTCTTCTACCAATATAATTATATGGTAAGTTTTATAGTATGTTTCTATTATTAATTAATCATAGATACCTATTGTTGTAACTGCGAAGCACTAGTGCGACTTAAAAACATATCAACCAACCAACCTGTTGTTATGATGGTATATGTAAGAAATTGTGTTGGTAAACACCCTGTATTGACAAAAATCTTTTCGTGATAGAGAAAAATGGGCTGCATTTTCGGTTTCATCATATCAAAAAACAAAGATCAGCTGAAATCATCGAATCAAATTTTGTTAACTTCATTTTTGTAGGCCTGTGTAATCTAATAAATCTAATAAAAATGTCTAATAATTTATTCTGCGTCTATCTATGGACTGATTTAAACGTATCAGGAATAATGGCAGAATCTAACCTGCTTGTCTGCCTTTGAGACCCAGGTCTTTGGAGGAGTGCATTTCATGGCGTTTTTCCTGTGAGTTTTGGGGGAAATCACAGAACATTTTACAGGACTAGGATGATGGCTATGAACTATGTTTGAACCTAGTAGTCTAGTCTACAGACTTTTAGGTCAAATTCGTTAAATTATTTCTAGCTAGATATAAATTGAAGATTCTTTTTATTTATTTTAAATTGAGTAGATAAGCATTTGCTACTTCGAACACAAATATAATAATTTCTGTGCAAATTTACTTTATTTGAAAACAAAACAGTCAGGCATTAATGGAACTGTAATATTAAAGTCAAATCCTGATTTTAAATTTAGAAATTTTACAAAACAATCTTTCAACTTCTAAAGGCATTAGTTTTCTATTTTGCTTTATAAGCAAGTACTTTTTGCTCCTGTCTCATATAACACTGGAAATATATCTATCGTTATATTAATTATGAAATCAATTATTTCTTTATACGAATTTTAGCATGCATCACGGATAACATTCGACATTTTTTTTTTCTTTTTTAACTACCCTTGTTTCTATTACAGAAACATTTATTATATATATTTATATATATATATATATATTTATTATATATATTTATTATATATATTTATATATATTTATTATATATATTTATTATATATATTTATGTATATATATATATATATTTATATATATTTATTATATATATTTATATATATATATATATATATATATATTATTATTTTTTTTTTTTTTTCAAATTAATTGATATGGTAATTAGTGTTAGGAAATCTCATTTTTGTTATATATATTACATCAATATTATACATATTACATTATATGTATTATCAACAACAACTATACGAGATCGAGCTTCTCTCACCGTTAATCTCTTAGCTTTAAAAATAATAGCGGTTTCAGTAAAGTAGTTACCATCTAAAGCTGTAAATATAAATAGTACAAACTGATAAAAAAGTTGGGGAAATGTGCGAATTTTATTGATTAACAAAAAAAAAAAAAAAAAAATTGCTTCAGTAATTAATTGCAATTAAACGTAAATTTTAACAAAGAAGAGTGAAATGCTTGCACATTTTTTTAATAGGTTGCATAATTGATGCATATTTCGGGAAACAACTTCGAAAAATTGCGAATTTTATAGATGAGATTGGAGAAAAAATTGTAAACTTTGGAAATGATTTACATTTTTAAACATAAATTTTGACATCTAACGACGAAATTATTCAGTACTTCAAACATAAGTTGTAAAATTATCATGTATTTCGTTTTTTTTTTTTTTTTTTTTTTTAAAGGTTGAACTTCCTGATAGGAAGACAAATTATCCTGAATTTAATCCTGATAGGATTAAATGTAATAATTATATTCTTAAAAAAAAAAAATATATATATATATATATATATTTAATTGTTATGTATCAAAGCTTTATTTTCATTATTTATTTATTTATTTATATTTTTACTTTTTAAGATTAAGGTACAAGACTTCTTCATTGACAAGTGTTTTGGAAATTTCTTTGAAGGAACCTGTACATATACGGCCTTAAAAAAATTTCACGTTAATTTTTCTTTATAAATTTTTTTGCTTTAAATAAAACATTTTTAGATGCAATTGGTGTAAGAATAATTTCTTACTTTTATGTTGAATTTGGATACTTTGTTTTCTTCGTATGAGTCCTTTTGTTTTAAATGGTTTATTATATGCAGTGGGTGAAAAAAGTATTAGAAATACTTGTAATTTTGACATTTTTTCGATTTTCAAAGATAAATAAATAAATAAATAAATAAATAAAAATACTGGATGAAGTGGCATGGAACTCCAAACATGCAAAGAACATTTATAAACTACATTTTATACTGTCAAGTTAGTCACGAATGGAATTAGGGGACAAACTATACACTGAAGAAAAGCATAAACATTCTTCATCACCTTATATTATAAATATCTAGAAATAACTTGTAACTTTAACACATTATTGCACTCTATATGTACAATGTACAATATTTGCATTTTATTTTATTTTATTTTTTTTAAATCGTACTATTATTAAGGAAGATATATCTTTTTTTCAAAAAGCATTAAATTATTTTTGGCAAATATTTTGTTTATAACAAGAATGCATTTCAAAACATTTTTACAAAACTTAAAGAAATAGTACTCCAAAACACAAAATTAACATGGGTAGTATTCGCTACGATTTGAGTATTTGAAGTTTTTTTTTACTATGCATGCGCTAAAAGTAGATTTTTTTAATTACGCGGGTTGAAAGCTTGATACGTTATTGCTCAAAAGTTTAACAAGATTTGCAAACGATCAGTTTTTCAATTTAAAAACTTATCTCTTAATGAAATGTTTTCAAACATTGGGTGTTTAAAGAAGTGTATTTTCCTCATGCTTTTCTGTGAAGGTTGGTTTCAGACAACATTTAAAAGCAGGAACAAATTGAGTAAAATCTATAATGTTTGTGATCACCCTGTATTATTAAATGAAAGAAATGATCTGTAACTTTAGGATGTTTTATTTTAAACCAATTACAATTTGTGGATGAATTTGTGTGACGATAGCAAGTTAAATAACGGAGATATAATATAAGCATTTATTTACTCAAAAAAAAAAAAAAAAAACTTTTGAAACAATATGCTGCAATTGAAATACAAATATTTTAAACGTCTCATTAAATGTGAGTCTTTTTATGAAAAACGTTTTCACTGCGCATGCGAAAAAGATTTAAAAAAAAATACGTAGGCTGAAAGCTAGATATTTGGACAACTTTTATCAAAAGTTCATTTGAATAGAGTAAAAAGTAAGAAAATTGTCGGCAAAAGAACGAGTTAGATTTTAGGGTTTTTTTTTTTTTTTTTTTTTTTGAGTTGAAATTTGATAAGGACTTTTTACACGGCGCATGATTAATTTGAAGATTCAATTATTTCCATCTCTTTGTAAAAGTTCTTTTTTGTGGGAAAAGCCCCTTATGATCTCGCAAATCTTAGTAAATAAACAAAAATAAGTTAGGTCTACAGGCTTATAAAAATTTTTTCACAAAAGAGTACTTTTGGAGCGTGGTTGAAATAACTGCATCTTCAAATTAATTGCACAACACGGGAAAAACCCTTTGTTAAATTTCAACTCTAGAAAAATATCTAAAATCTAGCTAGTTCTTTTTGTTAAATTTTTACTCTGTTCATAAATGAACTTTTGACAAAGTTGCCCAATATATCTAGCATTCAACCCTGTGTAATAAAAGTTTTTCCTTTCGCGCATGCACAATGGAAGCGTTTTTCATAAAAATGTTCATATTTCCTGAGATAGAAAGGTATTTGTATTCCAATTGTAGTATATTATTTCAAAAGTGTTGTTCAGATTATCTGAAAGTAGGAGTAATTTTCGTTTAAAACTCTCTAGATCAGACCTGTCCAACCCAAAACACTTAGTGGGCCGCATTGGAAATCTATTTTATTCATTCGGGCCGCACTGTATGTGCAATCATAAAAAAAAGACATCACCCCCCTCCTTTCCCGACTAATTTCGCCGTAAATTAGTGTAGAGACTTGCGGCTGGTGCCAATCAATTAGTAATAAGATCTAGTTTAGAACGGTTTAGTTGGATTTTGCTTAAGGGGTGTCTACATATTAAAACTGGCATCAACTTCATTTTTTTTCAAAGGCAACCCCCCAATTTCGACGAGCTTTTTGGATTACTTGGTACAAATCAACTCAGAAAATGACATAGTTTATATGTTTCTATCAATTTTTCTCAGAGTTATAATTTGTTAAAATATGGAGATGCTAATGTTAAATGAATGCAATAAACATTAATTCATGTCTTCCCAAAAAACTAATAGATTAAAATTTCTTTCTTTCTTTCTTTCTTTTTTTTTTAACGTTATTATGAATTAATCCAAATATATTCCATGCATATTTTTGATTAAAAAACATTTTTTGAATTATGAAAATAATTAATAAAATCATATTTCAAAAAATTATGAGTTACGACCTGCCTTAATTTTTGCACGAATAGAATGGGCATCATTAAAAATATGGGTTACAGTTCATTCCTATCATTATTTTTCGAATTATAGTGATATTTCAATTTTTATTGCTCTTAGCGGGCTGTCACTCGTTACCTTTTGTGTCATATACTACTTTGCTTGCGCATGATTATAATAGTTATTGAAGTAAGTTTAGACGTACACATCATTTCTTAATTAGCATTACTTTACATTATTTTATATTTAAAATTGTTATATTTATTTTCCGATTATTATCTGAATGGATATAATACTTTTCTGTGTGATATCTGAATTTTATTTTTTTAAATATAGAGATTTACCCTTGATAAATTTTTGCTTGTTGCTCGATGAAAACTTGATATAAAGAATATAAAATATTCCTTTTTTCGAATCGCCTTGACCTCAGAAGTTCGAATACGTAGTCAAAAATGGGTGTTACAATTCGGGAAATTAAAAAAAAAAAAAAAAGGAAGACGAAGAAGCTTGTACAAGTTTTAATATGTGCATGACACCCTAAACAAAATTTAGCAATTGAATAAAAAACTAGATGTTATTACCAATCGTTAGGCATCAACTGCCGGTTTCTATGTTAATTTTCGGCGAAATTAGTCGGGGAAGGAAATTATTATTATTATTTTAAGACTGTACATATTCATATGGAGAGTAATCTTTCGGGAATAGCAGAAGAGTTGATAACTATACAGTATGTATAGAAAATATATTGAAGAAAAAAAAAAAAAAAACAAGAAAGAAAAATCATGCAGTACGCATTGATTAGTAACACTTTCCAACTGCACGTAATTGTCGTATCGAATAACTTTTAATATTCTTTGCCTACATTACCACACAACAAACAGAATGACTGAAAAATATACAGATAAACTAATTGATTTTAAAATTACTTTTACGCATTTTGGAAAGTGTTAAAAAGACTTAACGCAAAAGAAAATGCAGTCATTAGATTATAATTACAGCCTTTGATCTCTCTGAATATTTTAGTATAGCCCTGTAAATCAGAAAGTTAATCATATCATATTCTATACAAAACATTATTATTATTTTTTTCCCCCAGAGTTGTATCATTTGAATCCTTAATAGAACATATATCTGATTCTAAGTTTACTCATCCTGCTATGCTCAGGAGTGAAAAAGTGAAAATTATTGCTATGTTCTTAAATGATAATAAAAAGAGAGTAAATTAGCAGCATTGTGGCATTCCAAAAGAATAACATTTAACTATTCACTTACAGAAAGGGATAATTTTTTTAGTTGACCAAGTGTGACACTGTAAAAAAATGACATTCATAACTACAGTTAGATTGGGAATTATAAAGTTTAAATGATATATTTTAGAAAGAATTAAAATGGTAATTTTATAGAATTTTGTGAGATAGAATCAGTGTTACAAGTTTGGGGGCTTTTTTTTTTATTCAATTACTACCACTAAATTTTAATTGTAACGGTTACCTAATCGCTTCGAAGATAAATCATCTATTATTTATATAAAATATCATTTCTCAAAATTATTGGTGATAGTTGAATAAAAAAAGTCCTCAATCTGGCAACACTGGGTAGAATTTTCTAGAAATTGGAAAATGATCAAAGGGTAATAAACAAGGAATAATTAAATAGGTAGGATTCCTGTCAGTGTAACGACAATTATCTCCATTCGGAATAATTGGCATCAATTTTGTGATTAGGAATAACAAATGTGTCATCTAGAAAATTGTCATTAAAATATTAGGTTTACTGGAAAGTTCTGTCCTTTTGAATTAATAAAATGAAAATTTTCATTTAACAATTATCATCTTGAGAGTTACACAAGAATACCTTAAATGTTATCCAAGATAACTTTCCGATGTAAGTATTTTAATTAAAAAATACAAAACTTTCCGGTAGACCTAACATATCTAATATTCACATTGGAAAAACATAACGTAAATTACTCCTAGCAGAATCATGTTTTCATAGAGAATCAAACATCTTTTCCCTATTCTTATCTTTATAATTTTGATGGCGCACCTACATTGCAGTTCCCCTGGTGTTCTCCCCAGGACATCCTTGAGATATCTTGAGAAATAAAGAACATTCCCTAGAGACATCACAAAGATGTACTGGGGGTGTATTGTTAGGGCATCTGCGCGAAAATACTTTATTCTTTTCATGACTTCGTCATAAACAGAATAAATAAATAAATAAATAAATAAATAAAAATAAGAAATATTTTGTGATCTCTGCAATTAAATATAAGACAGGGATCGGCACTATCACTTCTTCAATAACACTATTTTTATAAAGTAATGTCTGTAATATTCGACCAGAGATAACTGCTGTTAGAAAGATAAAAATCATTGCTTTTTTTTTTTTTTTTTTTTTTTTTTTGAAAAAAAAAAATAAATAAATTAAAAATAAATTAAACATTGTACTTAAAAAAAGTAATTGTGTCAAACCCTGCATTAAAAAAAAAAAAAAAAAAAAAAAAAAAAACATTGAACAATTAATTATAGAAAGGATGCAGCAACCATGCAAAAAGTTGAACAAAAAATCGGAAGCAGAATTAAAAATTTATTATAATTGGTTCGGAATTTAAATCTGTAACAATAAACATGAAAAGCAAGCACGTTCAAGCAATAATAATAATAAGAAGAAGAAGAATTATTATTTATTATTATTATTATTGTCAAACAAAAAATTAAGTTACAAATACAATAAGAAAATAAATATTATATTAAAAAAAATATTTTTCAAAAATTATCCATGGCATTAAATTTTGAAGATATTTTAATCAGAGTACCTAAAATTTGACGAACCAAGCTAAAATGCTTTAATCTTTAAACCATAATACGAAATCAACAGGTTTAACTCTCTATTGAGTGAGGAAAAGTGTAAAATACTACATTCCAAAAATAGTTTAAATTATTAGTCTATGTCTTCAGTTATACTTTTCTGAAGCTTTATTTCAGGCTTAACATGACTTTATAGAAAAGAAAAAAAAAAAAAAAAAAAAAAGAGAGAGAGAGAGACGTGGAGAGAAAGATGAAAAAGAAAGAAACCGATCTTTTCATGTGTAATTTTTTTTTACAACAGTGTTGTGAAATTTATAGCTCCGATAAGAACACCATCCTGTAAAATTTGCTACAAAATGTAGTGAATTTTTCAGAATTATAAAAAATGAGATCTTGTACAATTCTCAACAAATGCTCAGAATCTGAAGCAGCAACTGAATTAAGATGACATGGCCCCTTTGACGGCATTATTGAATGCAGCACTCGTGCCTACTTTGTACGTCTGACGAAGGATCGTGAGTTCTTTCGACCCAAAAAACTGTTGCGAGTTTATTGCATTTTATGGTGTTTATCCAAAGTTCTATAATTATTATTGAAGTAAGTTTTATACAATAGCCTATATTTCCACTTAATATTTTTAAACTGGACTATATTAGGTTTGTCTAATAAAATATATGTTCCGGAACCAATTCTTGTGGTTTTAATATTTTTTTTTTTTTTTTTTTTTTTTTTTTTTTTGCAGAATTGAAATCTATAAATTATGTTTTCTCAGTCTGCAATTTTTCATGAATTAATAATCTTCAAATCTTCAAACAGCTAAAACTTTTTGAGATATTTAGGAAAGAACTGGCAACTTTTTTGCATGTTTAAGAGAAACAATTTAAAAAGAATTACGTATGGGTTTTGAAATTTATTCATTAGTTAAAAAAAAAAAAAAAAAAAAAAAAAAGCTTAAAAAGTGCTTGGTAAAATTTGGGAAGAAAGGGGGGGGGGGAGATTTTTCTTAATTTTTCTTTTAAAGATACTGCAAAAATCGATCCCCAATTCTTTTAAGTTCTATTAAACATCCATACACATTAAGTATATTCTTAAATATCTTTGGAAGTCTTAGATTTTGAAGATCATAAATTCATGAAAAAATGTAAACTGAGAAAACGCTATTTAAAGATTTCAAATCTGTAAAAACAGTCTCTCAAAAACCATGAGAATTGTTGCCTGAATACATATTTTATTGAACAAACGAAATTTATAAATATTAAATGTAAATACAAACTTTTAAATAAAATATACTATTAATAACAGCATCTTATGAAGTTTACAGCAAAGTGCAGTAAATTTCACATCACTATTAAAAACACCAACTTTTAAAATTAACAGAAAAGTGCAGTAAATTTCACATCACTGTTAAAAACAGCATGTTGTAAAATATACAGCAACTTGCAGTAAATTACACAGCACCGTTAAAAACAGCAACTTGGAAATTTTACAGCAAAGTGTGGTTAATTTTACAGCACCATAAAAGACAGCAACTTGTGAATTTTACAGCAAAGTGCAGTTAATTTTACAGCACCAAAAAAGACAGCAATTTGTGAATTTTACAGCAGAGTGCAGTTAATTTTACAGCACCAAAAAAGACAGCAATTTGTGAATTTTACAGCAAAGTGCAGTTAATTTTACAACACCATAAATGACAGCAACTTGTGAATTTTACAGCAAAGTGCAGTTAATTTTACAGCACCATAAAAGACAGCAACTTGTGAATTTTACAGCAACTGTGCTGGCAGCCGCGGTGCCAGCAACTTTTGTTGTAAAATGCCGAAATTTTTTTTTACAGTGTGGGCTCTAGATTTTCCTTAGAAGCAGATTTTTAAACTGGAATTTATGACTGCATAAATTCTTTCCAAGAAATAACTTAAAACCAAAATTCAAGAGTTCTGAAATTACAATTAATTCTATGTTGTAAACAAGGTGTATCAATAAGATGCCTTGTTTTTCAACTTTTTTTCGAAACGAAATGCAATAAACTTTAGCCATGTTTGTATCCTGCGCATAATAAAAAATGAAAACATTCAAATATCTGTATTTTAATTTATAACTATAATTGACTAATGTAATATTTGTAAAAGATTTCTGATAACATTTTATTAAATTTAATTTATAGGTACAACAATTTATGAAGCTGTTGAATTCTCGATAATAATTGATGGAATTCCGACTGTCTTTACTCAGAATTTTATGTCAGCACTCACTTGCCTTTTTGTGTCCTATTATGTTTACAACATTGAATACCATGAGGGGACAAGGCACACTATGGAATTTATTCAAAGGTTAGAAATTTTTAGCATTTTTATTTAAACAGTTATAGATTATTCAGTACTAGTTGATAATTTTCCCATTTGGATTCGAAATATCTCAGTTCATTTTTAATTTAATTCTTTTTCTTGTATTCAACCCACCTCCACTCCCCTTCCCCTTAAGTAATAAAACTACTGAACAGTTATAACTATTTTAATCTTGAATTTAGAAAAGAAAATATATGTAACAGTATTTTTTTCTTTTGTTTCTTTATCAACATTAATTTCTTGTGAAAATGGACGGATTTAATACCCAAATTTGGCTAACATTTCCATGGTGAAAAAAATCACATTAATTTACTTTTTAACCTACAAATAGTTTTTCTGTGAGTATATACAGGGAAGAAATTTGAAAAAAAAATGGAATAGTTAGGAAATTACATGCACATATTTTAGGGTAAACCTGGGATAGATGGCCAACGCTTATAGTTTTTCCCACGACACGCTGTACGGCGCTGCCAGTCAGTTGGTAGTTAGTTAGGAACATGAGTGAGTGTTGCTATTTCTGGATGTCTTTGAATTTTAACTAAAAATAAGTAATTTTCATGATTTTAGTTTCCGATATCCCTTGAAATTATATAGCATGTCATACCCTTTTGATTTAAATATAAGTTTCACTGTGAGTTGTGTGATAAACTTTAGTTTCGTAGTTGTTTAGGCCTAACTGCATGCCAGTAGGTAGGTTTTCTTTGAGTTGGCGTCCACCATGTTTAATGACGCGCTATGGTCGTCTATCATGGTCAATCGGGAGAGACGTCCACCAAATCATCGGGATAGATGGCCATCCCATAAACATGTTCTATATGACATTTTGACTAGTGGTTGTACTCTAGAATTCTGTCACGGGAATTCCCGGGATTCATAAGAAAATCCTGATTCCCTATTTCTGAGGAAAAAAATATCTGGTTCAATGCAATGGGAATCTACCCCTTAAGAACCTCGTTTCCCTTGCTGAAATCCACTACCAGATTCATCGACTTTACTTCAGCAAACAAATGTGGCCAAAAATCCTCTTAAAGAAGAGCATTGTCACCTGTAATAAGACCTTCTACAAGACCAGATGATATTTGGCCTATGATTTAAAATGAAATGACCCAATTGACACCTTCCAAAATTTTCAGCAATATTTCACCTATCCTAGCTAGATCCAAAATCAAACAAACAAACGTAGAAAACTTAAAGCTAGAAACTTGCCATCAAAAGAAAATATTAACATGTTAAAATTGAAATTTGATGAAAAAGAAAAAAAAAAAAAAACTCCTGAAAAATGTTCGGATCAAGAAGCGTAAAGAAAATGCAGACAGTTCAGACTCGTTAAATGAAGTTCAGTAAAAGGATGACTCAAGTAACGGACTTCTTGAAGAAGTGGAAAAGTGCATTGGATGCGAAGAAGATTACTCAAAAACCGATAAAAAAAACCTGTGATTGGATTAAGTGTGTCAGATGTCAGCGTTATTTACACGAATCCAGCACATCATTTGTTAATGGGTGCCATTGATGTGGTTATGCTATATATAAAAAATAAATCTATGCCTATAAACATTCCTTTTTATAAGTTAATCTTAGTTTTCAATTCAATAATTGAGGTGTAAAATGCTTTTTACAAATAAGGTTCTGTTTAAGTTATAATTTAACAACAACTAATATCTTTATAGATATTTTTTACATCAAGAGATTCAATAAAACATGCTCTTTTATAATATTCTCTTTGATTTTAAAGTGTTTTGTACAGGAACAGTAAACAAGAATTGTATTAGTAATAGGATTTCAAATTTCTAGGACGGATAGGGCACACCTAGATGACTCAAAGTCACACTGCAGTAGTGGTTTGGTGAAGGTGATTTGTTTATGCGGTAGTGTATGCAAAAAATACAAGAAAGGAAAGTGCTCCACATATGAGAATATATGCAATTTATTATTCAATCAAAATCCACAAAAGTAATTTATCAACTGTATAAGGTCAAAGGTGCTGTTTCAAATTAGAAGCATGGAGTCGCAAACTGCTACGTTCGAAGCCACTGGGGTGTTTAAGATAATAAGTGATACAAAAACGACAAACAAGAATGATTATACAAGATTTAATTTATGATTTTTACATCACATTTTACACATATGCCAACAATAGCTCTACAGAATAAGCACAAAAGTTTTGCCAGATGAAGAGAGAGAGACTCGAAACATGCGGTGCTGCATCACCGCATCCACTGATGGATGTGAATGCCATGTTACATGTGTCTCAGTGTATTTCCTAACTAATTTGAACATATTCTGTAGAGATATTGTTCGAATGTGTATAAAAAAGTATAAATTAGATATTTTGAAAAAGTGTAAATTAGATGTTTGGAAAATTATTTTTGTTTGCTTCATTAGTTTTGCATATTATGTTAAATGTCTCTAGCGGCAGGGGCGTAGCGTGAAAATTTGATTGGGGGGGGGGGGAGATCCGGCGTTTGGCGCCCTTTCGTATTCCTCATCTGAAAATGCCACCCACATACTTTCAAGAGTGTTGCCATCTTTGGGATCGAGGGCACAGGCCCTCTCGTCGGTTAATACGTGCCCTCCCCTCCTTGTCCTTCTGGGCATAGTCCTAAAATCTGCCTAGAAAAAAAAAAAAGCTTTTTTTCCCCCTCCATTTAGTAGCCTTTTTTTTTTTATACATCTTTGGAGCATTCTAAATTTTTTCAGCAAATTTATATATTAATACGCAGACATGAAATTGCTCTTACATTTTTAGCCTATTCAATAAAAGGAAGGGCTTACAAGTAGTATCGTTCGAAAGATATGGTTAATGTGCTTTGCAGAAATAAATGCATATATATATTCTCGTATGACACTAAGCAAAAGCATCTTTCTTAGGACAACCAGAGTATTGGTTTGAGATAAAGTAGAACAATTGAAAAAGGTTTTTTCCCCCTTTCCAACAAGTTGAAAAGATATTACATTACAATTCAGGTAAAACATAAAACTTTCAAAATAAATTTTAAGAAATGAAAGTAGTAACTGTTGCTAAGGGAAGCAACTTTATATTTTTAGAGTGGACAATACCTAATCTCGCCGACAGCCGTGACCCATGTTACTCTATGGGAAAGTTTGATTTCATGATTATTCATTACATAATGTATATTTAAATTCTGTTTTCACATTCAGAAAATTTATAATCGTTTATTTAGTTATCTATTTTTTATTTTTAATGTAATTCTAAGTTCAAAATCTGAATTTTCAATATGTGCATTTTTCTTTTTTCTTTTCTTTTTTTTTTTTTTTTTTTTTTTAACCACAAAATGAAATATTAAAATTTTGTCAATTTTTGGAAAATGAGTAAGAAAAACATAAGCCTTACATATTTGTTCTGATCCGTCTAGTCTTTCGAAAGAAATTAATTACTTAAAAACTCTTGCTCTTTCAAGAGGCTATAATCACTCTATTATTAATAAAGCTTTATATAAATTCAAGAATCTAAACGTTCCGATACCAAATTGAACGATCACAGTCTCATTCCAGTTTTTTTTTTTTATTTATTTATCACTTTCTTTTAAAACTTCTAAAATTCTCTCTCCGTTTGGTTTTAAAGCCATTTAGAAACCCGTCAACAAAATTAAATTATCTTCTCTTAAAGATCCCCTTCCTACTGAAAACCGTTCTGGCATTTATTTAGTCCTACGTTCGTCGTGCAATTTGGTTTATATTGATCAAACAAGAAGGTGTTTGAAATATAGAATAAATGAGCACCGTCGAAATGTTTGTAATGATAAGATCTCTAAATCTTCTATTGCTTCTCACTACTGGGCTCATGGTCATCGTTTTGATTTTCCTAAAACTAACATAATTTCAACTCCTGTCTTCTCTTCCCATTTGAATATCCATGAAGGTTTTTACATCTTTAAAAATTCGAAAAATATTGTTAATGATATTTGTTCCAATCCATTCTTGTCTGATGCTATGAAATTACTCAAATGCAGGGGCGTAGCGTGAAAATTTGATTGGGGGGGGGGGGGGAGACCCGACGTTTGGCGCCCTTTCGTATTCCTCATCTGAAAATGCCACCCACATACTTTCAAGAGTGTTGCCATCTTTGGGATCGAGGGCACAGGCCCTCTCGTCGGTTAATACGTGCCCGCCCCCCTCCTTCGGGGCATAGAAAAAAAGCTTTTACCTCCCTCCATTTAGAAGCTTTTTTTTTTTTTTTTTTTACACATCTTTGGAGCATTCTAAATTTTTTCAGTGAATCTATATATTAATAAGCAGACATGAAATTTCTCTTACATTTTTAGCCTACTTTCAATAAAAGGAAGTGCTTACAAGTAGTATCGTTCGAAAGATATGGTTAATGTGCTTTGCAGAAATATATACATATATATATTCTCGTATGAGACTAAGCAAAAGTATCTTTCTTAGGACAACCAGAGTATTGGTTTGAGACAAAGTAGAACAATTGAAAAAGATTCCCCCCCCCCCTTTTTTCAACAAATTTAAAAGATATTACATTATAATTCAGGTAAAACATAAGACTTTCAAAATAAATTTTAAGAAATGAAAATAGTAACTGTTGCTAAGGAAAGCAACTTTATATTTTTAGAGTGGACAATACCTAATCTCGCCGACAGTTACTCTGTGGGAAAGTTTGATTTCATGATTACTCATTACATAATGTATATTTAAATTCTGTTTTCACATTAAGAAAGTTTACAATCGTTTATTTATTTATTTATTTTTATTTTTAATGTAATTCTAAGTTCAAAAATCTGAATCAATATGTGCATTTTTCTCTTTCTTTCTTTCTTTCTTTTCTTTTTTTCTTTTTTTTTTTTTTTTTTTTTTACCGCAAAATGAAATATTAAAAATGTATCAATTTTTGGAAAATGAGTAAGAAAAACATAAGCCTTACACATTTGTTCTGATCCGTCTAGTCTTTCGAAAGAAATTAATTACTTCTTGAAATCTCTTGCTCTTTCTCGAGGCTATAATCCCTCTATTAATAATAAAGCTTTATATAAATTCAAGAATCCTAAACGTTCTGATACCAAATTGAACGATCACAGTCTCATTCCAGTTGTTTTACCTTTTTATTTATTACTTTCTTTTAAAATTTCTAAAATTCTCTCACCGTTTGGTTTTAAAGTCATTTAGAAACCCGTCAACAAAATTCAGTTATCTTCTCTTAAAGATCCCATTCCTACTGAAAACCGTTCTGGCATTTATTTAGTCCCATGTTCGTCATACAATTTAGTTTATATTGATCAAACTAAAAGGCGTTTGCAATATAGAATAAATGAGCACCGTCAAAATGTTCGTAATGAAGAGATCTCTAAATCTTCTATTGCTTCCCACTGCTGGGTTTATGGCCATCGTTTTGATTTTTCTAAAACTAACATAATTTCATCTCCTGTCTTCTCTTCCCATTTGAATATCCATGAAGTTTTTTACATATTTAAAAATTCGAAAAATCTTGTTAATGATATTTGTTCCACTCCGTTCTTGTCTGATGCTATGAAATTTCTCACATAAGTTCGATTTTCGGTTAATTTTGATATTTTTTAAATTTTTAGATTTTGTTACATTTTTTTTAATTTAATTTATTTATTTTCTTCTTTTATTTCATAATTCTGTAATGCTTACTCTAGGCTAATTTGGCAGGGTGCCTTTTTAAACATTTTTTTAGCACCCTGTGGTCCTTTTTCAACATATTTTTGCAACTGGCGGCCCTTTTAAAAGCATTTTGGTACCAAGTAGCCTTTTCTAACATTTTAAATGTTTAGAGGCCTTTAGATTTTTTTCCCCTGACTTTTAAACTTTCTTAGCAATAATTCTGCAGCATTCCTGGAAAAACAAATGCATACAGCCTATATATATACAAGGAAAATTAGTAACTTACTTTTGTTACGTACAAAAATCATAACATAGAACACTGCAAATTATGCCCCTTTTTCTTTTTATTTCCCCCCGGCCGCCCTTTTATTTTAGAGTCAGCACTATTCTCCTCACACCAGTATTTATGTTTACATTCATCTGTATGTATTTTTGCTGTTCACTTAAAATGATTTTGTGCGTTGCCACTTTGACTGTAGCACTTGTGCCAACTTTTTTCGCCTGACGAAGGATCATGTGTTTTTTCGACCCGAAACAATTATTGCAAGTTTATTGCATTTTATAGTGTTTATTCAAAGTTTTGTAATTATTGCTTTTAAACACCAGTTCTGTGGTGTTTTCTTATTATGAAATTAGGTATTGTTCACTCTTAAGGGGGAAAAAAAACAGTAATTTATTTATTATTTTTATTTTATATATTTAAACCAATTCAAAAATGTTTTTCTTTTTTCCCATATCGTGTGAAAAATGTTTTAAGAAATATAGTAGCAATTGCTAAGGAATGCGACACAATTACATGTCTTTATGTGGAAGAACAAACTAAAAAAAAGTCCCGTTGTCCAAAATTAAATCTTTTTCGTACAGAAATTTATATCTTACTTAGGTGTTGGTGTCGGTGTTTGGGAAAAAGGCCAATTGTCTGCTCTAGGGTTCTAGGCCTGAGGAGGAGTGCCTTCTGTGGAGGTCTTTCTAAGCGTTCCTAGCCTGTATTTATGCAAGTTTCGGAGAAAACCATGGAAAATTCTGAACGGCTAGGCCGACAAGCGCGACCTGGGATCGTACCCGGAACCTCACATCTACCAGCTTACAGAAAGATTGCGGATTCAATAATCGAGCCAATTGAAGACCATCATGAAAGTCAGTCTCCTCTGGTGCACGTAAACTCTGTCGTGGCTGCAATATCCTCCATGCTCCGTGCAAATAATACGTCTGGGGATACTGAAGCGGGGGAGCCATCCCTTCCGCAAAAGATAAAAATTGTGATGACTTGTCTTCGGACCGTCACTGGGGCGTTAATCCCAAACTGTCACCAATTACCCAATATATGCCTATTAATGCGACGTTAAATCAGCTTCCTCGCGCTATTTCATGTGAAGAAACACTAGTTGAATTCTATAGACTTATAAATATTTCAAAACCCGTAAACGATGAAACTAAAATAAAAAATTTCTTAAAGGATCACTCAGAATCAAAAATTGTTAGTGAGAAATCGTTATAACCAAATCAAACCTCATCTAATTTTGTTTTTATGCAATAGCCATAACGTACAATAAACTGCTTTTTTTTTTCGAGCTAAGGTCTTGAAAAATCATAATTTTAAGTTTTTGGAGGTGAGGAAGCGATTGCGCATACTTACGAGTCAGTTATAAGTATGTGAAATGGGAGAAGAACGTCGCAGTTGCTACAGAGCGCGAATTTGCTAAGGTCAGAACTTTCAAGGATCTTTGCATGGTAAACAAACATGCTGTTGTAGGTGCCTGAACAGGGAAGGGCGCCGCTCAGCTGGAGTTTGCTGCTAACTTATTCTTAAAGGGTCCTGAATACAATCAAAATTTTCAACAGTCTTTTGCACGGTAAGTGAACAGACTATTGTAAGTGTTTGAAATGGGAAATCATGCCATAGGCGCCCCCCAAACAGGACTTTGTTATGATCAGATTTTTTTAAGAGTTATGAAAGCGAAGAGAATTTTCAAAGATTGCTTGCACAGTAGGAAAATAGGTTGTTATACACGTTTAAAAAGGCTGTTTTAGGCATCTAATTAGTTACGAGGGCGTCACCTAATGGGAGTTTGCTACAGTCAGACATTTTAATGCAAACTTTTTTGCTGGTCGATGAACCAGTTGGTCGCCGAAGGTAGCTTCTGATGCATAAAAATCTTAAGTGTTTTTGGTAACTAATGATAATCAACAAAATTATGAACCACTTTCAAATGAACTTCAAGGCGCAAAATAGCACCCCCCCCCCCCAGAAACCTCATTATGCCTTTGTAGGTGCCTGAACAGAGAAGGGCGCAGCTCAGCTGGAGCTTACCACTAACGTATTCTTAAAGGGTCCCGAATACGATTAGAATTTTCAACAGTCTTTTGTACGGTAAGCGAACAGGCTATTGTAAGTGAACAAAACGGGAAATCATGCCATATGCGCCCCCAAACAGGAATTTGTTATGATCAGATTTTTTAAGCGTCATGAATACGATGAGAATTTTCAAGGGTCGTTTGCACGGTAGGAAAACAGGCTGTTTTAGGCGTCTAATTAGTTTAGAGGGTGCCGCAGGCGCCACCAAACGAGAGGTTGCTACAATCAGACATTTTAACGCAAACTTTTTTTGCTGTTCGGTGAACCAGTTGGTCGGCTTGTGATACATAAAATTCTTAAGTGATTTCGGTAACTAATGATAAATTAACAAAATTATGATCCACTTTCAAATGAACTTTAAGTCGCAAAAGAGCGCCCCCAGAAACTTCAATATGCCGCCCTATTCTTTAAAACATTGGGGGGGGAGGCTCCCCCCCCTCCCCCCCTTACGCTACGCCCCTGCTCAAATGAGTTCGATTTTCGCTTAATTTTGAAATTTTTAGATTTTGATACATTTTTTAATCTAATTTATTTATTTATTTATTTTCTTCTTTTATTTCATAATTATGTAGAGCTGACTCTAGGCTAATTTGGCAGGGTTTAATTACAAACAGTTTTTAGCACACTGTGGCCCTTTTTCAACATATTTTAGCACCTGGCGGCCCTTTTAAAAACATTTTGGTACCAAGTAGCCTTTTCTAACATTTTACATGTTTAGAGGCCTTTAGATTTTTTTTTTTTTCCTGACTTTTAAACTTTCTTAGCAATAGTTCTTCAGCATTCCTGGAATAACAAATGCATACAGCCTATATATATACAAGGAAAATTAGTAATTTACTTTTGTTACGTACAAAAATCATAATATATAACACCGCAAATTATGTAAATAGTGCCCCTTTTTATTGAATTCCCCCAGGCGGCCCTTTTATTTTAGAGTTAGCACTATTCTCCTCACACCAGTATTTATGTTTACATCCATGTGTATATATTTTTGCTGTTCACTTAACATGGTTTTGTGCGTTGCTGCTTTGACTGCAGCAATTGTGTCTACTTTTTTCACCTGACGAACCGAAAGAATTATTGCAAGTTTATTGAATTTTATGGTGTTTATTCAAAGTTTTGTAATTATTGCTTTTAAACGCCAGTTCTGTGGTGTTTTCTTATAATGAAATTAGGTATTGTTCAATCTTAAGGAAAAAGAAAATCAGTTATTTATTTATTATTATTATTTTACATATTTAAACCAAATAAAAAACGTTTTTCTTTCTTCGCATATTGTGTGAAAAATATTTTAAGAAATGTAGTAGTCATTGCTAAGGAACGCAACAGAATTACCGCATGCCTTTATGTGGAAGAACAAACCAAAAAAAAGTCCCATTGTCCAAAATTAAATCGTTTTTATACAGAAATTTATATCTTACTTAGGTGTTGGTGTCGGTGTTTGGGAAAAGGAAGAGTGACTGCTCTAGGGTCCTAGGCGTGAGGGGGAATGCCTTCTGTGGAGGTCTTTCTAAAGGTCCTAGCCCGTATTTACACTAGTTTCTGAGAAAACCATGGAAAATTCCGAAAGACTAGGCCGACAAGCTCGACCTGGGATCCCACCCGGCACCTCACGTCTACCAGCTTCACAAAAAGATTGCGGATTCAATAATCGAGCCAATTGAAGACTATCATGAGAGTCGGTCTCTGGTGCACATAAACTCTGTCGTAGCTGCAATATCCTCCATGATCCGTGCAAATAATACCTCTGGGAGATACTGAAGCGGGGGAGCCCTCTTCCGCAGAAGATACAAATTGTGATAGCTTGTTTTCGGATCGCCATTGGGCCGTTAATCCCAAACCGTCGCCAATTGCCCAATATGTGCCTATTAATGCGACGTTAAGCTTCCTCGCGCTATTTCATGTCAAGAAACACTAGTTGAATTTTATAGACTTATAAATTTTTCAAAACCCGTAAGTGATGAAACTAAAATAAAAAAATTTGCTTAAAGGATCACTTAAATCAAAAATTGCTAGTGAGAAATCGTTATAACCAAATCAAACCACATTTAATTTCGTTTTTATACAATAGCCATAACGTACAATAAACTGCTTTTTTTTTTTTTTTTTTTCAAGCTAAGGTCTTGAAAAATCGTAATTTTAAGTTTTTGGAGGTGAGAAAGCAATTGCGCATACTTACGAGTCAGTTGTAAGTATCTGAAATGGAAGAAGGGCGCCGCAGTCGCCACAGAGCGCGAATTTGTTAAGGTCATAATTTTCAGCGAACATGCTGTTGTAGGTACCTGAACAGGGAAGGCCGCCGCTCAGCTGGAGTTTGCTGCAAACTTATTCTTAAAGGGTCCTGAATATGATCAAAGTTTTCAACAGACTTTTGCACGGCAATCGAACAGACTATTGTAAGTGTTTGAAATGGAAAATCATGCCATAGGCGCCCCCAAACAGGAATTTGTTATAATCAGATTTTTTTAAGGGTCGTGAATACGAAGAGAATTTTCAAGGATTGTTTGTACAGTGGGAAAATAGGCTGTTATACACGTTTAAAAAGGCTGTTTTAGGCGTCTAATTAGTTAAGAGGGCGCCACCTAATGGGAGTTTGCTACAGTCAGACATTTTAATGCGAACTTTTTTTGCTGGTCGGTGAACCAGTTGGTTGCCGAAGGCAGCTTCTGATGCATAAAAATCTTAAGTGTTTTTGGTAGCTAATGATAATCAACAAAATTATGATCCACTTTCAAACGAACTTCAAGGCGCAAAACAGCGCCCCAGAAACCTCATTATGCCTTTGAAGGTGCCTGAACAGGGAAGGGCGATGCTCAGCTGGAGTTTGCTACTCTTAAAGGGTCCCGAATACGATTAGAATTTTCAACTGTATTTTGTACGGTAAGCGAACAGGTTATTGTAAGTGAACAAAACGTTAAATCATGCCATAGGCGCCCCCAAACAGGAATTTGTTACGATCAGACTTTTTATAAGCGTCATACATACGATGAAAGTTTTCAAGGGTCGTTTGCACGATAGGAAAACAGCTTTTTCAGGTTTCTAATTAGTTTAAAGGGCGCCGCAGGCGCCACCAAACGGGAGTTTGCTACAGTCAGACATAACTTTTTTTGCTGGTCTGGTCGGTGAACCAGTTGGTCAGCTTGTGATACATAAAACTCTTAAGTGTTTTTGGTAATTAACGATAATTAACAAAATTAAGATCCACTTTCAAATGAACTTTAAGTCCCAAAACAGCGCCCCCAGAAACTTCAATATGCCGCCCTATTTTTTAAAACATTGGGGGGGAGGCTCCCCCCCTCAAGCTACGCCCCTGTCTAGCGGATTTAGATGACGTTTTGAGACCCCAAGTACCTATGTAATTTCAAATTGTTTAGGTCTACCCTACCCCTCCCAGAAGTTTGTAACTGCATTAAAAAATCACACACTGTAAAAAAATGTTGTAATTTTTCCTGCACTTTCTGCGGTATATTTTCAAGTATTTATGCTGTGAAATAAATTCAAGCACTAAATGCTGTAAAATCGACTTCCTGTGGACTTTAGACAGGAACATCTGCTTGTGGAAGCATAACATCTGCGTCTCTGAACTCAGATGCAGATGAACCATGAACGAGGAATGAACAACGTGAAGAGCATGGAATGAAGAATGTCCATTCATCAGAAAGGTTAGTTTTTAATTTTTATATTAATATTTTGTATTGATTAATTAAAATTTCGTTAAAACGCATTAGTTGTAAACATTGTAGCATGTCTAGTTCATGACATCTATAACCTTTCTTTTAACGATTTACAATTAATTAAAAAAAAAAAATGTTTCTTATTAATCATTCAGTATAGTCATTTTAAAGGTTTTTCATACAATTACATTTATCAAGTTATATGCTGGCCAAGGAAGTGCTAAATGCACTTTTTTATATGAACAGATTTATTTTAACGTGTATAAACCTTGCACTCATGAAATTCAACAAAAAATATTAATTATTTATTAAGCAATTTATCATAACAAATTGAATATGTTTATGATTACAAATTAATTTTTAACCCTAGAACACTAGTGGTACGTAAATTTTACGTGCGGTCTTCATTTAATGGTTTTTTCTGCACTTTCCCTACTATCGATACACTTGTTTGAGTTTTTGAGTGCTTCGAAATAATTATTCAGATAATGAAAAATTAGTAATATTGGGTAATACAGCAAATAATTAAACATATTTAAAAACAATATTAATGTAATACAAGCAAATAAAACGACTTTTACATGAGCGCGTCAATTTTAGGTACCTCTGGTGATAGAGTATTTATGAACACGCTAGTGTTCTAGGGTTAAAAGAATATTTTCTTAACTTGAACTTGAAATGTATTCCCTTTGACTTCAAGATAAATAATATAACAAGTATAAAAACATAGTCCTTAAGATATTATTTGACTTTTTTTTTTTTTTTTTTTTTAATAGCAAAGAATGTTCGCATGACAGTATGATGCACATAGTTTATTTTAAAAATTAAAAGAGGTATATTTCTGGGGCCGAATCAGAGCAAAAATTCGGAGCGCTTTACTGTCATATTCAAAGACTTTGACCTTGAATGTTCCTTGTCATATTCAATTTCATATTAAACTTAATTTGTGTAGAGATCCTTAGAGCTTAATTTGAAGATTTCATTATAGGTCATTTTAAACGGAATTCTAATTTTACATTCCAAAATTTTCTTTATTTTAAGAATTTTAATACCAATTTAAATAGAGGTAGAATTATAAAAAAAAAATTAAATAATTAATTTAACTAAATCAGGATGAAAGTTCTTTTGTTTCAGTATAGCTTACAAATTCGCCTTCGGCGACCAGTGGGTTTGCGATCCTTCAGAAAACTCACCGTATTAAACTCCTGCTCGGTGACGTCTTCGACGTTGTTTTCCTGTTTCAAAATCTACGACATCCTGTTCACTCACCCTGCAAACACTTTTGAAAATTCTGCCTGTAGCAAATTTCGACAACCAGCCGAAATTTGGCGCCAGTTGCATTCTATGCCCGTTTTATAATCTGAACCTGGATGTTTGCTCACCATCCAAACGAACTTCAAAAAATTTGGCCAGACAACTACGCTAGTTTAAATTTATGTGTATATCGGCCGACAGGTAGCGCTGCTGTTAATTAACTGTGATCCGATAGTGGGATTTTTGAATCCCGGAAGATTTTTCTCTCTATTTATTGAATTTATTTTATTTTATGTATTTATTTATTTATTTTCAAAATCGATATCTGCTATAACAGATACACCTATTGAAATTAGATTTTATATTATATTTATCTGCCTTTTTAAATAATCTTACGTTTACTGTTTCCAAAATTTTTAATTTCTGTAGAATTCGAAACACCCTCCTTTTTTTCAGGACATTTTCCAGCCATTATTCAGTAACGATAATTTTTTCGTTTATTTTATGATAAAAATTGCCATTCAGATTTTGAAAATATCTTGAACAAAAACGGGAACTTCCAGCCCTGAACTTTTGTCATGAAATAAGCTATTAGAACGAGAGATCTATTTCTTTCGGACAAAGTAGAGTAAATGAAAACAATTTTTTTCTTTTTCCCTTTGGCACCAAATAGAAATAGCATAAAAGATATTTTAAAACATTAATATATATGTAACTGCTGCTAAAGAACGCAATTTCATATTTTAAGGAAAAGAATGTGCTATTTTTATTTTTATTGATTTATTTATTGCGCTTTTTAAATATTTTGACCAAATGAAATAATAATAATAATAATAATAATACATAAATAAATAAATAAATAAGGATTTTATTTTATTTTTCTCGTTTTTTTTTTGAGAAATCAATATAAACGAGAAAAAAATACATATATTGGATTCGTAAAAATTTTCTATCTCCGTTTTTCAATGGATTTAAACGTTTTCGGATGTCCTGAACACGATTAGTTAACTTTTAGAAAAATTGCTAAAGAAAAAGATTTACTTTTCTCCCCCCACCCCACCCCATACAAAATAATTTGCGTTTAAAATGCGCTCAAAAAAAAAAAAAAACCCAAAACCTGTATCGACCAACTACTGCAATTCGATTTACGCGTAATAATCTGTATATATATCAATACAAAAAACCCTTAACGGGTTAAAAGTTTGTGACGCAGCATTGTACTTTATGGCTATAAGAATTAGAAATACGGGTCTTAAAAATAATGATATCAAATTTTCAGTGACGCTTTGATATTAATTAAATTATACATAGATTTTCTTATTTGAATTTGCTTTTTCCTTTTATTTATATTTACAGTGTAAACGTTATTTTCAACATAAAATAATATATAGCATTTACTCATTGATACCTTTCCATTGACATCTCTTATACTATGAAAGCATGTGTTTTAAAAGAAATTATATGAAATTCCAGTAACGCAGTGGTGTTACATTAAGTGATTTGTTTTTAAATTTCTCTGCAATTATTTTGTTTTGCATATTAAAGTATATGTGCACATTGAAATATTGCTTTTAATTTTCAAATACGCTGTCAAATATATCACTTTCATTAAGCTTATATTATGTACTGAAATATATTTATTTCAATGAATTATTCTATCTTTTGCGTCACGCCATCCAACACTGAAAAAAATTTCACAGTTTTTTTCTTTGCATCACGATATCTATTTGCATGCATTTTCAATTTATTTGGATGAAATGACACAAAGTAAACATTTCCATATATTTTACTTACAGTTTTGGATGGCGTGACGCAAAAGATAGAATAATTCATTGAAATAAATATATTTCAGTACATAATATAAGCTTAATGAAAGTGATATATTTGACAGCGTATTTGAAAATTAAAAGCAATATTTCAATGTGCACATATACTTTAATATGCAAAACAAAATAATTGCAGAGAAATTTAAAAACAAATCACTTAATGTAACACCACTGCGTTACTGGAATTTCATATAATTTCTTTTAAAACACATGCTTTCATAGTATAAGAGATGTCAATGGAAAGGTATCAATGAGTAAATGCTATATATTATTTTATGTTGAAAATAACGTTTACACTGTAAATATAAATAAAAGGAAAAAGCAAATTCAAATAAGAAAATCTATGTATAATTTAATTAATATCAAAGCGTCACTGAAAATTTGATATCATTATTTTTAAGACCCGTATTTCTAATTCTTATAGCCATAAAGTACAATGCTGCGTCACAAACTTTTAACCCGTTAAGGGTTTTTTGTATTGATATCATTACTTTTTAGGGGTTAATGATCAAAACGCAAAATTAAAGGAGCATGGTAATAACACTGTATTAAAAGTGTTGTTTTATAGGTCACACTCGAACAAAATAACAAACTAAATAAAATTTCAAAATTTTATAAAAAGTGATAAAAAAGATGGACACATGCAACATTACAAAGGCATAATATAGTACATTTTTAAAATGACAAAAATTTCTTATTTATATTTATTTCTTATTATAATGTTTTAGGTATAGATTTGATTTAAAAGAGAAAAATAAATAATAATAGAAAAATCTTTAAAAAGTGAAAATTTTATACTGGTAAATATTTAAGTAGTATAGTTTGTTATGAATTTAATAAAAAAAAAAAAAAAAAAAATCTTAATCTATTCAAAATTTTATTATAGCTTAACATTTTGTAATTTATATATTATATATATACTAGAAACTTAATGAGCAAATTAATTATTTTCAAATTCTGTTTTAAGAATTTTTTCAATCCGTAGTTTAAGTGATTTATCACCTAATTTTGAAAAAATTACAAATATTTGCATATGATTATCATATTATTTGTCATTTTTATGAAAATAAAGGGAAAATTTTTTGTTGTTGCAATCACCTTTTAAAATAGAACCAATTTTGAAAGTTAACAATGTATCAGCATGAAAACAATGTAAATACAAAGAATATTTTTGATAAACAAATGTCATATAAAATACAAGTACCTAAATAAATAACTCATTTAATATATATATTAAAAAAAGAAAAATATTTTTTATTTTATTTTTTGTGTTTATTTTTGACGCTCCCCGATAGATGGAGCCAAAACGATTATTTGATATTCAGTATTTCAGATTGGAAGAGAAGAAATTCGTCCGCGAAACTGCCGCATCACGGTATTTTCGGAGTAAAAAATAGTTCGATTTTTAAACTGAGTTATAAAAAAAACAAGAGTTTTCCTAGGGAAAAGGGAGATGTCAGGCACATCAGATAAAAGCGATTAATATCATATATCAATTAAACTAAATTCGCTCGAGCCATATTCGAGAAAAATTTGTACCTTACATACGCCGTCCATTTACAACTTAAATGAGCCAATTCATATCTCGAAATATATTGCACGCAGAAATGTAGGGATTTCAGGGTAGGATCAGACAGAAGGTGAAAGTCTATTTTGAAAATATCAGAACATAACCTCCCATATTTCCTGAGATATTAAGTGTCGGCTTTCAGCGGTTACTTTGATCTTAAAATTCCTGTATATATAAGTGTCGCAGTTTTCGTTCGTTTTTCCGTTTCCGCTGAGTGTCGTGGCGTTCGTTTGTTTTTGCGCTTGCGTCACTAGAAAAACTGCCGTTTTTCATGATATACGGTAAACTCTCGATTATCCGCAAACGGATTACACACGTTGTGGATAATTCGTGGAGCGGAAAATGGGCGAAATCAGAAGGAAATTTTTTTTTTTTTTTTAAATCATCAACAATAAACAGATACAAATGATAGCTTAAAAAAAAGTAAATATAAAGAATTATGTGGTTTTTGCTTTATTTGTTCTCCAGTAGAATACGCTACCAAACACGTCAAGATTTCAATTTATTTCAAAACACTGATGTGACCGCTTTTTTTTTTTTTTTTTTTTCTTTCACACCAGTTTTCCTGGCGGGTACTTTCTTTAATATTCAATCGTAATTAAATATTGGAGAATATTTTTCTACAAATAAAGTGGTGTGAAAATGTGGCGGTTATTCACAATTCTGTGGAATTAAACTAAATGTTTGCATGTCTGCGGTACTGTTTAATTTAGAGCATAAATTAGATTACAAATTGAACCATGGCTTCATCTTAAGTTCACTTTTTTTCATTATGTTTTTTACATCCTATAGTATATGAAGTACAGTCAAACCTCGTTAATGTGAATTACTTTTAACATGAACTGTTTCCACAATCCCCGTCAAAGAGATTAGTTACTGATAACATGAACTGCTGATAACATGAACAAATTTTTTATCCCCCATGAGATTAACGTTAATGAGGTTCGACTGTACAAATAATTTTACTTTTTGCAAATATTTTCATTGTTTGTATTATGTTTTATATACGATACATTCAAGTTTTTAAGCGAGAATGCATATTTTAAGTCATTTGCTTATTTTAAGTCATCAAGCTCACATATTTTAAGTCATCAAGCTTATTGTCATTTCAATTTCATGTTCAGCCTTTTTGCGATTTATGTACGAAACCCATGGCTTTCAATTTTGCGGATAATCAATTATGCTGTATCTATATGCATGTATGTTCCAAAAAAAAAAAAAAAAAACATTAACATCTTTTAACGCAGATTATAAATAATAACGGAAAAAAATATCCGTATACGTTTTCTTTTCTTCAACAAATCGAAAACTGATCATCTATAGAAATTGTATGAAAATTTTAAAGTACTGTATTAAAATTTTTATTTACTATTATTAATATATGTATATATATATATATATACACATATAAGAAATACAACACAACCTTGCTTTTACGTTTTGAGAATTTAAATTATTTCTTAATTTACATTTTTTTTTTTTTAAGATATCTTTATTTTCAATGAATTTTAATCCTCGCTTTTATGTTAATGAAATTTTGAATTTTCTTCCATTTACATTTGTATATGCAGAAAATATACAGGGAATACTTGTTGTAATTTAATTAAAAAAAGTAATGTAAAATAAACACATAAAGGAAACGAATGCCATCAAGGCAGATTATATTCTTTATCGCTTTCTCTAGAACAAATAAATAATGCACCAAGCAAAACTGTCACCGGAGGAAGCTAAGTTGCTGATTATGGGAATTTAAAGTGATCAATGACCCTTAAATAGCAGATGTTTAACTGTGAATCACATACATGCTACACAAATTATTATAGTAAAGTTAAACATCCACATTGGAAAAAAGCAATAAAGAATAATACATCATTTTTTCCCCAGACTATAAGTATTAAACAATAAATTACGAACATTTAAATTGAAGTGCATTTTTTACTTTCTTCTATATTCAATAAAAGAATTGGATTCATAAACATTTTCGACTTCGAGTTTTCGACGAATTTACACGTTTTGAGAGGTTTAGAACACGATTTTATCATTTATAGAAAATGTCTGTCTGCCTGTGTGTGTGTGACAAAAATTTTGTGGCGACTGTATCTCCGGAACTACTGTTCAGAATTATATATGAATTTATATGTAGAGGCACCTTGACCTAAATTAGTGCCCATCAATTTTTGTCAACCGATCAACAGTTGGCGCTGCTATCAGCAATTTTCGAGATTTAGGAGGAGGCTATATCTCAGGTTCTATTGAGTATAATCAAACAAAGCTTGAAATCCGAAAAGGCTATTACGAGACATTATGATGATCCAATTTGAATTCTTATCGGGTTATAAAAACGTACTTTTTAAGATGCCATTTATAGGCAATAAAAATGCATACTTTGGATATTTAGTGTTAGTTGTCTCTTAAGATGCAAATCGTTTGCATTCATCCTGCTAGATAATAATAAAAAAATAAATAAATAAATAAATAAATAAATAGATAAATAATTTGCACTTAGTAAAATATAGGAAAGTATAAAAGAAAGTCTTGTGGTGGCCACAACATACTAGTTTACTCTTGAAGTTAACAATTTACATAAATCGTTAAAAATTATCATTGATCTATTTTTCAGATTTTTTAATTTTTAAACTAAACAATTAGTGATTACATTTCAAATTATTTTTTAAATAATTTACCAACTGTATGACAGTGAAAATTTACCTTATTTTATAATTTAAAAAAGTTTTGTATGATTTTCAGATGAATAAGGGTAATTTTTATTTAATTTTCGGGTCGGGTTCGGGTCTAAAGACAGCGGGTTTGGGTCGTAAAAGTTTCTCTACTGTGGGTTCAGGTCGGGTTTCGGGTTGATATAAAATTCATCTGTCGGGTTCGGGTCGGGTGTGCAGGACTCTAGGTTAGACCTTAAAATTTCATAGCAATGAGTGAAAAGACAAAGTATAAACAGAAAGCAACCTGATAGCTACGAAGAAGCCGAAACTACTTACAAAACGCTTATTCTACGCTTACGTCATCAATAATCGATTGTAAAATCATTTGATTATTAAAATCATTCGAAAGCAAATCACTCGATTATCAAAATCATTCGATTATTCCCATCTCTACCGCTTACACTCTGTGATGCCAGATGGTCGAAAATTATTTCCCCAAACAGGTCTTCAAATTTTCCCAAATCAGGGTGTTTTTTTTTTTTTTTTTCGAAAAAATCCCCAGCTTGATTTCTACTAAAGAGGAAAAATAAAAATTTCTAAAAAATAAAAATTAAAAATTAAAAAAAAAAAAAATCAAGCAGATTTTTCTATGATTTAAGCTCAGGTTGTTCCCCAAATGAAAGCAATTTTTGAAAAAAATCCCCAAATAACAATAAAGCTATTGAAAGTCTCTAGTCGTAGGGATAAATCATTATGTTGCCAACATTGACAGAAAGTTGAAGAACTCCCAAAAATAGTCCCCACAAACATTTGGTCCCCAAAATTGTCCCCAGAAGCCTCGAAAATCCCCAATCTGGCATCACTGCCTGCACTAAAAAAAAAAAAAAAAACAGTATTTTACAACAAAAGGTGCTGGCACCGCGGCTGCCAACACAGTTGCTGTAAAATTTACAAGCTGCTGCTTTTACGGTGCTGTAAAATTTACTGCACTTTGCTGTGAATTTTTCAAGATGTTGTTTTTAGTAGTGCTGTAAAATTAACTGCACTTTGCTGTGAATTTCACAAGATGCTGTTTTAAAAAGTGTTGTAAAATTAACTACACTTTGTTGTAAATTTTACAACACTTTTTAAAACAGCATCTTGTAAAATTCACAGCAAAATGCAGTTAATTTTACAGCACCATAAAAAACAGCATCTTGTAAAATTCACAGCAAAGTGCAGTAAATTTTACAGCACCATAAAAAACAGCAGTTTGTAAATTTTACAGCAACTGTGCTGGCAGCCGCGGTGCCAGCACCTTTTGTTGTAAAATACTGAAATTTTTTTTTACAGTGCACTGTATACAAAATAATAAAAGAGGTAAATATCATTGCATGACAGGTATGATTATCATCATATGAGTAAGCAGGGCTGCCGATAGAGGGGGTAACTGAGGCACTTTGCTCTGGGTCCCCAATTCTTGGGGGACCCCAGAGGCCAAAAAAGGTGTGGTTGTGAAGTTCTAAAAAGGCCCCATTTTAAATGTTTGTCCCTGGCCCTCTGACACCTCTTGGCAGCCCTGTGAGTATGATTTATACTTGTAAATCAACATTTTAATGTTACATTTTTCTTTGTCCTTAAAATTACAAGTTTCTTAGGGCAAAAAAATTCTCCCCAAGGTGAAAATATGTGTCTGCCCGGGGAGCAAATCTGACTACCCTTATTAAAAAGTGTTTTTTTTTCTTTCTTTATATAGGTGCTATGCCAATATAAATCCGGAGCGCGGGTCAAAAGCTCCTAAGAAAAAAAATAGTAAACAGTATTCTGTATCTCCCAAAGTTCTGAAACTTGTCAATGAGCTGAAATCATTTGAAAGTTTGTTTAACATATAAAAAAATTGTATTATTGCAATATTGTAAATGATTATATGTATACTATGTAATAAAATTGATTTTATATGCTATTATATGCTTGTGTATAGTTTTAATGCTGTTCAAAGTTTTGTGAGATAAGTGTTTTAAAAATAGTCTGTAAGCTATAAATTAGATTTAAAGTTTTTAATTATTCATATTAATGTACATTTTGTGTACATGCCAAAAATTTCAGTCCCCACTCCTTCCCCCTGCTAAGAAATAGTATAACATGTTGTATCGTATGGTTATGAGATGGGTTTTATGACATGAACAGATTTCAGTAATTAGAAACAAAAAATACTTATAGAAAATTTTACTTTTTTTACTCCCATGTGATAACAGTAACTTTGTTATACAATTTTAGGGTTGTAATACAAAATTTTTAGTTTTTTTAATGTCTTCAGCCAAATTTTTGACTGCAATTTGCAGAAATTAAGTTTTATAATAAGTTTTATATAACAAACATAAATGAGAGTTATTCTTATAGGGTTGCTACATGCAATTTCCTTTGTGTGCACATTAATTTAAAGAAATAAAAATTTCATGTGGGGGGGGGGGGGGGAATTCCTCTCAACTGTGAAGAGACTGAAGATATAACAGTGTGTCGTCCTCAACTGTGCCACCGTTAAGAGCTCGGCAGCCTACTTTGCTACGTTGGGATTCCAAAGTTTTTCTGTTGAAAATCCAAATTGTAATAGCATCCGTATCAGGGTTGTAAAAATCCCGGATTTTGTACAAAAACCTAGCCCAGGTGGGCTTTATTTAAAAACTTCTGTTATTTGGGTAGAAAGATGGGTTTTTTGGGGAAAATGGAATTTTTTTCTCATTAAGTTGATAATTTATGGTATATACAGAGCTGGCCTTAGGAGGTGATGAGCCTGATTTGAAAAAAAAAAACTTTGAGGGTCCCCAAGTTCAAGAAAATCTGGGGCCCCACAAGGTTTTCAAGGTCAACTTGCTCTAAGGTTTGTAAAATTTTAAAACAGTTAAATACTGACATAATATATTTGTATAATTAGTGTAATGGAGAGTAATTGAAATATGTGTTTAAGAAATGTTAAGAAGTTTTAGCCATACCAATGTCTTTTTAAAGTAAGTAAATGCTGAGTTTTTCCAGCTCTTGGTAACTGGCAAAAAACACGGGAACTTTAATATTTTAATTCTGTGAGATTCTTATGGATTAAATAAGAAAGTTACTTCAAAATGTGCTGTGTTGCTATGATAATCTAGAGTATTTTGATCGATCAAGTAGGAAATGAACATTTTTTTTAATTTTTCAATTTGTGTAAAGTTAAAATATATGTTTGTATGTCAAAAAAGCTTTGAAATTTTTCATATGTATTGTACATATGGATCTTTATTTTCAACCTCAGTTCTGATAGTGGGTCAAAAATATTTTATTTTATATCTTGATATATCACAAAAATTTTAATAATTTCAAAATTGTACGTAATTTTAATTTTAAAAAATAGTAATATTTTAGAATAGTTTAAATTTTGAAGTTTACAGAATAAAGGCAGTGTTTAGCTTTAATTTGATACAAGAGTATAGGTTTTGTTGTATATTTTTAAAAAGTTATCTTGCAAGAAACAAGAGGTAAGACAGTTTATTTTTTTTTTAATTATGTGCATATATTTTATGTTATTAAAAAAATTATATTTATTTTATTCCAAAAACAGGTTAGAATTTTAAACCTAGTACAATGTTGCAATAATAGTAAAAATTTCATCTGTAAATGAGCAAAAGTTTTCTGTTTATGCTGAATAAAAAAAAAAAAAAAAAAAAAAAAAAAAAAAAACTATGCCAAAATGTATAATGTTTGGTTTCGAAAGGTCTTTTCTTTCCTTAATGAAATTCAATAAAACATGGTATAATAATCATGCACATAAAGTTTACATCTAAAAAAGTATTTTACTGAATATTATTGCTTTTAAAAATTACTTAACAAAATTTTGTCTTATTAAAAAAAAAAAAAAAACTATTTTCTCAAAAAAACCCCAGTGGGGAAAATGGGTATCTATCCGGGCAGCAAATCTGACAACCCTGATCTGTATGGAACAACCTTAGGGTGGATCCCAGATCCTCTCCAATAGCCCATTCCGTAGCTCATTGTGACATTAATCACAGCTACTTCTACTTTATCACTACTACTTCTACTCAAATACCAAGGTGTCTGTAAACTCTTTGCCAATGTAAATTGCACTTGTAAATTAAAATGATATTTTTATGAAAGTGTAGTAATCCAAATTTTTAACATGAATTTTATGGTTACAAAATTTATCACAAGTGCATTTTTACACAATGATAGCCTGTTTAAAGTATCATTTCTTTATAGATGCACAAAAATTCTGAAAACACCCTAAACTGATGAAACTTTTTTGCAAAATATCAATAAATCAAGCAGAAACGGTCGTTTTGCCAAGCCAAGCTCAGAGAAAAGCAAAACAAACAAACTACCACTAACACAAAGCAGAACGCGCCAATAATAAAATCGACAGAAATAACCCAAGATCGTTAAATGCTTAATATACAGAAACCAACTTTCCCATGTTAAATCGGCAAATTTTTTCCCCGTAAAGTTTTAAATATTGGACGAACCAAATATCACAGTAAAATGAAACAAAAAGTAAAATATTCGTATCAACGAGATCTTTAATTTGAGATAAAAACGAACTTTCTAAGTTAATAAGTAAAAAAATGGGAGCATTTTCAATTTAGCGTAAAATTAGATGTTTTGACAACTTTTTGAAAAAATTTCTTCTTCAAGAAATTTTTTTTAAAACAAGCTAGAGAATTCATAAATGTGCAGAATTCTTTGAAAACTGGTTTTTCAGATAGACAATTACTTAATCTAGGAACTTTTATAAAATTTAGCTTTTAAAAATCAAAATTTCCTATCTTAATTGCTGAAAAACTGTTAAATATCGCCAAAGAGACATAAATCGCCAAATATGAAATTGCTTCATCTCAGTTTACCCGAAAAATATTAATTTCAAATTGAGCTGCTTTTTCTTTTTATAAGTTATTTTTTTAACCAAAGAATCTTTGCTTTTATTATTTTGTACAATTTTAAATTTTATATCCCTGAAAACAGAAATGAATACATTTTTGAATAACATTTGTTTCAAATCTATTGCTTGAATTGCTGATTTTTTAATATTTTTCATACCTTAGAATAAGAAAGTCAGTACACGATATAGTATCCAATTTTAATATCCTTCAATTCAGTTTGGCAATGATAATTATGATGCATAAAGATTTCTACTTCCTTCTATATAGTATACTAGCAGGCTTTGCCCGCTTCGCTTGTCATTTTATTGAAATGAATTTCGACTTTTGGTTTTTAATGGATTTACACGTTGTAAGAGCTCCTGAAAACAATTTGACTATTTTTAGAAGATTTCTATTTGCGTGTGTGTGTTCTATGTGTGTGGCGAAAGTTTTGTTCCAACTAGATATCAGGAGTTACTGTTTAGAATTACATATAAATTTATATGCAATTGAACCTTGATGTATGATAGCGTTTATCAATATTTGGTGTCAATTGCTCAACATGGTGCTGCTATACAGTGATTGCCGCAATTTCAGAGAAGGCTATATCTGAGTAACTAATACATGGAATTGCATAAATTTACAAATAAATTTACATTGTTACAAATTATAGTGCTTATCAACTTTTGTACCAATATCTCAACATGTGCCTCTGCTATACAGCGATTTTCGCAATTTAAGGAAAGGTTCTGTTGCATATAAAGAAACAATAAAGCTTAATATGTGAAAAAGCCATTATGAGACATTATGCTGATTCAATCTCGATGCCTATCGGCCGATAAGTGGAGATCATATACTACATTTTTTTTTTTTTAGAACTGAAAGGATGCCATCTGCATGGTGAAAATTTACTTCCGTTGGACATTTTGTGCAACAATACCTCTCTGAGTTGATAATATTCAGCATTCATAATGAAAAAAATAATAAATAATTTGTGCTGCGTTAATATGTATAGGAAAATGTAGAAGAAAGTTTTGTGATGGACATGACATACTAGTCTGCATAGAAAACCCATGGATAATGTCTAGCAACCAGAATTATGGAAAGTTTAACGCAAAGAACAACATCGCACGAAAGCTGAGTTGAAATCCAGGACATATCTGATGTAAAGTATCAGGTTAATATTCCAGTAAATATAAAAACTATTTAAAAAAAAAATAAATGATATCTACAAAAAGGACACTTAAAATGTACAAAAAAGCCAAGCTCAAAGAAAGAGAATTGATTAAAGTTGTGTCTAAAAAGTGTGTGATATCAAATTCCCAAGCTTACATTCAAATACTTATTTAATATTCCCTTTTAACATAAATTTTCACATGTGAATCAAGTGCCTTATGATATGTTGATAGAAATCCTTCTTTCCTGTACTAAATACATCATAGCGTGTTTCTGAAAAATATTATTATTTTTATTTATGTATGATGGGCTTGGCGGACATCTTTCAAGTAATGAATAAACATTCACACAATTTGAAAGAAGTTTCTTAAAATATATCTCATATAAAATTAATTTTGCTATTCCATTCAGCAGAGACGGAAATATTTCGATTACATGATTTCTTATAATTATTTAGTATTAAGTACACTTCCATCCTATAAATGCCGGGAATAAAGAATATAAAAATTTAAATTAACGTAAAAACATGAAGGAGAGGGGGGGGGGGAAGCATAGAAGCTTCCACCCCCGTTATATTTACTCAATTTGAATTTAGCTTCTTGGAATAAATATCTCGTAAAAATAATATGGTTATTCCATTCAACAGGGGTTGAAATATTCAGATTAAAAAAGAAAAAAAAAAATGCATTAAAAACATCGCAAAAGCCCCGTTAAACACACAAGTTGAATCAATTTAAGTTTTAACAGTGTTAAGTTTGGCGCACTCCCATCCTCCCATCCTATAATTATTTCTCATTGCGCAGCACTAGTGCAATATAAAACTCACTTAACCAACCAATCAACCAACTCATCCTATAATTGATGAGATTTATAGAATTCAAACTAACATAAAACTTTGAAAGATGGCCGCCAAGCCCATCATACATAAATAAAAATAATAATATTTTTCAGAAACACGCCTTGATGTATTTAGTACAGGAAAGAAGGATTTCTATCAACATATCATAAGGCACTTGATTCACATGTGAAAATTTAGTTAAAAGGGAATATTAAATAAGTATTTGAATGTAAGCTTGGGAATTTGATATCACACCCTTTTTAGACACAACTTTAATCAATTCTCTTTCTTTGAGCTTGGCTTTTTTGTACATTTTAAGTGTCCTTTTTGTAGATAGGACATACCTTAGCCATTTTGTCAGTTATATGCACAGAAATCTGATTGGTTTCAAAAACCAAAGAAGGCGCCAATGTTCCCAAAATGGGAAAAGGCTGTTTATTCTTCTGTTGAGAACGAGTTGATGTAGATTTTCAGTTTTAATCAACGTTGTTTGTTATAATAGGTTCTAAGAAAATTTAAACCAATAAAAAAGTTTTCATTATTATATTTTCTAAAAATACAAGCATAGATATTGAATTTAATGAAAAGGTAAAAATTAACATATTTTAAATTTCTGTAAAAAATGCAAATTTTAACAGAAGTTTTATTGAAAAATTACACAATATGTTGCATTTATTCTAAATTCAAATATAATTGACCTTGTAATTATGATTTGAATAGTTAGTTTGAAAAAAAATAATTAAAAGTTAATGTTCCCAAAATGGAAGTATTGGCGCCTAATGGGTTGAAACTGAAGAAAGTGTAGTCTTTTTATACATTAAAAACTTTGACTTATAGGAATCTTTAGTAGTGGTATTTTTTCTAAAAAAGGTAGTTTTATTTTCAGAAAAAATGCAATTATCTATAGTTGTCATTTATTATATTTTTATTGTTTTGATGAGAGCGTATACTCTTATTAAAATGATGGAATCAATTTAGAAATGATTACTTTTCAAATGTGTTTGAAAAATTATCATTTCTAAATAAAAAATGTTAATAACGGATTGTGACTAGAGAAAAGCTGATCAAAAACGGAAATATACCCTTCTTATTGTATTAAATTAACGGATAGTGACCTGACAAAAATTGATAAAAATCGGAAATATACCCTTTTTGCCATATTAACGAATGGAAAATGGCCGTTAATTAACGGAAAATAACGGTAGGAATTAACGGAGAAATACCAGTTTCATAACGGAAAGTTGCCGCTTACTCAAACGGAATTTTTCCTTTTTTATCTTACAAAACGGAAAATGTACTAACGGAACGGAAAAAGTCAGGCAACTTTGCTGCCAGTCGTTTCACCGTTAATTCACGGATTTATTTTTAACAGTGTACCTACGATGGCAGTTCCTCCTGGCATGTATATAAGACGCAGTTTTTCATCGTTGCTGAAGCTAACGGCTGGGACTCTGCCGCCAAGTCAGTCCACTTAGCAGCAGCATTACGGGGAGATGCAGCCGAGATCCTGAGAAATGTTACTAAAGAAGAAAGGATCGACTTCGAGGCCTTGACTAGAGCACTGGAGCTACGGTTCGGAGAGAAGTGTTCTAAGGACTATAGTCGCCTCCAGCTAAAGTCCCGTTACCAGAAAACGGGCGAAAGTTTGCAAGAGCTGGCAGCGGACATTCAGAGACTGTCACACCTAGCATTCTCAGACTGTCATGCTGACACTCGAAACGACTTAGCTCTTCAGTACTTTATCGATGCTGTTCGTGATCCAGAAATTCAAAAAGCGCTGAGACTCTTCAACATCAGAGACGTAGAATCAGCTTTAGGCTATGCACTTAGGATAGATGCAGCCCAACAAGCCTCTCGTAAAGACCGCCATACCATAAGAGCAGTCTCATTAAACGATACGCCTGCTGGTGAAAATGAAATGAAGAGAAGTATCGAAGAGATCTTAAAGAGATTGCGCAGCCTGGAGAATAAGAAGGAAATAAAGGACCGGAAGATAAAGTGCTGGGGCTGTGGAGGGGATGGTCACGTGAAGAGGAACTGCCCTGTACGACCAATTATAGGAAATCACCCGTCTTCACCATCACTGCAGGGAAACTAACAGGAGGCCATCTCGCGGGGCGGAGGTTGCCTAAAATTAAAGAGCCCCAATTTACAGCATTTCATGTTTCATCGATGAGTGGCGACGGTAATGGACTTCACGTCTATGGCCAAGTCAACAACGCCACCTGCCGGATGATTCTGGACACAGGAGCCAACGTGACCATCATTAGAACGGATTTGGCTCAAGAACTAAAAGAGAAGATCATCTGGACGCCGCCCTGTGTTAAACTCCAGACTGTGACCGGAGACGAAATCAAAATATATGGGAAAATGAACTTGACTATCACTTTTGGGAATGCCAGTTACCATCATATGGCATATGTGGCAGATATAAGAGATCCTTTAATCATTGGAATTGATTTCCTGAGAAAATTTAACTTTCAATTGGACTTCAAGAATAATGAACTGCATTCGAGTTCGGAAGACATCGCTGTGTTCAACACTGAAAATCAAGACATTCAAACAATTTGCCAGATAACAGCCAAGTCTGAAATTTCCATCCCTCCACACACAGAGACAATAGTTTCAGGAACACCACCTACAAAGCAATACTTCCCCTATGGACTGATTGAATACCCGAATACAGACAATAGCCCAAGAGGAGTTCTGGTAGCTTCATCTCTAGTTGATCTCTCAAAGAGTACTATTCCTGTGAGAGTCGCAAACATCAGCGATAAGGTCCGAACAGTGAAGAAGGATGAGGTGTTAGCAGCCTGCACTCCTGTAACATGCATAAACCGTCCCACGCAATCAACCGCATCCAAGTCTTCTGAACAATTAATGACGGAATTACTCAAGAATGCAGAGTTAGGAAAGGAACAGAGATGTGCTGCGGAGAAGCTACTCCAAGAATTTAAAGACCTTTTTTCTCGAACACCTGAAGACGTCGGGAGAACGAACATCACCCAGCACAGAATTGATACAGGAAATCATCCTCCAATCAAACAACATCCAAGAAGACTTCCCTTTGCTAAACAGGAAGAGGTCACTGAACTTCTAAGTGAAATGCAGCACACTGATGTCATCGAGCCATCAACGAGTCCTTGGGCCTCTCCCATAGTACTGGTGCGGAAAAAGGATGGTTCAACAAGATTTTGTGTGGATTATCGTCGTTTGAATGACATCACGAAGAAAGACAGTTACCCTCTTCCCAGAATTGACGACACATTAGACACACTTGCTGGCAATAAATGGTTCTCGACGTTGGATGTGAAGAGCGGTTACTGGCAAGTAGAATTACATCCTGATGATCGTGAGAAGACTGCATTCACCACGAGACAAGGACTGTGGCAATTTAAAGTTATGCCGTTCGGATTATGTAATGCTCCTGCCACCTTTGAACGCCTGATGGAGACAGTGCTAAAAGGACTTTCCTATGAAGCCTGTCTGGTGTATTTAGATGATATTATCATTGTGGGGCGCACCTTTGAAGACCATCTACGAAACATCCGAAAGGTGCTGGAGAAACTCAGAATGGCTAACCTCAAATTGAATCCAGGCAAGTGTAACTTGTTCCGTCGTGAAGTGAGCTACCTCGGCCATATCATCTCTGCCGAAGGTGTGAGAACTGATCCTGAGAAGATCTCTGCAGTCGAGAACTGGAGTCGCCCTGAAAATGTACACCAACTACGAAGTTTCCTGGGGTTATGCACTTACTACAGGAAGTTTGTCAAGGGTTTCTCAAATATTGCCAGACCACTGCACAAGCTGACGGAAGCCAAACAGAAGTTCCTGTGGACAGATGAATGTGAAAAAGCGTTCAAGCGACTTAAAGAGGCCTTAACATCATCGCCTTATCTTGACATATCCACAGCCCGACAGACAGTTCATACTTGATACAGATGCCAGCCATGAGAGTGTCGGTGCTGTTCTGTCGCAGGAAATTGATGGTCAAGAACATGTCTATTGGAGTAAATGCCTGTCTAAACCGGAGCGAAATTACTGTACCACCAGGAAAGAGCTACTCGCCATCGTAAAAGCCATAGAACATTTCCATCATTACCTCTATGGCAGAAGATTCCTGCTCCGGACTGACCATGCATCTTTAACGTGGTTGCTCCAGTTCAAGAACCCGGAAGGACAGATTGCCAGGTGGATACAACGCCTGCAGGAATATGACTTTGAGATACGCCATCGTAAAGGGACTCTACATGGTAATGCAGATGCCTTGTCACGGAAGCCCTGCTCGGAAAGCTGCAAGTACTGCTCTAGAGCCGAACAGAAATACCTGCCGACAAATCCGGTTGCCTGCCAAGTCACTGTCTCAGCACCATCAGAACAAGATCCCGATCCCTGGAGTGACGAAGAACTTAGACAAGCCCAGTTGGAAGATCCTGACATAAAGCCAATATTACAGCTGAAGGAGACGACCAGCAACAGACCTACCTGGCAGGACATTTCCAGATTCAGTCCCATTACAAAAAGTTATTGGGCACTTTGGGACTCTCTTCACATCAGAAACGGCGTATTATACAGAAAGTGGGAATCTGATGATGGGAAAAGCTTCAGATGACAGATTTTATTACCAAGATAAAAAATACCAGCTGTTTTAGAACAACTGCATGGTAGCTCTACCGGAGGCCATTTTGGGGTAATGAAGACTCTGCAGAAAGTTCGGGAACGCTTCTACTGGTGCAAGGCAAAGGAGGATGTGGAGAAATGGTGTAAATCCTGTGATGCTTGTGCGGCACGTAAAGGCCCGCAGAAACGAAGTCGAGGAAGACTGCAACGGTATAACGTGGGAGCACCATTTGAACGGATTGCAATCGACATCTTGGGTCCTTTGCCACGGACCTCCAGTGGAAATAAATACATTCTCGTCGTGATGGACTATTTCACCAAGTGGCCTGAGGCACATCCCATTCCCAATCAAGAGGCATGCACAGTCAAAGAAGTCCTAGTGCAGCAATGGGTGTCAAGGTACGGCACGCCCCTACAACTTCATACCGACCAAGGTAGGAACTTTACCTCTGATGTTTTCAAAGGACTGTGTGAACTACTCGGCATAGACAAAACCCGGACTACACCCTTACATCCCCAGTCGGACGGCATGGTCGAGAGGTTCAATCGTACCATCCTGAATAACCTCTCTCTTCTAGTATCAAGGAACCAGCAAGATTGGGACTTGAAGTTGCCATTGTTCCTGCTGGCTTATCGAAGTGCTGTCCATGAAACCACCGGCTATACTCCAGCCCAGATGCTGTTTGGACGTGAACTTCGTCTCCCTTGTGATCTCCTGTTTGGTTGTCCACCCGATGCGCCTTCATCGCCCGAGGAGTACATCCAAGATCTCCAGGCACGATTTGAGGACGTACACAACTTTGCTCGGGAGCGGATTAGCATGGCAATGGAGAAAATGAAGACAAGGTACGATCTAAAGGCTACACAACATGTGTTCCAGGAAGGAGAGAAGGTCTGGTTGTGGAATCCTGTTCGACGCAAAGGCCTCTCTCCCAAGTTACAGTGCAACTGGGATGGACCATACACAGTCTTAAAAAGGCTGAATGATGTAGTGGTGCGTATCACTAAAACACCTTCGTCAAAACCGAAGGTGGTGCACTATAACAGGCTAGCCAAGTACCACAATTAATCGTAATATTAAAATTTAAAATGTAAATACTGGTAAAATTTGCGCATGCGTAATGTAAATATTTGTGTATAGATACTTGAACATATTTGTGAATTTTGTAAATATTTCTCACTTGATTTTTGTTTCTATTTTGTCGTTATATGCAACTTAGTTTTGTATTTGAGATTGTGTAAATTTGGTTAGTTTCGCCTCTTAACCAAGGGTTGCACTGCCCGGGACGTGCAGTCCTTGGGAGGGGGGCAGTGTTACAAAATTGTAAATAATTGTGTTTATTTTTGTATAAATTCTTTCAAAGAGGCTTAGTAAGTTGATAAAGTGCTAATTTTGTGCATTTCTAGTCGTTTTAGCGTTGAAATAGCCTTATTTTCCCTTAAAAACGCATTAAAAAGCCCCAGTAATGCAGGTAATGGATTTGGCGCCAAATTTGGCGACTTTTTCCCACCTTGGCGATTTTTTTGGCGACCTTGGCGAGAAAATCCTTATATGGGATATACCAAATATGGAAGCTGTAAGTTGATTGGTTGACCACTTTCTAGAGTTTTCTCGAAAAATCTGGGTTCCATGGAACAGCATATAAGGAGCGCTTCCTCGCCAAGGCAGTCAGTTCAGTTCAGATCTCAGCCAGCTTCGCTATACCAAATATGGAAGCTCTAATCCCATTGGCTGATGAGATATGGAGATTTCTGGAACGTTCCACGCTTTTCTACAGGGCTTTATAACAGCGCTTTCCCGCCAAGGTGAGTTAGTTCAGTTCAGTTTTCCGCTAGCTTCGCTAGTGCTTGCATTGCTCTTGAGCCTCTTTGGGAGCGACTTGCTTTATGTGTTATTGCGATACAGTTTGTACTGTGGATTTGCTATTGACAGCGGTTGTTTAAGCTGTGTTTACTGTTTGAATTGAAGCTGATACTTGGTTTTTAGACCTGTATTTTTCTGGAACTTTCTGTGAATAAATTATTGAATTTTTGTACATTTGGGCCTTTCATTCTCAGATAACTCACGAACCCCCCAAGTACGCAACACTTACAGAATACTTATCAAACCTTATATGTGAGACATATATACAATGACAAAATGTGCTGCTTCAGTTTCCGTATATATCCACCGACGGATGGTGCTGCTATATTGCTTTCTGCGATTTTTCAGATATCTGTATTTCAGCATTTTTTGGTGAAAAATGTACAAAATTTCATATATAAAAATGTTAATTATAAAAACCTGTGTTGATTAAATTTTTATGATAAAATTAATAAATTTTAAAATTTTATGGATGCTGTACCTCACGAACTAATGAACGTAATTTATTCAAACTTGGTTTACTTGGACTATGAGCTAAACTGGTGGCGATTATATTTGTTAATAAATCGTTCAATAGGTGGCGTTGTCATACCATTATTTTCAGAATTTTTAATATGTCATAATAGGTCAAAATTTCGTATAAATGTACATAAGTGAGCATTGTTTTTAACTTTTCCCAGGAAAATCAAATATGTATATATATATATATATATATATATATATATATATATATATATTAGTAATATTTAATTAAAAAAAAGTATGGGCAATTTGTATAGTTCATCGCTTTCGCTATTGTATTAAAATTTTCATTATTCTTGCCAAAAAAGTTGTCTATACTTTTAAAGCGAAAGGATATGAACTCTAAATCTGTGATAATTTAAAACAAAGTTATCGACTTTTCACATTTTTCTTTATGTAAAATACATTTCTTAAGATACATATTTTGTATACTATAAAATGGATTTTTTTGGATATTTAGTGTTATATTTGTTTGAGATGAAAATCGTATACATTTACCGTGGAAAATAATTTTGATGGATTATTTTAGCAAATAATATTTATGACATCAACCTGCGCAGGAAAATATAGAAGAAATTTTTAGGATGGCCTCAGTATAATAATTTTTAAAAAGGTTAAATTTTGAACAGTATGAAAAATCGTTATTAGAAACGGGTGTTATTGAATTAATTGCTTGATCGACAGAAATTTTCACCACGTGTAAAATGCCATCTACTCTGTTGCTGCACAGGAAGTTTGTATTTCTTGTGGTGGCCTGTTCCAAAGTTCAAAGCTTTTGACTACTACTTGCTTAGTCATCATATTTTGTATTTACATTCAGATTTGAATCTAACTTTCGGATACTTCGGATACTAACTTCAAGATACAGATTCGTTCACTTACTTTTCCTTTTTATAAAATTTTCATACGTATGCATTGAAATCTTACAAAATTTATTAAAATTTATCAAAAAACATATAATATTTTTAAATTAAATTTGAAATTTTTAAATTTTTTACATCTTTCACGCTAACTTCTAAATTTATTTCGCTCGATATTTTATTATTACAGTTCAACGTTGTAGTTTAAACTAAGCAAACCGATGCGAATTTTTCGCACTTTTCTTTTCTTATTTACTTTTAAAATTTGAAACTCATAAATATTATGCCGAATTCCCCATCTAATTAAAATTTTAATTTACCAGAAGCCAAATTATTATTAGTACCAAATTAATATTGTGCAATAGTGAGACCAAGATCATTCAAAGAAAGGTTTCAAAATAAAATTCATGGTTGAAGGCCCAATTTCATACTTTCGCAGGCACTACAAACACAGTTATAGTATAGGATTTCCATGATGCCTTTTAAATTTTTGTCGCGATGTTGGTGATGACTTTTTATTTATTTTGGTATATTTTGTTTAAAAAATAATAATAATAATTCATATTTTGATTATATTTTTATGTTTATGATTTTTAGTCAATTTATGACAATTATTCATATTCTGTATAATCTTTTAAGTATTTCTATGTTTAAAATGACGCTTATAAAGATTGAAGAAGCAATTTTTAAAAATACAGTTTTCAATAAAATAATGTAAGCAGACAAATTTCGTAATTTTTTCTTATTAGTTCATTGAGTTGAGTCTGCATGCTTAAATATTGTTCATTTTTAAATATTATTTTCTATCCTCGCGTATTTCAATAATTACACTGCTATATCGTTTCGGCAAAAATTAATTGCAACTGATCCACGTTAAAGAAATATATAGATAGATTTGATCATGTATGTTTACATTTTACATTACACTGTAGAAATGTAAAAGCAGGGAGAAGTATTAAAAAAGAAATAGTTACTAAGGTGAATCTTAATATTGCTAAATGTTTTAAATTTTTAAGTTTATTTATTTTATTTTTATTTATTTATTTGTTTACAGAATAAACTTTTAATTATTTATTTATTTATTTTTCAAAATGTTTCACCACGTTTTATACTGTCATATTTCACTGCATGTGTATGTAAAATTTATAAACTCAAAATCAATAATTTAAATAAATTTCGCATACGCATGATTTCAAATATGAAAATATTAAGTAAATTTCACGTAATCTATTTAAATAAAAAAACAAAATAATAATAATAATTTTATTTTTTATATTTTTAAATGTATTTAAAATACACGAGTGTTCAAAATTAAAGGAACAAACCTGCTTTCCCATTTTCTTCTTTTATGCATAACTTTTAAACAAATAAACACATGGACATAAAATTTGGATGTCATGTTCGTTATCATATCATTAATCTAATTTTATATAACTTTAGAATAAGTAATAATTTAAAACTAATAATTATTAATTTTTCTCAAAAGTAAGCTTTGGAAAAAATTAAAAATTTCAACAATTTTAGCGAAGAAAACTTAATGAAAAATTGTGCTAATGATGCATTATAGACAAGTGAAGACACACATGCCCTCAAATGTTAAACGAAATCCTGGTTTTACTTTCTGTGTTCACTTTTCTTTTACTTTAATAACGGAATTTTTGAAAAAAAAAAAAAATAATAATAATAATAATTACTAATTTGTATAAACTGTGATCATCACCAGAATAATAAAAATGTCGATAAATAATTTAATAATGAACGCCTTATCCGATTTTCATATTTCTATGTAAAATTTAAAAAAAAATTATTCACACGCGAAAAAATGAAGAAAAAAGAAGAAACAAAAAAGTGACTACATGAAGAAATATACGGTTTTAATGTAACGCATGGATGCGAGTACATTTTTAACCTATCTGTAATGCATCTTCATGACCATTTTTCATTAAGTTTTCTTTTCTAAAATTGCTGAAATTTTTCATATTTTCAATGTTTACTTTTCAGAAAAATTTACTGATATTTAGTTAATTACTTATGCTAAAAATTATTACTTATGCTAAAGTTATATAAAATTCGATTTATGGTATTTTAAAAAACATACTATCCAAATTTTATACTTCTGTGTTTATATGTTTAAGAATTATGTGGAAAAAAAAAAGAAAAAGAAAAAGAAAACGAGAAAACAGTTTATTGTTTAAATTTTGTACACTTGTGTACTTCTTTTAACTAATTTTTATTTTTTGTTTTCCATTAATTGTGCATTATTATAGTTTAAAAATAGAATATGTAACATATCTGGGCATTAATTTGAGATTTCATTGATAATTTAAAATTTAATAAAATACTTTTGTGTTTGAATGCTGAAAGTTTGCAGTAAGTTTCAAAGTTTAGACATAAATATTTTTAAATTTTTTTGTTTAAGGGCCCTCTTCACTCACCACCGCCGGAAGCCGAAGCTAATGTTCTTCTATGGGAAATTTTTCTTTACAAATAACTTATTAACTAATACATATTTTTAAATTCTGTTTTCCCATTCTGAAAACTCCCAGCTGTTAAATTGACGGACCTTTTTAAAAAATATATATTTTTTATTTTTTATATTTTATTTTGAAGCTGCAAAATACGAATTTTCAATATGTAAATTTTTTTCATTTTGCAATTTCAAAATAAAACATTAAAAATTAAAAAAATACATTTTTAAAAAAGGTGCGTCAATTTAACAGTTGGGAATTTTCTGAATGTGAAAACAGAATTTAAAAATATGTATTAGTTGATAAGTTATTTGTAAAGAAAATTTTCCCATAAAATAACGTTGGCTCGGGCTTCCGGCGACGGCAAGTGAAGAGGGCCGTTAAGGGCCCTCTTCACTCACCGCCGCTGGAAGCCGAAGCTAATGTTATTCAATGGGAAAATTTTCTTTACAAATAACTTATTAAGTAATACAGATTTTTAAATTCTGTTTTCACATTATGAAAATTCCCAGCTGTTAAATTGACGGACCTTTTTTAAAAAATTATTTTTTTAATTTTTTATATTTTACTTCGAAGCTGCAAAATACGAATTTTCAATATGTGAATTTTTTTCATTTTGCAATTTCAAAATAAAATATTAAAAATTTTAAAAATACTTTTTCAAAAAAGGTCCGTCAATTTAACAGTTGGGAATTTTCTGAATGTGAAAACAGAATTTAAAAATATGTATTAGTTAATAAGTTATTTGTAAAGAAAATTTCCCCATAGAATAACATTGGCTCGGGCTACCGGGAACGGTAAGTGAAGAGGGCCGTTAACTTATTAAAATTAATATCCAAATATGGTTATATTCTATTGTTAAATTATAATGATGCAAAATCTAAGGGGAATAATAATTAGTTAGCAGGGGGCATATTATCTTAAAACTTTTCAAAATATTCCAGAACTTGAATTTATTTATTTAATTGTTTTTGAATTCAAATATTTATCTAGAATATTCAAAATACTTGATCTTTTGTTATACCATATTTCAATGCATGTATATAAAATTTTATAATACTAAGACAAATATTTATGAAAAATAAATAATAAAAAGATAAAATAAAAACTACACAAAAAATAAAAAAGAAAAGAAAAGATAAATAAAGGAAAGGAAGGAAAGGAAGGAAAAAAAGAAAAAAATAAGTAAATAAAATATTAAGTGCAAACAGACACTATAAAATTCAAGAACTCGAAGCAATTGTTCCGGGTCGAGAAAAGACACAACTCTTCATCAACCGAACAAAGTAGGCACGAGTGCTGCAAAAAATCTGCAACGTAGCTCTTGTATTTGCAGCACTCGTGCCTATTATGTTTGTCTGACTAAGGGTCGTATCTTCTTTCGACCCGAAACAATTGTTGCGAGTTCTTCCATTTTATTATACATTAAATACATTTTTAGCACGTTCAAAGAACGTTCAAAAATTGTTTACATAACGTTGTGAGAACGTGTGTATAGAACGTTTTCAGAACGTTTCTACACTATTTTAGAACGTTTACAGTACGTTTTCTAGAACGTTCTGAAAATGTGTATAACGTTTTGAAAACGTTCTAAAAACGTTTACAACGTTCTGAGACCGTATACATAGAACGTTCTCTGAACGCTTCTATAACACCGATGGTGATAGCTACACGTTCATTGAACGTTCCCTGAACCGTACTATTGTACTTTTTCAAGATGGACAAACAGACGTCTATAAAACGTTCAAAGGGAACTTTCTTAGAACGTGTTTGCAGAACAATATTTGAACGTTCAGAGAACGTTTCGGTGCTGCTTGGGTAGGCATTTGAAACTTTCGGGAGAGCTCAGAACACGGTGACAATACATTTTTTAACACTTTTAGTCAACTGTTTCTGGTCCCTACTGCCTTCGGCAGCGTTTATATAATTCGACAGAAAATTTATTTAACTAATTTCCCAACTAGCTAGACATTTGAAACTTTCAGAATAGTTCAGAACGAGATGAGAATACATTTTCAGGGTGGCTAGCATTTAAAACTTTTCAAATTCCCTGACTTTTTCCTGACTATTTTCCGAGATTTTCCTCCATTTTTCTCTGACTCTCACGTTTATTTTCGATGAAATTTTCACGACACTAGCAAAAAATTTAGTGATTTAAAATATCATTAATAATTTAACGATTAATATAGCTTATTTTCACAAAATTTATTAAATTTCCCTGACTTTAAAGGAAATTCCCTGACTTTTCCAGATTTTCTAAATTCCCTGACTTTTCCCTGATTCTTTGATTTTCCCTGACTGCTAGCCACCCTGCATTTTTTTAATACTTTTAGCCAACTGTTTCGGGTTCCTGCTGCCTTCGGCAGCATTACCAGTACACATCTTGCAATCGCTTTTTAACTAACTTCCCGACTAGCTAGACATTTGAAACTTTCCGGATAGCTCAGATCACGGTGACAATGCATTTTTTAACACTTTTAGTCAACTGTTTCAGGTCCCTACTGCCTTCGGAAGCGATTATATGATTCAACAGAAAATTTATTTAACTAATTTCCCGACTAGCTAGACATTTGAAACTTTCAGAGTAGTTCAGAACACGGTGAAAATGCATTTTTTAAAATACTTTTAGCCAACTGTTTCCGGTTCCTGCTGCCATCGGCAGCGTTACCAGCACAAAGCTTGCAATCGATTTTTAACTAACTTCCCGACTAGCTAGGCATTTGAAACTTTCAAGATAGATCAGAACACGGTGCCAATATATTTTTTAACACTTTTAGTCAATTGTTTCAGGTCCCTACTGCCTTCGGCAGCGTTTATATAATTCGACAGAAAATTTATTTAACTAATTTCCCGACTAGCTAGACATTTGAAACTTTCAGAATAGTTCAGAACACGGTGACAATGCATTTTTAAAATACTTTTAGCCAACTGTTTCGGGTTCCTGCTGCCTTCAGCAGCGTTACCAGTACACATCTTGCAATCGCTTTTTTAACTAACTTCCAGACTAGCTAGACATTTGAAACTTTCAGGATAGCTCAGAACATGATGGCAATACATTTTTTAACACTCTTAGTCAACTGTTTCAGGTCCCTACTGCCTTCGGCAGCGTTTATATGATTCGACAGAAAATTTATTTAACTAACTTCCCGACTGAGCTAGACATTTGAAACTTTCAGAATAGTTCAGAACAGGGTGACAATACATTTTTATAGCTTTTAGTCAACTGTTTCGGGTTTCTGCTGTCATCAGCAGCGTTACCAGTACACATCTTGCAATCGCTTTTTAACTAACTTCCAGACTGCTAGACATTTGAAACTTTCAGGATAGCTCAGAACATGGTGGCAATACATTTTTTAACACTTTTAGTCAACTGTTTCAGGTCCCTACTGCCTTCGGCAGCGTTTATATGATTCGACAGAAAATTTATTTAACTAACTTCCCGACTAGCTAGACATTTGAAACTTTCAGAATAGTTCAGAACAGGGTGACAATACATTTTTATAGCTTTTAGTCAACTGTTTCGGGTTTCTGCTGTCATCAGCAGCGTTACCAGTACACATCTTGCAATCGCTTTTTAACTAACTTCCCGAATAGCTAGACATTTGAAACTTTCAGGATAGCTCAGAACACGGTGACAATACATTTTTACCAATTTGAAAATCATTTGAGAACAAATGTTCTCAACTTTACCAATTTGTCCTCAAATGTTCTCAAGTTAAAGCATAATTTAACTCTGTCCTCAAATGGCCTTTCAATTTGAGGACGCTGCGATGATTTGTCCTCAAATTGGGTTTAAAAAATTTGGTCGCCTTAGTTAAACCCAGTATCAACTTGAGTTTCACCAGAAAACGCAGCTTAAATAACAGCTGACCACATATAAATCACACCACAAACGATACCATAGTCATAAACTACAATTCAATGGTAGAGACTTAGTCAAGCAAAACTTTCTATTCCGTAAAGTCTTAGCGTGAAACTCACCTCAGTGGTCGGAACGGGACTTCTTTTATAGCCTGCCATTAATCCTGAATTTTACAGTAACTTCCGTAATAATCGAGTTACAGCTTGGACAATGGGTCTATGGATAATAAAAGTTTTTTCACCAAGGTCGTCAAAATAGTTGTCAAGGTGCGATAAAGTCGCCAAATTCATCGCCAAGTCCATTACATGCCCTGATAAAGTGTGTTTTTAACGGAGAAGGATCTTTTTTAACGCAGAAACAAGCTAGAAATGCGAAAAATTGACATTTTATAATGTGACGAAACCTCTTAGTAAGAAATCACATAAAAATAACTAGTACTATTTAGAAATCTGTAACATTATATTTACATCTATGCATAACACGAACGATTTTTATTGATCTATTACAGAAATATATTCATTATGCATACGTATTATATTTATAAAAGCACATACATAACCTGCAAAAAGAAGTGGTATCTCATAAAAAAACAAATACTATTGTAAAAGTCACCCCGCCCAGCAAAAACTCTTACCTTTCTTAAGCAGCCAAAAAAAAAAAAAAAAAAAAAGAAAAAGAAAAAGAAAAAGAAAAAAGAATTGATATCAAATTTCGCCGCCGCTATTGAATCCCGGGTACTCAATGCCTAGCTTAATGAAGATCTGCCAATAACACTGCATGTATCTTTGTAATAAATCCTAATCACTTTCAACATTCTTTGTTATCTGTGTTAGTTTTTTCGCTGCATTATAAAGTTATAATTTAAAGTATTTTTACGACGGGGTGCGGAATAATATTTTAATCTTTACTAACTAAATTTTTTATTAATTAAAACTTCTGCATATAGGGGACGCACCCCGCCGTAAAAATACTTTAAATTATAGGCATTGAGTACCCGGGATTCAATAGCGGCGGCGAAATTTAATACCAATCGTTTTTTTGGCTGCTTAAGAAAGGTAAGAGTTTTTGCTGGGCGGGGTGACTTTTACAATAGTATTGTTTTTTTATGATATATATATATATATATATATATATATATATATATATATATATATGCATTTTAATTAAATTTAAAATTTAATAAGTTTAATCCTTTCTAGCATGTTATCATTTGATTCCAACAGAAACAATAAATAAAATGATTTTTTTTTATCATTTTTTTTTAATTTCATTTTTAATCTCCTCACATAAACAATTAAATATTTTTTTAAATAAATGCTTATTTTAAAACGAAGAGTTTTTCTGATTTTTTAACAATACTAAATTTTATTGTAGGATTTAGTGCTGTTTTTATTTATTTTTAGAAAAATCAAAAAGGAATATTTTTTGTTCTTAATGCTTTATTTTTTTTACCAAATAATCTATAATGATAAACAAACATGTTGTATCTAATATCAATGTTTGCACAACGTTAAAACACCAATGTAAAAAATTTGTTAAGTGCAGATGGCAAAGCAGCTGCAGTTACGGTAGCGAAAAGCGTAGCGTCATCAGTGCAGAATGGCGAAGACTGACTACCGAAACTGCAGTCTGCACTGAACAAATTTTTTACATTGGCGTTTTTAGCGTTGTGTAAATATTGATATTTCTGTTCTGCATCAAGTCTAGTTATTTATGTTGTATCTAAGTTGAGACAGAATCATTCTATATACAATATTCAAGTGACTGATAATTAAAATAATAATAATAATAATAAAAGTAATTGCATAAATAAATAATAAATTATATAGTAACCATTGCTACAGATGACTGATCAGAAAAATAAGCAGTCAGTATAAAATTTAAGAAAATGAAACACAAAATTAAACAGGGAAAAAAAAAAATCTTGATGAAGTGCACTAGTGCATGATTCAAGCTACTCCTTTGCCAAGATTTTGTAGCTCTTCTGTCAGTGGCCTGAGTTCCAAAATGCATACAGACATCATGTATATAAATGATATTGTCATGAATAATAATGAATATCAACATTCAACTTAAAAATGTCCTAAATTATTCAAAATTAAAGGTTTTTATAGCTATGCAAGAGTAGGACATCTTTTGCATTATATTAGACTTATAGTAAGGTGACCAAACGTCCTCGAATTTCGACCTATGTTCAAAGCAATTTGAAAATCATTTGAGGACAAATGTTCTCGAATTTACAAATTTGTTCTCAAATGAAAGCATAATTTAGCTCTGTCCTCCAATGGTCCTTCAATTTGAGGATGCTGCAATAATTTGTCCTCAAACTAGGTTTCAGAAATTTGGTCGCCTTACTTGTAGAGATTATTGTATGGAAAATAGCAAGGTATTTGCATCAAAACTTAAAAAAAAAAAAAAAAAAGTAACTGATACATATAGCAGTATAGAATAAGGGAAATGTATAAGTATGTAGGGAGTAAGGAAATTTTAATTTCTGATCTGGTTTGGTTTTGGTTATGAGATGTTCTTATTGTTTTTCTCATGAATATAATGAATGCACCATATAAACTGATAAGAACAAATACTTTATAGGGAGCTCAGTCTACCTATGCCAACTAGTTGAAAATTCTAAAGCTCTGGTAATTTTCAAGAGACAAAAAAAAAAAAAAAAGAAATAATAATAATAAAAAGGTTGCACTTGGATAATTTTTATTTTTCCTTTGAAAAACTTCCAATTTAATCCCTTAAAAATAGTGTTCAAACGGATAATGATTTAGCCAAGTACCGCATATCTGTATCCAACAGATATTAGTGTTTCAGATATTTGATATCCGGCAAAATCATTATCTGTTATATCACTACATTTAAATTTTTAATTTGGATGATTTTTGCAAGGAGAAATGAAAGTATCCAAGTGTGGCTTTGTGTGTGTGTGTGTGTGTGTGTCTTTGTGTATGGGGGGGGGTCAAATCAACATAAAATTGTTGCTATAACATGAACATATGTCACCAAAGTCACACACAAGATCAGCAAATTTGTTGTATAAAATATTTTTATAAACTTTTTTCTTCTTATTTTATATTTAAAAAAATTAATTGAAACAAACATATTTTGTTAGTTATAAAATGTCAGTAAAAAAATTTCTTCTAAAAACTGAAATCAAATCCAAGCTTGCACACACACCACACACTTGTGTCTGTTTTTGTTTTTGCCTGATGAAGTGCTGAGCTTAATTATTCTAACCTGAAACAATTGCTATGCATTTTGCAATTTTAGGTGTTTGCTTATTTTGTTCATCTTACAATACATGGTTTTCAATGCATTTTGCTGCAAGTTGTTAAAATTTTGTCTTGCCTAATTGTCATACTGTAATTTAGATTCTGTAATTAATTTTTTCTGAATTTTGGGGCAATTTGTATAAATAAATCATGTGCCTAAATGATCTGTTTCTAGGATATCTGAAAATGTACCACCTGACCACCTTGGAAAAGGGCAAAATTGTAATGTTTTAACTGTATTATTTTATAATGTTGTAAAACAAAGGCTATATCATCTTGACATTAAAAAGTAAGTATACTCTATAACAAAAAAAAAAAAAAAAAAAAAAAAAAACGACGCACCAAGAAGGAGTAATGCAAACTGGACACAAATTGATATACATACAGGTTACAATAGAAAATGCAAAATTTTAAAGTTTGACTGCCATCGAATGAACATGTGATGCTGCAGCACATTTTAACAGCGCAATTGGCAGAATATTAAAAATAAGAAATTTTGATTCCAGGTCATAAATTCTTCGAGAATTTTATTCCGTCTACTCAGAAAGACAGTAACTATGCCTCGCATACAGGTGCACAAACATCATACGCAGATGTCAGTATTTGAGTGCGGTGTGTAGTTGGGCTCAAAGAAGCCGGTTGGTTTAATCTGCGAATTTTTTGACAATTAGATAGGAGCAGTACCACTATTAGATGATATTGACAGGAATGGGTGAACCATGTCCGAACACAGCGTCAGAAAGGAAGCAGTTCGCCTAAAATGAGGACAGCAAGTGAGAACCAGTCAATCGCAAAGCGGTACTCAAAGTTAGAGGTCTGCACGGGCCGAAATTTTCAGGCCCGGGTCTGGCCCGGCCCGTTGGAAAGGTTTGCTTACCCGGCCCGGCCCGGACAAAAAGCGATAAAATCAGGCCCGATTCAAAAATATGTAAAATTAACGAAAAAAAAAAAAAAAAAAAAAAACATGCCTTTCTACGAAAAAGATTTTTGGTATATGTTTTGCAGAGGTTCTATATAGCTAAGCAATAGAATGTTCTTCAACAAAACTGCTGAATGTTTACAAGATATTTATATATAAACGGTATTTCATTATTACAGACGTGCAGAAGGCACAAAGACAGACAGAAAGTCAAATCGAAAATATTAGCATTCCTCAAACAATATAGGAAGATATTTAAAATGGTTAATAGTACTAAAAATACACTTTCAACCACTTCCTGTTATATACCGTAATATATCCAAATCTTTCATGTGATCCGGTAAGCAAAACTTTAATGCTAATCCAACCATATTCAATAGAAAAGATGCTTTTGCACATGCTAAAATTGATGCTACTTTCATCCAGTGCCCCGGAGAAAAGAAAAAGAAGCCTCAGAGGAAAAGTTACAGCGGAAGGATTTTTATAGCCTTCATACCATCTAAACACTACAGACCATAAAAAACAAACCCTTATATACAGTAACGTATCTAATTTCTTTTGTTTGTCACGTGTACGCAAACTGCTAGTAACATGCATATTATTTTGAATTAGAAACCATCCAATATTACTTTAAATAAAATATATTAATTTCGAGACATGTTTAAAACATTTGCGGAAAATCAGATCGCGAACAGTCAAGCTGATAGACAATTAAATTGTAGTTACAGACACCTTTTAACAAAATAAAATTTTATGTGACATACCAGACTGTAAAATTATGTAAAATAAATGACTGAAAAAGTATTTTATCATTTTCCTTTTTCGTTGATTAACGAGGAATTTAGAAAAAGATTCGGGCTGGGCCGGGCTCGGGCTTAAAATTTCCTCCAGGCCCGGCCCGAGTACACACAAAAAATATTGAGCCCGAGCACGGCCCGGCCCGGCCCGAGCCTACAAAAAAATTTTAAGCCCGAGCCCGGCCCGGCCCGGCCCGAGAGCAAATTGAAAAATTCGGCCCAAACCCGGCCCCAGCTCGGGCCAAAAGCCCGGCCAGTGCAGACCTCTACTCAAAGCTTCAATTCATCATTATCGTCGACCCTATATACAACTGGTACTTCAGTCACTTCAAAGACCCTTAATAGGCGATTCAGTGAAATGGAATTGAGCACAGTCCCCGGATCTCTCTTCACTGAGGACGTTTGGAGCATCATAATAAGGGTCCTACAACCAGCTCGGAATTTTGCCAATCTAACGCACCAGTTGGACAGAATTTGGCACGATACTTCACAGGAGCACATCTGCCAACTCTATCAATTAATACCAAGCCGAATAACTGCGTACATAAGGGCCAGAAGTGGAACAACACGTTATTGACTTGTTTGCTTTGAGAGGCCCTTTCTCTTGATTAAATCATTCAAATTTTCTGAAACTGTAATCAATTGTTTTTCTCCACATGTACATCACATCTACCAATTTTTGTTCCATTTGGATAACTCCTCGGTGTGTCTTTTTTTTTTTTTTTTTTTTTTTCTTCTTTTTTTAAATATAGAGTGTAATAATAATGCAGGAAGATAAACTTTATAACTGTTATAAATGACTATTACACTTTAATACAAGCAAAAAGAAAAAAAAAGTAATTTTAAATTATAAGTATATTGAAGGAAAAAAAAAGCCCAGTGAAAAGATATATCCAGTCATGGCAGTCAGTTTATTTATGCAGTTTCTGCATAAAAACAATGACATATGAAGTAAAATAAACTTATGAAAATTTTACATTTGTATATTATTGTCTGGCATTTAATTTTTTTGGACCATCAAATTGCAACTCAGCAGTCTTTTTGGAACACCAAATTTCCATGCTGGCTTATATATATGGTATATTTTCAAAAAGAAAATTTTTTGTAGATTAGTAAGAATAGTAGCAATCTGAAAATCATTATGATAGTTTTGCAGTTGAATTTATATTCAGCTGAGAAAATAAATCTAAAAATTGAATTTTAAATTAGGTTAATTTTTTATATTCACACTTTTATTAAGGTGGGTTATTAAAAAATAAAGAAAAATAAAATTAATAGAAAAAAAAAAAAAACTTTTGTTGTTATTTTTGTCCTATACAAAATTAAATTTAGGTTGAGAGGCCAATTTTTACAATGGGCCCAGCTAAAAAAAAATCTACAAGAAAACTTAAAAAATTCTGATCATTTGAAGGTACAGTATAGGATCCGTTATCCAGCAATCTTGGAACTTGGGGTATTCTAAGGAGTTTTTCCGTAATTTGGAACACTTTACTGTATGTATAAAAAAGGTACAAAATAATTTCATAAATAGCAGTGATAAACATGAATAATATATTATCTATAAACACATTACCTATAGATTTGTTTATTTAATAAATTACTCCCACAAAAAAAAAAAAAAAAAAAAAAAAAAAAAAAAAAATTCTTAATTACAAATTAAAATATAAATAATAATAGTAATAATAAATAAAACAAACAAAATATAAAAAATTTGATTTTGGACTTGAGCGTAAAATCCCTTCATTTTTATTTTGGGAACATTTCTATGATAGTTTTTTGCTTATAGTGTATCTCCTGCAGTGGCGGACCTACAACTCTCAAGGCCCAGGGTAAAAATTTCACTGGGGACCCCTTAACTGGAGCCCCTATTATTTAGAGGCCCCCCCTCTCACTTCACTTAAATTTATTACTATAAAAAGGCACTGAAAAAAAATTTAAGATTGATTCAGAAGCTAAACACCCAATAAGAAGGCAAAGGACATTGGTGCCACTTGTGCTATCTTAATTAGGCTTTACATAATTTTTTTTTTGAGTTGTCGCTCTAAGGTCACATTTTGTACATTGAGGCTCTTTAGACAGGAGCCGAGCCTATGGCTTAAAGAACTGCAGGAAAATTTTCAGATTAAAATAATGGAACGGCAACTTCCCCAAATACGTATACTTAAAGGTTAAATTTTTCCAGGAGACCCCCCTCATGACCCGAGGTGTGGGGCGGATCGCCTCGCCCTTGGTACGCCACTGATCTCTTGTACTAATTGTTTATAAATGTTTCAAATATTTTTAGCACATAATGCTAAATATTTTATGAAATGAATTCTAAAAATAATGGAAATTAATAAAAACTATTTAAAATTTTTTTATAACAACTGGGACTTTATACATGCGACCTAAATCAAGGATAAAATTCATCTGCTATTGGGTACTTTAAGGAGTATGCGTTATTAATGTTTATCTATTAAGAAATACCATAAAAATTAATTTTCTAACATAAACTTCCTAAATTACCTAGTAATTATTTGGACAGTTTTGTGCTCACCATATTTCCCCAGTATAACACTGTAGCATTAAAGATTAAATTTTATGATAATTAAAAACTTTGATAGTTGGCATTCTGCATTCTGGTTTTCGGACGGGATTCCGGAGCCTATACTGTATTTAGAATACAGAATCTGCAGAAAAACTGCAGTTTGGGATACTAACCTGGGGGGGGGGGGGGGACCCTGCAGACAATATGAAGGTTTTTGGATTAAAGAAAAATTGCAGGTAAGGATACATTTTAATTTTTTCTCCCCCTACTTGGATAAAGAAACCGCAGTTTCTCTGCAGATACTAAGCTCCAAATACTATCATATTATCAATAGTTTTTCTGCAGATTCTGTTTTAGCTGCGGGGCTATGAATATACAGCAGGTGATAAAATTATCAGCAATTTATTCTTACATTTTTTCGATTTTCTAAAAAATTACTGGATAAAATGTCCCAGGACTTCAGACATGTAAAGAACATTCAAAACTTATATTTTCCACTATCGATTTAGTTCAGGGTGCAATTAGTGAACTAACCACAAGTAGAAAAAGAATGCAAATTCTTTGGATCACCCTGTACCATAAAAAGCTATAAATGACTTGTAATTTAATACATTGTTGCACATACTATGTATATTTATGTGTTTTGTTGTGGAAATTGAACAATTACTTAGGCATATATACATATAATTAATTTTTTTGAAAAGTTTTTTTGCTTATAACTAGAACGGATTTTCATAAAACTTTACAAAATTCACAGAAAAATTAACAAAACATTAGAGAATCATTATTCAGAAAGATAAAATCCCATGTGTAATAATATTTGCTGAGAAACAAGCATTTATGTTTTATATTAGTAAGTATTATTTCACTGTGCATGCGTGAATTTTTTTTTTTATTACATTAGATAGAAATCTAGATATATTGGGCAACTTCTGTCAAAGTTCATTTGAATAAAGTAAAAATTAAGCAAAGTGTCCACACAAAAACAAGTTAGATTTTAGGTATTTTCCAGAGTTGAAATTTCATAAGGGGTTTTTCACATGCCGCATATTTAATTTAAGGTTCAATTTTTCAACCACGTCACAGAATTATTTTTTGTGAAAAACCCCTTATGGGCTTGTAACTAACAATTTTTATCTTTTTTTACAAAGATTTATGAGTTCATAAAGGATTTTCACAAAAGAAAAAAAAAAAAAAAAAAAAAAAAAAAAACTCTTGCAACATGGTTGAAATAATTGGATCTTCAAATTAAATATGTGGCATGTGGGAAAAAACCCTTATGAAATTCCAACTGTGGAAAATACCTAAAATCTAGTTTGTTCTTTTGCCGGCAATTTGCTTAATTTTTACTCTATTCAAATGAACTTTTGACAAAAGTTGTCCAGTATATCTAGCTTTCAACCTATGTAATATTTTTTTTTTATATCTATATTTTCGTGCATGTGTGGTAAAATATTTACTAATATACAACACTCATATCTCAATGAATATTACACATGTAAATTTCATGTTTCAGAATTATGTTTCTCTAATATTTTGTCAATTTTTCTAGAAGTTTTGTAAAATTTTATGGAAATCCATTCTAGTTATAAGCAAAAAACTTAAAATTAGTTACATTTGAAAAAAAAAAAAAATATCTGCCTAAATAATTGTGCAATTTCCACAACAAAACAAATATTGTACATAATATGTGCAACAATGTACTGAAGTTACAAGTCATTTAACGTTTTTTTATGATACAGGGGTGATCCAAAGTATTCACACTCTTCTTCAGTTTCTAGTTGGTCCCTTAATTACACTCTGAATTAAATCAATAGTGGAAAATGTGAGTGTTTAAATGTTCTTTGCAGGTCTAAATTCCCGGGCCATTTTGTCCAGTAAAAATAAAAATAAAAATTCTAATAATTTCATCACTCACTGTATTATAAGAAACAGACAAGTCATTGTCCACTTTTTTATTTTACAATAATTTTCTCTCATGATGTATTTAAATTAAGCATATATTTTTTTTATTATCTTTCTCCTGCACGCAGAAAAATGGAAAATCGAAACTTGTCAAGAAACGTATTATCTTTGTCATAATACACGTTTTCCTAGTATATTGACAAATTTGCACAAAATTACGCAACATTTTAAACAATCAAAACACTACCTGCCAATCCCATTTAGTCATGAGACACAAAAGTCGTTTTATTTTACCATGTATCTTTAATGTATTTCATCTGATGATCCGTTTTGCCTCTAAAACTTGTCAGATGACTAATTTCCCAGGTACAGTTTTCATTTTTCTCAAATTTGACCGGTTAGTCAGATGAGAGAATAAAAATAAATTGTTCCTGTTTTGCCAATTGACTAAGAAAAATTTGTTTGGCTAGTCCAAAAGCTCAGCATTATTATTGTTTATTTTTTATTTTTTTGTTTATTTTGTTTATTTTGTTTTATTTTTTTGTCTCCTTCTGACAACTTGAGTTAGTCAACCGAAATCGAATAATTTAACCTATCAAATCTGGCGGGATAATGCAATCGCAAAATTCGAAATCCAAATACTTACAAGTCTGAAATCGTGGATCCGTTGATGTTGTTTCGGTTCCATTTCCATATTTGTGATAATTTTCATTTTAGAAATAGACAGAGAGATTTTAATTATCTGCGAATCGAGTTTACGGTCAAAAGTAAGTGCTAAATACTTTATTTATTGTGTGTGTATATATATATATATATATTTATTGTAAAGCTTTGTTAGAATAGTAAATTGTAAAATTGTAAAATTCTAAGCTTTAGCAATCTTCTTACAATATCAATGGTATTTAGAATTTGTTTTAATTTATACAGTTGTTTAAAACGTATAAATTTTAAAATACGTTATTATAAATCTTAGTTTTGCGTATCGTTGTATTATAAAAATAAGTATTTTAATTTGTCTGAACTATAGTTTTTTATATATATTTTTAACATTAAGCTCATATTTATATTTTTTATACACAGAATAGTAACACTTTATTTCCCCTTAAAGGTGGTTCAGAAGGTATTTGGATTCCAAGAGATAAAAATTCAAAAAGATATGGAAAAATGCTATTTATAAGGATTTTGAATAACTCCGAATTCTAAGGTATGTTTTTAAATTATCTTTTGCTGCATTTTATCTATCTTATCTCAGAACAAGAATAATATTCATACTTTTTTTATATTTAAAATTTTTAATGAGATGAATTAAAAAAATTAAAAGGTTCCTCGTTTATCTGTTATTTGTTCTATTTTTTATTTATTTATTTCTTTTTTCCAGTTCTAAATAAATAAATATATCTTTATAATTTAAATATTTTTGGGAAATGGTTGATAATTGCATGTAATAAAAAATGTCTTCATTTATAATTAAATATTTGATAACAATTTTTTCAGAACAAATTTGAGCAAAAATGATATGAATTTAATATCACATACTATATTCTTTTCTCAATTGTTCTTGTGTACAATTATTAGCGATAAATAATAGATGTCTTAGTTAAAATATAAATAGATTTAACTTCATGTTACTTGTTTCATTCAAATGATTGATGATTGTTTTTTAAAGGTTGATATTTTTAGTTATTAAAATTTTGATATCATATACATATTTTTTTTTTCTTTAGAATAAATTTAATCAAAAATAATATGAGTTTAAATTATTAGATACTATTAAGTATTCGTTATAAACAAAGGTATCTTGTTAAAAATATGTACTTAATTTCATGTTATTTGTTTCACTGAACAAATTGAAAAAATATAAGTTATATGCTATAAAAATGAGACAAACTACTATAAAGATACAAAATGCACAAAACATGGGCAAATTTTAACCTTGGACAAAACGAGTCATATAGTCTGAGAAAATAGTGCTCAAAAGCTGAATGACAGAATCAGCAGCTATCAGACATTTGTTGATATGTATCATTACCAAAAAAAAAAAAAAAAAAAAAAGTATAAGAGTTTCAAGCCTGCCTTTATTCTCCCGGGGAGAAAAAAAAGAAGAAAAAAAAAAAAAAAAATGCCACCACAAAACTAACTTTCTTCTACCTTTTCCTATATAAAATCATGCAATGGAAATTATTTTCTATTTTTATTTTTATCTATTATTAATGCAGACGATTTTCATATCAGAGAGGTATTCTAAAGGTTCAACGGAAGTAAATTTTTACCGTACAGATGATCACGGGGAAAATTGCAGTATAACAGCACCACATATCGCCTATATACACCCAATTTAATAAACATTATGTCTCTTAATGGTCTTTTTATACATTAAATATTGTTCGATTATACGCATTAGAACCTGAGATATAACCCTTAAATTGTAAAAATAGCTGTATAGCAGCTTCACCTGTTGAGCGATTAGCACTAAAAGTTGACATAAACTAATAATTTATGTTAAGGTGCATCTACATATAATTTTATATGCAATTCTGTGCAGTAGTTCCTGAGAGTAGTGTAAAAAGGGTGATTCACCGACACGGTGGAGGCGTAGAGGCGTATTGAGGCGTAGGGTGGTGGCGCGCCTCCACCCTGACACCTCTACGCCTCCACCGTGTCGGTGAATACACCCTTTTTACACTACTTAGTCATCATCTTGGACGAGGGGGTGTTGCCACCGGAAGAATAGAAACTTTTTAATCGTCGGGGTGAATGAGTCATCACCTTGCATGAGGTTTGGTGGTGCCATCTATAGGGAATTTTGAGGAGTTAGATTTATTTTCATAAATTTCAGACTTAGTATTTTTTTCACAATTTTGGGGACTTCAAAATTTTTTCGAATTTTTGCAGGGGTTAGATTCGAACCGAAGATAAAATAGTTTTTTACACTACTTAGTCATCATCTTGGACGAGGGGGTGTTGCCACCGGAAGAATAGAAACTGTGTGTTGCCACCGGAAGACTAGAAACTTTGACTATCATCTTGGATGAGGTTTGGTGGTGCCATCTATAGGGAATTTTGAGGAGTTAGATTTATTTTCATAAATTTTGGACTTAGTATTTTTTTCATAATTTTGAGGACTTCAAAATTTTTTCGAAGTTAGATTTATTTTCTTAAATTTTGGACTTAGTAATTTTTTCGAATTTTTTGCAGAGGGATTAGATAACGTCACGATCTTTTGGGACTTTAATATTTAGGTGTTGCCACCAGAAGAATAGAAACTTTTGAAGAGTTGTCATTCGGGGATTATAAATTGATTACAGAATTAAATAGAAATTTTCCTATGTATTTCAGTGAATTTGACAAAATAAAACAAAGGGTTGGTGAGTACTATATAATTAAAAACAGGGTATAGACATTAAAATTTAGATGTTGCCATTGGAAGAGTATAAATAATTTCCGGTGGGACTTAACATTTTCGACTGAATGAAACAATGAATGACTGAAGTTAATTAACATCAGTAACAATTTATGAGTATTTTAGAAACTTAGCATTTTTAGAGATTAAAAATATATTGTGTTAAGATAATAAATAAGGAATTTAAATAGGAGTTCATACTTTTAGTGACATCATTACAAATTTATATTATGAAATTTTTACAGAATTAAATAGAAATTTTCGTATTTTTAGGATAAGTGTCATCAGTGGATTAACACACAGATTTAAAAACAAAACAATAATAAATAATTTAAAACACATATTTTTCAATAATGAATGTCATACAATTATATGTATAATTAATTATTTTAAAACAAAAACGATACGCATAAATTTAAAAACAATAATAAATAATTTAAAACACATATTTTTTAATAATGAATATCATGTAATTATACGTATAATTAGTTATTTTAAAACAAAAACGACATTATAAGCAATAAAGTTGTTTAAACTAAACTTTATACACATCATGACTTTATGTTAACACTAAATAAGTTTCACTTTAAAAATTTCTTTAAACTCTAACTTATAAATACTATTAATACAATCGTTAAAATTGAACGCTGAAACAAAGGTAGATGAATTTAACGAATGGTATAGACTTTGATCTTAATATCTGCGCATTACCATTCGGAGATTATAAATTTATTACAGAATAAATAGAAATTTGCCTATGTATTTCATGGAAGTTGACAAAATAAAACAAAGGGTTCGTGAGTATTATATAATTAAAAACATTGAATGTGAATGGTATAGACTTTGATATTAAAATTTGGGTGTTACCATTGGAAGAGTATAAATAATTTATATGTTATAAATTAAACTGAATACAATAAAAATTATTTAAATTAAACTAAATATAATAAAAATTATATAAATTAAACTTTATATTCTCACTAAATAAGTTTCACACTTATTTAAACTCTAACTTACATTCGTTAAAAATTGAACACATGCACTTTAAAAAATGACTATCATATAAATTAAAAAAAAAAAATTACTATCATATAATAATATTAATTAAAAAAATGCATACAAAGATATATAGTAAAGTTATAAATTTTAAAAAAATACTGTCATATGATAATATTAATAAAAAAAAAATTACTATTATATAATAATATAAATTAAAAAAATTACTTTCATATAATAATATAAATTAAAAAAATTACTTTCATATAATAATATTAATTAAAAAAATGCATGCAAAGATATACAGTAAAGTTATAAAATAAATAAATAAATAAAAAATAAAATAAATAAAAATAAAAATAAAATAAAAATGACTATCCTATAATAATATTAATTTAAAAAAACATACAATGTTTAAAATCAACAATTAAATTTTATATACATTATAATTAACTAAACTTTATGCTGTTACTATTAAATAAATTTATCCTAACACGAAAACTTTACATAAATTTTATAAGCAAAAAAGCTATAAGTACATGAATATGTTATTTAAATTAAACTTTATATTCTCACTAAATAAGTTTAACATTTATTCGAGTTTAACGCTGTAATATAATTTAAACTATCTTAGTTGATTTAAATGAAACAGGTAAATTTTATAAAATAATTGATATAAACTATAATAATAAAAAGGATTAGTTATATTTAAAAACTATCAGTTACTAAAAGTTATTTTATATTAAACATTTCGAAATAAATTGCATAAAAATTCAATGCATCATTTTAAATGAAAATAAACAGTTTCCTTAAAAAACAGATAATACGGAATATTCTATGAGTCAGTTATCACCTGCAACGGAAAACCCCTACAGCTGATGAATCATATGTTATATACGCTGGCGAGCCATGCCTATTAGTAATCCACACTATCTCATATAAAGATTAAGTTAAAATCATTAAAACAATACAGCGAATAATTTGGAAAATGCAATAATTTTTTCACAAAGCATATCATACAATGAGTTTAAACGATTATCACCTATCTATCACTTAAACGGTATTGAAATAAATAAATACATATAAAAGTAAGTTATAGTTAAAAAATAAAAATTTCGTTTGTGAAAGGAGTTTTATATATTGCAAAAATTAGTTTTACTCAAATAATTTCTAAACATACACAAGTTAAATGGAAACTTTTCTAGGTTTCATTTAAGCAATAATTTTCCATGTGTGAAAGTAGTTTTATTTATGGAAAATTTAGTTTTATATAAACAAAAAAATTTATAGTGTAACAATAAAAATAGTTTATAGTATAACAATAAAAAATTCCTTATAAGTAAATACCAATAAAAAATATTTTTAAAATTAATTTCTCTCTCTTCAATAAAACAATAAAAATTTCTTATATAACTTTCGTAAAGTTTTAATAAAATTTCTATTATAAACAAATTTTTTTATGATATAAACAAATAATTTTATTAGAATATACATATTAAGTTTATTAAATTATCAAATAGTAATAATAAATTATGAAACTTACTTAAAATTGATGAAATTTCCCTTAGCGAAATGCAACCTTCATTCACACACAAATGCGAGAAACTGTTTATCGCCACACGTTGACTCATACAGATAAGAATGTTGATTCATGCTTATCTTAGTAGAATGTTGTTAGAGTTCTGTGTTTTCAGAGTAATATAAAATAGTTTATAGAGATCATTTATTTAATATCAGTTGTAAACTACATTTAAATAATGCAATAAGAGTTGAACTCTGCAATTAACCTATTAAAATATTGAAATTTTTTTAATTTTTTTAATTTAATTTTACTTTTTTTAATTATGCTAAGAAAATAATGAGATCAAAACAGAATTATTTTACGATAAGTCGCGCTTTTTATATTTAATAAACAAAGATTCAATAAAATGTAACTATAATTTTTAATGAAAGGTTTTAAAATCACTTAATAGGATAAAAATAAAAACAGAAATCTTATTATTTTTTCTAGTTATAAAACTAAGTAATAAACTATCTATAAATAATCATATAGCAAGCGAGATTTTTGTATAATAACTATATATTATTTTAATATATACATTACATCGCAGGGTAAAATTTTCAACTTATTTATACGGATTGAAGTAATAAAACTTAATCATTTGCATAACCGCTAAATTTTATAAGTTGGATATATGATTTAAAATACTAAACAATAATCCTTGTGAGAGAATTGGGATAACACTTTCACAGAAAGAAATTGTCCTTTACAATAAGATTTGCTTAGAATGTCTAAGTGAAAATAACTTACCGTGAGGTCAGTGAGTCATGCAGTTGTATTCGAATTTATTGTTTTTAGTTAATGAAACTTCTAATGAGAGAATTATTTTTACTAGCACATAAATGTAAATTTTTATATTATTCCTATATAGATAAAATTTTAAATAATTCATTAAGTGTTAAACTTTGCATTTAATCGATTAAATAAAGTTTTCCTAAAATATAAGTGTAATTTTTTAATGAATCGTTTTGAAATCACTTTAACTTTATAAGAAAAAACTAAAAAGAGGTTTTTAAATTACTTAATAGGATAAAATTAAAAATCTTATTGTTTTTAGCAATTATTTTATCTAGTTATAAACTATATATTATTTTAATATACGCCTTATAGTTAAGTCAGTTTTAGAGAAAACCAAGAAAAAATCCCAACGCGCAGGTTGATGAGTTGGAAAATTCTATTATACTTAAAGAATCCAGGTACGGAAAAACCGAAATACAATACGCGGAAAAACAGGCGGGATTTTCGGTTAAAACTTCAAAGCAGTGGCCGGTAAACATAATACACCGTGAAACAACCTACTCCCACGACAGCCAAACTAAGAATGAAGGGAAACGTTGAGTTGTAACACCTTATCTACTAGAGATAAGGGGGAATTCCCCATGACTCACCCCTCGTTCGTTCATGTACAACATCTTACGAGAAACTTCGTGAAGGATGACTCATCGGTGACGAGTTTGAATAATATGCATAACCGCTAAATTGTATAAATGAGAATCTTTTAATGTGAGTATTATAGTAATGATAAATTTATTTTATAATCGATAACTCATCAGCTTCACACCTTATATAAAACAATGGTATATTCAAAAGTGTTACCAAATTTTACTACACAATAAACATTCACATATGGATATTCCTAAGGTTTAAGACTATGCGAGGATCCTATAAGCGAAATGCCTGTGAGTCTTTCTAAGGAATCCTAATCTGTATTTAAGCAGGTTTTAGGGAAAACCAAGAAATACTCCAGTCGACTAGGTTGATGAAATGGATTCGAATCCAACACTTCCCCTTTTACCATAGAATCGTTCACTAATCACAAGGTTAATGAGTCATGCAGTTGTATTAAAACTTATTGATTACATGTCTAAACTTATACCATTAAATATTTAACTGTTGGTTCTATAAGTGGAGTGCTCTGTGTGTGAGTCTTTGTAACTTATAGTTAAGCAGGTTTTAGAGAAAACCAAGAAAAACTACAAACGGGTAGATTGTTAAGTTGAATTCGAACCTAACATTAAACATAGAATCGTTTGTTCTTCTAAAATCCTTGTAACAACATGTTTATGGACTTTATAAGAAAATGCTTAATATGGTTTGCATGCGTTAGCTATATTAAACACTTAATTTTTAACATACATTAAGGTTAGTGGATGAGTGACAGGTAATTCATTTAAAACAAAAATATAATAACGGTCGATTGAAACAAAGGGTTTGCAGTTTTAGAGAAAACCAAGAAAAAATCCCAACGGTAGGTTGATGAGTTGGAATATTCTATTATACTTAAAGAATCCAGGTACGGAAAAACTGAAATACAATACGCGGAAAAACAGGCGAGATTTTCGGCTAAAACTTCAAAGCAGTGCACGGTAAACATAACACACCGTAAAACAACCTACTCACACGACGGCCAAACTAAGAATGAAGGGAAACGTTGAGTTGTAACACCTTATCTACTAGAGATAAGGGGGAATTCCCGGAAAAGCTGAGTCGCCCCCCGTGGATCTTACGAGAAAGTTCGTGAAGGATGACTCATCGGTGACGAGTTTGAATAATTTGCATAACCGCTAAATGGTATAAGCGAGAATCTTTTAATGTGAGTATTATAGTAATGATAAATTTATTTCATAATCGATAACTCATCAGGTTCACACCTTATATAAAACAATACTATATTTAAAAGTTTTACTGTACAATAAATATTCACATATGGATATTCATAAGGTTTAAGATCGATTAAATAAACGAGAATCCTATAATCGAAATGCACGAGAGTCTTTCTAAGAAATCCTATTGCATATTTAAGCAGGTTTTAGAGAAAACCAAGAAATACTCCAATCGACTAGGTTGATGAAATGGATTCGAACCCAACACTTCCCCTTTTACCATAGAATCGTTCACTAATCACAAGGTTAATGACTCATGCAGTTGTATTGAAACTTATTGATTACAAGTCCAAACTTATACCATTAAATATTTAACTGTTGGTTCTATAAGTGGATTGCTCTGTGTGCGAGTCTTTGTAACTTATAGTTAAGCGAGTTTTAGTGAAAACCAAGGAAAACTACAAACGGGTTGATTGTTAAGTTGAATTCAAACCTAGCATTAAACATAGAATCGTTTGATCTTCTAAAATACTTGTAACATCATGTTTATGAACTTTATAAGAAAATGCTTAATAGGGTTTTCATGCGTTAGCTATATTAAACACTTAATTTTTAACATACATTAAGGTTAGTGGATGAGTGTCAGGTAATTCATTTAAAACAAAACTATAATAAGGGTCGATTAAAACAAAGGGTTTTTAGGTTATAATTATAGGATAAAACGTTATGTGTTTCGAAAACCCTTCATCAAGATTGCAACAACCGTTTCGAATGATACTCTCCCTTCATCAGATAGACTTAAACTTTTATTTTCACAGTATGAAACAAGATAATAGAGGATTTACACTTATTGAAATCCCAACTTATAAATAATTCGACTTTCACTAAAACTGCAAGTCGCATATACACTTTGAAACAATCAATAAATTTTATATTATTACAATGCATTAAATAAGTTTCCCGTTTAACATTCAAGATGAATTTATTTTTACATTAATTAAGAATTGAACACATATTAATTTTTAAAATGACTATTTTTTAAAAAGTTTTGAAACAGCTAATAAAATTTATAAGCTTTTACAATTAAATAAATTTAGCATATTAGGGAAGTTTTACATCACTCGGTAAAATTTTATATAAGCAATAAAAGTGATACACATTATAATTATAAACTCATAAAATAAATTTCACACTTAACATTTAAACTCTAACCAATCAATCTTAAAGTAATTTTTTATCTTTTGTACATAATCATAAACCTTTCGTTTCTATTGTAAAGTGAAGTATGACTCATGCTTTAATTAAAATCTCTAATCAAAATTATAAGAAAGTAAAGTTTAGGAAACACCTATGTATTATAAGCAAATTAATAAAGTATAAATATTCATGTTTTTCAGTTAAGTAAAAAAGTTATATAATTAGTTTTACAGAGTACTTAAAAAATAATGTATAATTAAGTTTAAGATTTTTTTTTTTTTTTTTTTTTTTTTTTTTCTATAGTATGTATATATAAATTTTTAGTTAGAAAGTTTTTATTAAAATACAATAATCAAAGTTTTGTACGATATTAATTTACATTGCATCTAAAACTTTAAATATATAGAAACAATTGTGCATTTGGTTTTGTCTGAAGCATATATAAATAATAAAATCTTATTCAGTTTAGTTTTTAAAACACCCTAAAGATTTCAGACACACATATTTTTATCTTGTTTAAATAAAATTTTTAAAATGAAACAATATTAATGTTATAAAATGATACACTCAGCATGACTCACCGAGTGTGCTATTCCATCAAATTATTCCGCATACGTGTAATAACATGTCTGACTTAACTATATACTGAATTACCATTATTTCAGAAAAAGTTGGGACTTACCTTAAAACACATCCTACACCCTTGGCAGACTTGAAGAAAATGAATGATACGAGACATTCTTATCAGAGACGCCAGGTCACGAGGTTAGTGACGTCACGAATGATGTGATTGGTTACGCTCAGTCACGTGATCATGACGTCATCCTCTCATCAATGACGTCACCGATTGCTTATCTGATACCACAACGCGCGGAAATGTCCAGTACGCAGTGAAAAATATTCAAAGTCTACGGGACATTACTCGAAACGATTCCATTGTCTTATACGGTAAATTGAAATATAACACGCGGAAAAAAGATGAAACTAAGCCGCACAGCTAAGTAGATGCTACCAGGATGAGAGTCAAAATCCAACTGAATTCAAACAATATGACAAGGTCTATAAATCTCCCGTGTTGATTAGATGGTTTTGATGAATGGGTTTTCCCCCACACTTAAGCAGAATGGAGAAGTCATAGGTTTTCCCTCACCTATCTCTTAATTAAGTTTCTTAATTAAAATTATGCAAATTATATGTAAGTCTTTCAAATATCTCTTAATTATGTTTTCTAATTAAAATTATGTAAATTTTATGTAAATCTTTCATGTTTATCACATGCCCTCCTAGTTAAAGATTTAATAAACCTATCTTTTATACAACATAAATAAATTTAATAAGTATAATCTGTTTAATGACTCATCAAACGATGACTCATCAAACGATGACTCATCATAAACATGTCTGAACATGAATCTACTTGAACACTAACATTTTATTGTATATGATTTTGTATTATTGCTTTTTATATTATTCAAACCAAAAGTTATTTTTATTATTGTTTACTTATGAGAAACTTAATTTGCATTCATTATGAATAAAAATTTAATTATTAACTAGAAAATCAGTTTACTTATAAGAAACTTAATTTTTCATCAAGTAGTGTTGTTTACTTAATTTCCAACAACGTATATTTTGTGATCCATATAGTAATTATCGCTTATTCAGTAAAATATTCAGACATGTTTATGTGTTCAGACATGCTTATGATGAGTCATCGTTTGATGAGTCATCGTTTGATGAGTCATTAAACAGATTATACTTATTAAATTTATTTATGTTGTATAAAAGATAGGTTTATTAAATCTTTAACTAGGAGGGCATGTGATAAACATGAAAGATTTACATAAAATTTACATAATTTTAATTAGAAAACATAATTAAGAGATATTTGAAAGACTTACATATAATTTGCATAGTTTTAATTAAGAAACTTAATTAAGAGATAGGTGAGGGAAAACCTATGACTTCTCCATTCTGCTTAAGTGTGGGGGAAAACCCATTCATCAAAACCATCTAATCAACACGGGAGATTTATAGACCTTGTCATATTGTTTGAATTCAGTTGGATTTTGACTCTCATCCTGGTAGCATCTACTTAGCTGTGCGGCTTAGTTTCATCGGGCAGTATGCATAGTTTCTCCGGTATATGTCGATCTTTTTTCCGCGTGTTATATTTCAATTTACCGTATAAGACAATGGAATCGTTTCGAGTAATGTCCCGTAGACTTTGAATATTTTTCACTGCGTACTGGACATTTCCGCGCGTTGTGGTATCAGATAAGCAATCGGTGACGTCATTGATGAGAGGATGACGTCATGATCACGTGACTGAGCGTAGCCAATCACATCATTCGTGACGTCACTAACCTCGTGACCTGGCGTCTCTGATAAGAATGTCTCGTATCATTCATTTTCTTCAAGTCTGCCAAGGGTGTAGGATGTGTTTTAAGGTAAGTCCCAACTTTTTCTGAAATAATGGTAATTCAGTATATAGTTAAGTCAGACATGTTATTACACGTATGCGGAATAATTTGATGGAATAGCACACTCGGTGAGTCATGCTGAGTGTATTATTTTATAACATTAATATTGTTTCATTTTAAAAATTTTATTTAAACAAGATAAAAATATGTGTGTCTGAAATCTTTAGGGTGTTTTAAAAACTAAACTGAATAAGATTTTATTATTTATATATGCTTCAGACAAAACCAAATGTACAATTGTTTCTATATATTTAAAGTTTTAGATGCAATGTAAATTAATATCGTACAAAACTTTGATTATTGTATTTTAATAAAAACTTTCTAACTAAAAATTTATATATACATACTATAGAAAAAAAAAAAAAATCTTAAACTTAATTATACATTATTTAAGTAGTCTGTAAAACTAATTATATAACTTTTTCACTTAACTGAAAAACATGAATATTTATACTTTATTAATTTGCTTATAATACATAGGTATTTCCTAAACTTTACTTTCTTATAATTTTGATTAGAGATTTTAATTAAAGCATGAGTCATACTTCACTTTACAATAGAAACGAAAGGTTTATGATTATGTACAAAAGATAAAAAATTACTTTAAGATTGATTGGTTAGAGTTTAAATGTTAAGTGTGAAATTTATTTTATGAGTTTATAATTATAATGTGTATCACTTTTATTGCTTATATAAAATTTTACCGAGTGATGTAAAACTTCCCTAATATGCTAAATTTATTTAATTGTAAAAGCTTATAAATTTTATTAGCTGTTTCAAAACTTTTTAAAAAATAGTCATTTTAAAAATTAATATGTGTTCAATTCTTAATTAATGTAAAAATAAATTCATCTTGAATGTTAAACGGGAATCTTATTTAATGCATTGTAATAATATAAAATTTATTGATTGTTTCAAAGTGTATATGCGACTTGCAGTTTTAGTGAAAGTCGAATTATTTATAAGTTGGGATTTCAATAAGTGTAAATCCTCTATTATCTTGTTTCATACTGTGAAAATAAAAGTTTAAGTCTATCTGATGAAGGGAGAGTATCATTCGAAACGGTTGTTGCAATCTTGATGAAGGGTTTTCGAAACACATAACGTTTTATCCTATAATTATAACCTAAAAACCCTTTGTTTTAATCGACCCTTATTATAGTTTTGTTTTAAATGAATTACCTGACACTCATCCACTAACCTTAATGTATGTTAAAAATTAAGTGTTTAATATAGCTAACGCATGAAAACCCTATTAAGCATTTTCTTATAAAGTTCATAAACATGATGTTACAAGTATTTTAGAAGATCAAACGATTCTATGTTTAATGCTAGGTTTGAATTCAACTTAACAATCAACCCGTTTGTAGTTTTCCTTGGTTTTCACTAAAACTCGCTTAACTATAAGTTACATACAAAGACTCGCACACAGAGCAATCCACTTATAGAACCAACAGTTAAATATTTAATGGTATAAGTTTAGACTTGTAATCAATAAGTTTCAATACAACTGCATGAGTCATTAACCTTGTGATTAGTGAACGATTCTATGGTAAAAGGGGAAGTGTTGGGTTCGAATCCATTTCATCAACCTAGTCGATTGGAGTATTTCTTGGTTTTCTCTAAAACCTGCTTAAATATGCAATAGGATTTCTTAGAAAGACTCTCGTGCATTTCGATTATAGGATTCTCGTTTATTTAATCGATCTTAAACCTTATGAATATCCATATGTGAATATTTATTGTACAGTAAAACTTTTAAATATAGTATTGTTTTATATAAGGTGTGAACCTGATGAGTTATCGATTATGAAATAAATTTATCATTACTATAATACTCACATTAAAAGATTCTCGCTTATACCATTTAGCGGTTATGCAAATTATTCAAACTCGTCACCGATGAGTCATCCTTCACGAACTTTCTCGTAAGATCCACGGGGGGCGACTCAGCTTTTCCGGGAATTCCCCCTTATCTCTAGTAGATAAGGTGTTACAACTCAACGTTTCCCTTCATTCTTAGTTTGGCCGTCGTGTGAGTAGGTTGTTTTACGGTGTGTTATGTTTACCGTGCACTGCTTTGAAGTTTTAGCCGAAAATCTCGCCTGTTTTTCCGCGTATTGTATTTCAGTTTTTCCGTACCTGGATTCTTTAAGTATAATAGAATATTCCAACTCATCAACCTACCGTTGGGATTTTTTCTTGGTTTTCTCTAAAACTGCAAACCCTTTGTTTCAATCGACCGTTATTATATTTTTGTTTTAAATGAATTACCTGTCACTCATCCACTAACCTTAATGTATGTTAAAAATTAAGTGTTTAATATAGCTAACGCATGCAAACCATATTAAGCATTTTCTTATAAAGTCCATAAACATGTTGTTACAAGGATTTTAGAAGAACAAACGATTCTATGTTTAATGTTAGGTTCGAATTCAACTTAACAATCTACCCGTTTGTAGTTTTTCTTGGTTTTCTCTAAAACCTGCTTAACTATAAGTTACAAAGACTCACACACAGAGCAATCCACTTATAGAACCAACAGTTAAATATTTAATGGTATAAGTTTAGACATGTAATCAATAAGTTTTAATACAACTGCATGACTCATTAACCTTGTGATTAGTGAACGATTCTATGGTAAAAGGGGAAGTGTTGGATTCGAATCCATTTCATCAACCTAGTCGACTGGAGTATTTCTTGGTTTTCTCTAAAACCTGCTTAAATACAGATTAGGATTCCTTAGAAAGACTCACAGGCATTTCGCTTATAGGATCCTCGCATAGTCTTAAACCTTAGGAATATCCATATGTGAATGTTTATTGTGTAGTAAAATTTGGTAACACTTTTGAATATACCATTGTTTTATATAAGGTGTGAAGCTGATGAGTTATCGATTATAAAATAAATTTATCATTACTATAATACTCACATTAAAAGATTCTCATTTATACAATTTAGCGGTTATGCATATTATTCAAACTCGTCACCGATGAGTCATCCTTCACGAAGTTTCTCGTAAGATGTTGTACATGAACGAACGAGGGGTGAGTCATGGGGAATTCCCCCTTATCTCTAGTAGATAAGGTGTTACAACTCAACGTTTCCCTTCATTCTTAGTTTGGCTGTCGTGGGAGTAGGTTGTTTCACGGTGTATTATGTTTACCGGCCACTGCTTTGAAGTTTTAACCGAAAATCCCGCCTGTTTTTCCGCGTATTGTATTTCGGTTTTTCCGTACCTGGATTCTTTAAGTATAATAGAATTTTCCAACTCATCAACCTGCGCGTTGGGATTTTTTCTTGGTTTTCTCTAAAACTGACTTAACTATAAGGCGTATATTAAAATAATATATAGTTTATAACTAGATAAAATAATTGCTAAAAACAATAAGATTTTTAATTTTATCCTATTAAGTAATTTAAAAACCTCTTTTTAGTTTTTTCTTATAAAGTTAAAGTGATTTCAAAACGATTCATTAAAAAATTACACTTATATTTTAGGAAAACTTTATTTAATCGATTAAATGCAAAGTTTAACACTTAATGAATTATTTAAAATTTTATCTATATAGGAATAATATAAAAATTTACATTTATGTGCTAGTAAAAATAATTCTCTCATTAGAAGTTTCATTAACTAAAAACAATAAATTCGAATACAACTGCATGACTCACTGACCTCACGGTAAGTTATTTTCACTTAGACATTCTAAGCAAATCTTATTGTAAAGGACAATTTCTTTCTGTGAAAGTGTTATCCCAATTCTCTCACAAGGATTATTGTTTAGTATTTTAAATCATATATCCAACTTATAAAATTTAGCGGTTATGCAAATGATTAAGTTTTATTACTTCAATCCGTATAAATAAGTTGAAAATTTTACCCTGCGATGTAATGTATATATTAAAATAATATATAGTTATTATACAAAAATCTCGCTTGCTATATGATTATTTATAGATAGTTTATTACTTAGTTTTATAACTAGAAAAAATAATAAGATTTCTGTTTTTAATTTTATCCTATTAAGTGATTTTAAAACCTTTCATTAAAAATTATAGTTACATTTTATTGAATCTTTGTTTATTAAATATAAAAAGCGCGACTTATCGTAAAATAATTCTGTTTTGATCTCATTATTTTCTTAGCATAATTAAAAAAAGTAAAATTAAATAAAAAAATTAAAAAAATTTCAATATTTTAATAGGTTAATTGCAGAGTTCAACTCTTATTGCATTATTTAAATGTAGTTTACAACTGATATTAAATAAATGATCTCTATAAACTATTTTATATTACTCTGAAAACACAGAACTCTAACAACATTCTACTAAGATAAGCATGAATCAACATTCTTATCTGTATGAGTCAACGTGTGGCGATAAACAGTTTCTCGCATTTGTGTGTGAATGAAGGTTGCATTTCGCTAAGGGAAATTTCATCAATTTTAAGTAAGTTTCATAATTCATTATTACTATTTGATAATTTAATAAACTTAATATGTATATTCTAATAAAATTATTTGTTTATATCATAAAAAAATTTGTTTATAATAGAAATTTTATTAAAACTTTACGAAAGTTATATAAGAAATTTTTATTGTTTTATTGAAGAGAGAGAAATTAATTTTAAAAATATTTTTTATTGGTATTTACTTATAAGGAATTTTTTATTGTTATACTATAAACTATTTTTATTGTTACACTATAAATTTTTTTGTTTATATAAAACTAAATTTTCCATAAATAAAACTACTTTCACACATGGAAAATTATTGCTTAAATGAAACCTAGAAAAGTTTCCATTTAACTTGTGTATGTTTAGAAATTATTTGAGTAAAACTAATTTTTGCAATATATAAAACTCCTTTCACAAACGAAATTTTTATTTTTTAACTATAACTTACTTTTATATGTATTTATTTATTTCAATACCGTTTAAGTGATAGATAGGTGATAATCGTTTAAACTCATTGTATGATATGCTTTGTGAAAAAATTATTGCATTTTCCAAATTATTCGCTGTATTGTTTTAATGATTTTAACTTAATCTTTATATGAGATAGTGTGGATTACTAATAGGCATGGCTCGCCAGCGTATATAACATATGATTCATCAGCTGTAGGGGTTTTCCGTTGCAGGTGATAACTGACTCATAGAATATTCCGTATTATCTGTTTTTTAAGGAAACTGTTTATTTTCATTTAAAATGATGCATTGAATTTTTATGCAATTTATTTCGAAATGTTTAATATAAAATAACTTTTAGTAACTGATAGTTTTTAAATATAACTAATCCTTTTTATTATTATAGTTTATATCAATTATTTTATAAAATTTACCTGTTTCATTTAAATCAACTAAGATAGTTTAAATTATATTACAGCGTTAAACTCGAATAAATGTTAAACTTATTTAGTGAGAATATAAAGTTTAATTTAAATAACATATTCATGTACTTATAGCTTTTTTGCTTATAAAATTTATGTAAAGTTTTCGTGTTAGGATAAATTTATTTAATAGTAACAGCATAAAGTTTAGTTAATTATAATGTATATAAAATTTAATTGTTGATTTTAAACATTGTATGTATTTTTAAATTAATATTATTATAGGATAGTCATTTTTATTTTATTTTTATTTTTATTTATTTTATTTTTTATTTATTTATTTATTTTATAACTTTACTGTATATCTTTGTATGCATTTTTTTAATTAATATTATTATATGAAAGTAATTTTTTTAATTTATATTATTATATGAAAGTAATTTTTTTAATTTATATTATTATATAATAGTAATTTTTTTTTTTATTAATATTATCATATGACAGTATTTTTTTAAAATTTATAACTTTACTATATATCTTTGTATGCATTTTTTTAATTAATATTATTATATGATAGTAATTTTTTTTTTTAATTTATATGATAGTCATTTTTTAAAGTGCATGTGTTCAATTTTTAACGAATGTAAGTTAGAGTTTAAATAAGTGTGAAACTTATTTAGTGAGAATATAAAGTTTAATTTATATAATTTTTATTATATTTAGTTTAATTTAAATAATTTTTATTGTATTCAGTTTAATTTATAACATATAAATTATTTATACTCTTCCAATGGTAACACCCAAATTTTAATATCAAAGTCTATACCATTCACATTCAATGTTTTTAATTATATAATACTCACGAACCCTTTGTTTTATTTTGTCAACTTCCATGAAATACATAGGCAAATTTCTATTTATTCTGTAATAAATTTATAATCTCCGAATGGTAATGCGCAGATATTAAGATCAAAGTCTATACCATTCGTTAAATTCATCTACCTTTGTTTCAGCGTTCAATTTTAACGATTGTATTAATAGTATTTATAAGTTAGAGTTTAAAGAAATTTTAAAAGTGAAACTTATTTAGTGTTAACATAAAGTCATGATGTGTATAAAGTTTAGTTTAAACAACTTTATTGCTTATAATGTCGTTTTTGTTTTAAAATAACTAATTATACGTATAATTACATGATATTCATTATTAAAAAATATGTGTTTTAAATTATTTATTATTGTTTTTAAATTTATGCGTATCGTTTTTGTTTTAAAATAATTAATTATACATATAATTGTATGACATTCATTATTGAAAAATATGTGTTTTAAATTATTTATTATTGTTTTGTTTTTAAATCTGTGTGTTAATCCACTGATGACACTTATCCTAAAAATACGAAAATTTCTATTTAATTCTGTAAAAATTTCGTAATATAAATTTGTAATGATGTCACTAAAAGTATGAACTCCTATTTAAATTCCTTATTTATTATCTTAACACAATATATTTTTAATCTCTAAAAATGCTAAGTTTCTAAAATACTCATAAATTGTTACTGATGTTAATTAACTTCAGTCATTCATTGTTTCATTCAGTCGAAAATGTTAAGTCCCACCGGAAATTATTTATACTCTTCCAATGGCAACATCTAAATTTTAATGTCTATACCCTGTTTTTAATTATATAGTACTCACCAACCCTTTGTTTTATTTTGTCAAATTCACTGAAATACATAGGAAAATTTCTATTTAATTCTGTAATCAATTTATAATCCCCGAATGACAACTCTTCAAAAGTTTCTATTCTTCCGGTGGCAACACCTAAATATTAAAGTCCCAAAAGATCGTGACGTTATCTAATCCCTCTGCAAAAAATTCGAAAAAATTACTAAGTCCAAAATTTAAGAAAATAAATCTAACTTCGAAAAAATTTTGAAGTCCTCAAAATTATGAAAAAAATACTAAGTCCAAAATTTATGAAAATAAATCTAACTCCTCAAAATTCCCTATAGATGGCACCACCAAACCTCATCCAAGATGATAGTCAAAGTTTCTAGTCTTCCGGTGGCAACACACAGTTTCTATTCTTCCGGTGGCAACACCCCCTCGTCCAAGATGATGACTAAGTAGTGTAAAAAACTATTTTATCTTCGGTTCGAATCTAACCCCTGCAAAAATTCGAAAAAATTTTGAAGTCCCCAAAATTGTGAAAAAAATACTAAGTCTGAAATTTATGAAAATAAATCTAACTCCTCAAAATTCCCTATAGATGGCACCACCAAACCTCATGCAAGGTGATGACTCATTCACCCCGACGATTAAAAAGTTTCTATTCTTCCGGTGGCAACACCCCCTCGTCCAAGATGATGACTAAGTAGTGTAAAAAGGGTGTATTCACCGACACGGTGGAGGCGTAGAGGTGTCAGGGTGGAGGCGCGCCACCACCCTACGCCTCAATACGCCTCTACGCCTCCACCGTGTCGGTGAATCACCCTTTTTACACTACTCCTGAGATAGAGCCTTCCCTGAAATTGCAGAAATCGATGTATAACAGTGCCACCTGTCGTGCAATTGGCACCAGAAGTTGGTAGACACTAACTTATGACAAGGCGCATCTGCGTATAAATTAATATGCAATTTTGTGCATTAGTTTTTAAGATATAGCCTTTTCTGAAATTGCTGTAGAGCAGCGTTATCTGTTGAGCGATTGACACTAAAAGTTGATAGACACTAATTTATGTCAAGGTGCATCCGTATATTAATTTATATGCAATTCTGTGCAGTAGTTCCTGAGATACAGTCGCCACAAAACTTTTTGTCACATACAAACATTTTCTATTGTCAAAACATGTTCTGGATCTCTCAAAACGCGTAAATCCATCAAAAACCGAAAATCGAAAATGTTTACGAATCCAATGCTTTCTTCTATTGAATACAAAAGAAAAAAAAAAAAACTAAAGAATAGTATGTGTGTAACTGTAATGCAAAATAATTTTAAATTGAAAAAATAATATAAAAAAGATTAAGCGTAAGTTTAGATTAATAACAATTAATATGAAATGATTGGGCTTCTATAAACATCCATAAAAGAACAACAGAAGTTTTAACTAAGTGTTAAAATTCTTATGTGAAAACTAAAATTTAAGACACAAAAAGAACCAACTCATTCAAAAATTTGTGTTTTATCACTCACAGCTAACTGCTCAAGTGCTTTTTCTTTCTTTCTTCTGTTTTATTTATTATTCTTAATATTATTATTATTTTGTGTGTGTACGCGCGGAATTTGGTTGCGAGGAAGGGGGGGGGGGGGGGGGAGGGGCAATTGATTCCACAATCGAAACTGAATCAGACTCAAAACTATGAAGAAAAAAAAAAAAAAAAAAAAAAAAAAACGTTTTTCCTATTTCTATCTTCCCTTCTCCCCCCCCCCTTTCTTATCGGCTAAAGTAAACAAATACGTAATTTTTCCCATCCGCGGTCATTAAAGTGTTTATTTATTTATGTGAACTGGATTATTATTCTTGTAGCATTTTAGTCAATTAAAAAAAAAAAAATGTTGGAGATTTGGTATTTTCTCTAGCTTGAATGAATCACTAAATATATATCACCGAACTTCAAATACTTAACTTTAGGGGTGGGGGGGGGGCAGGGGATGTAAGTAATAGGTATTTAAAAAAAAAAAAAAAAATACACTTGTAACAGAAGAAAACAGCTGCCAATTTGTTGTTTAATATTAGAAATTTTGTTTTTTCAGTATATTTTTACTCCATTACCCGACTGCCGTAGGTAATGGAAGTATTGTATTCGGTCCAAAAAATCGATATCAAGATTTCACCTGATTTACATGCTTTAAGGTCCCCTGAGTCCAAAAATGTGTTTTTTGGCGATGTCCTCTGACTATGATATCTCCTAAACTAATAAAAATAGAATCACGAAACTTCAGAATTGAGACAGGTCTGATGAACATATGAATTTTTTAAGTTTTGGTGAAAATTAGAAAAATAGGAAGTGGGGTATCCGAAACCGGAAGTGAGTTCTTAAACCCGTATCTCAAAAACGGCTCCAACGATTTTCTTCAAAGTTACTGTATAAACACTCTATTAAATGTCCTTTCGAATGATATAGTTGGTTAGTTCAGGACAATTGATAGGCGTCCTGTATGAATAGCTCAATTTCAGGTCTCGCAAGTGTGTTCCTTCCAAAACGACTGTATGTATTTTTTTCAAAGTTGCAATATTAACCCTCTTTTAAATATACTTTTGTATGTAATTGTTGTTTTCCGGTCAACAATTGAACATGCCAAGTCGGTATCTCAAAAATGGCTCTATCGATTTTCTTGAAAATTGTTACATAAACCCACTTTAGGTATCCTTTCTCATGCTTTACGTGGTTATTACAGGACAATTAATAGTCATCCAGATCACTTTTAGATCTTGGAAACTGGTGTTTCAAAAAGTAAAATAATAATTAAAAAAAACTACCCCCCACCTTTTTTCTTCTTCTTTTTTTTAACTCGCTATGTAAACTCTGTTTTATATGTCTTTATGCTTGTATTAACTTTCTCTTACTGGAAAATTTTTAGTTGTCTATTTCATTAGGTCAATTCTATGTCTTCTGATCACATTAACACCAAAAAGTGCATATAACACGTGTAATAGTGGATAATGGAAGTCGTGTGGTTGTTTCACACCAATTTTTTTTTATTTCCGTTTTCATTTTTATTTTAAGAAAATAAATATTCAAAATTTCCCCCGAACATCGTTCGCGCGTTCGGACATATTCTGCACCCCTGGAAATATGTTAAAAGGCACTTTAAAGAAATTCCTTCCATAGACTGTACTGTATTGGACGTTTCGTATTTGTTTGAACATACATAAATTATATAAATAGCATTTATAATACGGTTGTCAGCTTCCAAATATGTTTAACAATAGTGTACTAACAGCAATATATTCATTAAAAAAAAAAAAATCTATAAAACCAGATCGATTAAAAAAAAAAAAAAAAGCTTGTGCGTGCGTAATCAAGTAGTAAGTAATCATACGAATACGAATCATACCCAAAGTAATCATACGAATTATAAAGTAAGTTAAATATGACAATATATATATATGTATCATCATTATCAATTTCAGCCTTTATCAATCCACTGCAGGATGAAGGCCTCTCCTAGGTGATTCCAAAGTGCCCTGTTTTCACATAAAAATTTATAAACGAGTATATAATAATTTATGCATAGATTAAGAAAGGTTCTGATATATGCAACTTCCTAACTAAATGCAACCTACGCAATGAGGTGAAATTTACACCTCATATAACGTACTTCTTAGCGACATCCTAATGACTTTTTTTTTTTTTTTTCATTTTAAGGTTTGCGAGCTCCATTTTAAACCTGGTGAAATTATACAAACAATAACATATTTTAATGAAAAAGAAGAAAAGTTATATCAAGTCCCAAGAAATAAACCAATTGTTAAAGATGGTGCTATTCCTACGATTTTCAGTGATTTGCCATCATATCTATCAAAGCCAAGTACATGAAGACAAAGTCCTGTGGAAATATTTCTTTTTTGCTTTAGAGCTATTTAGATTTGTAAATAATTAAGTTGGAAAAAGTTACCAAATAATCACTAAAAAAATTTGAGAAGTATTGCAAAAGCCAAGGCAAAAAATTTACGTTTTATTACCTAATGATATTTGGGCTTTTATATTATTATTATGATTAATTTTTATGCAAATGATAGAAAAATCTTCTTTATGTGTATGAAACATATTTATAACTTTCAATAAAATTATTTTTTTCTTGATTTTTGTCTTTTATGTCTTATTTTAATTACTTAGTTTCTTATTTAAATAAGCAAATAAATCTATTTAAAATCTTGAGATTTAAAATCTTATTTAAAATGGTCTAAAGAATGTTGAAAGTATGTTATCAGGTAAGTGAGAGTTATTTTGGATGATCAAATACTTGTAAATTATTGCTATATATTAAAATTTATCTGTGCATAAAATTTACAGACATGATTAAAGGGAAAAAAAAAAAATTCTTATTATATACGGTAAAAGGTGTTTTTAATGCAAATTCTATGTCCACCCTCACCTTAAAAAAAAAAAAAAAAAAATAGGTGTATCATTAATATTTATGATTTTAAAACTTTAAATAACCGGAAATTTGGAGTTTGATGTTATTTATAATTTAGTACATTGTAACTTCTATACCTTATATATCGTTAATATTGTCTATATCAATACATTGTATTGTCGTACCTGTTTATAATTTTAATTTGGTGAAAAAATCCATTATTTAAAAAATATATGCATATATTCAGGTGGCTTAACCCTTTGTATCCCACGGGGACTTTAAAGTCCTACCAAAAAAATTCCTCAATATAGCCTAAATTTACGACAGGCTTTCTTTGGAACTTCAAAGTCCCTATAATTTAAACTTTCTCTATTGTTAAGCACTCGTAAGCTAAATTTAATATGAGATGTTTCTCTTGCAGCAAAGAAATATAATAAAAAAGTTTCAAACTATTTTTTCAAAAATAAGATGATTTGGTATGTAAAGGGTTAAGTAAATTAAGTGTTTGAAACATTTTTTATTTTATTTTTTAATGTTTATAATTTGTATTTTAACTAATTACAACATGTATGTTTCCCAAAATTTTCATATTTTTATTTATTGAAAAGTTGTGATTATTAATGGCATCAGTGGTTATATTAAACATAAATAAACACCTCTCAGTTGCTTTATTAGCTATATTAATTCGTACTCTGCTATTACTCCTATTTAATATATATATATATATATATATATATTACCTTTGAAAAACATTTATGACTAAATATAAGATTTATTGTTTTATGGAGGGAAAAAATTGGGAATGAAATGGGTAATAAGGAACTTAAAAAAAAAGGTTTATATTTATTTTTGTAACCACAGCGTATAAAACGAAAGGTACGACTTGCGAGACCTGAAATTAAGCTATTTATACAGGGCGCCTGTACACCAGAATTTCATCTGTACACCAGACCTGCCTCAATGCTGAAGTTTCGTAGTTTTATCTCTATTAGTTTAGGAGATATCATAACCAGAAGATTTCGTTCGTACATACACACACATACACACTATTGCCAAAAACTACTGATTTGGACTCAGGAGACCTTAAAACGTGTAAATCAAGCGAAAACTCGACATTGAATTTTTGGACCGAATACAATCCTTCCATTACCTACGGTAGTGGGGTAATGAAAGTAAAAATGCATATAATTCGTGAAATAGTGGGTAATGGAAGTCGTGTGGTTTTTCACACCAGATTTGTAAATAATGCTTTGTAATTAAATAGTATATTTACATAGTCATTGTGAGTGTATTTTCAGTCAGATAAGATAATTAAAAACTGAATTTTGATCCTCATTATCTTATAAAAATCTGGAGAACATTTTAATTTCTAAATGCAGTGAGAATTTAGTTTAACAATTCTATGAATAACAATTTAATTGTTATTTTCTTAATGAAGGAAATCTGCTATAAATGTAAAAATTTGTGTTTAAGTAAATATCATTCGCAATATTTTTTTTTTCCTAATTTTTAGGATTTGAAATTAATTCTTTAATACACATAATCTCAATATTTTATTTGTTTTCGTTTGAAAGATGAGTGATTTTTATTTAAAGAAAAATTTTATTTATGGAAAATATTTTGTAAATATTCATATATTTTTCTTTTTGTCTACTATATATTTATATAAATTCAGTCTCTATCGTTAAAAATGTCAATTTACAAAATCTCTACTGTTTTTTTTTTTTTTTTTTTTTTTTTTTTTTTCCCGATAAAATCTACTGATTTTTAAAACTGATATGTTGGCAAGTATGAACCTATCTCAAATATTACGAGACAGGCTAGTCATTGTTTTTTTTTCCTACCTAATCTTCCTCCACAAATATTATGAGGCAGCTTTAATCAAATAGAGACTCGTTTTCCTCTTCAGATATTACCAGACAGGTTAGTCAGGCAAATAATCTTGACTATCCTGCCTCTTCAAATATTCTCTGAAAATTGACTACCTTTCTTAGTCAGATACCTGAGATCTGTTGACTAACTTTCTTAATCAAGTGTAGATTCTGACTAACATGCCTTGTCTTCGAAACTGCGGTTGTTGACTAACCTTCCTGGTCAGATAATTATGATTGTCGACTAGCCTTCTTATGATTGTCGACTAGGAAGATAATATTAACCTTCCTAGTCTGGAGTAGTGTTTTGGTGACTAGTTCAGCAAGTACACTTTTCAGTTTTGGTGACTAGTTCAGCAAGTACACTTTTCAGTTTTGGTGACTAGTTCAGCAAGTACACTTTTCAGTTTTGGAGACTAGTTCAGCAAGTACACTTTTTGGCTAGTCAGCTATTTTGGTTAGTCAATTCTGTATTGTCAGTTGAGCATTTTGCCAGGTCACTGTGACCAATTTATTTTTCTGTGTGTGGTGGTGATCTATAGCAATAATGACTCTCTTTCAGTGTCTGACAGAAACAATCCTCTCATCTACAAAAACTTACCGTAATTTTCTGAAGATAAGCCACACCCCCATATAGACTGCACCATAAAAAAAAAAAAAAAAAAAAAAAGATCAGCAAAATTAACATTCATCAGATAAGCCGTGGCCTTTACTGTGAATAATCTACTGCTTAAAGAAATTTTTACACATGCATAAATTTTGTAAATATGTGCATCTTCATTAAGCATTTAATTTTTCTTTTCTTTCATTACTAACACATTAAATATTAATTATAAGATAGTAAAATTTTATACCAAATCAAAGCTAAAAAAGCCAGATTTTTTTTGGCAGCATTAATCATTAACAGTTTTTATTAAATTTTAATTAGATGAATTTAGTTGCAATATTAGATAAAGCTTTATCTAACATTTCAACTACAATTTTGGCTGTTGTGCCTCCCCCCCCCCCCCCCTCACCCTTTAAGGAAAAAAAAAAATTAATGATTGCAGCAGCCATCTATTGCCTGAATGAAAAACTAATGGTCAGGATTTGGCTTTCATGCTTCACAAGATTTTGAGATGCTTGTTTTTACCTCTTCTAAAAATTTTGTATGTAAAATGATAAAATGATAAAATAGAAAATTTCACAAAACAAATATTAAAATAAGTAAAAAATTAATCAGCTAAGAAAATTTTTTAATAGAAACTACTTTTACCGAAACTTCAGAAAAATTGTTTGGTGCTGCCATCTTTAAGCAAAACATATAACCAAATTAAAAATCGCATTTCACTTTTACACATATTATAATTTTAAAATTAAATAATTAAAAAATTTTGAGATCTGGATATGTATTAAAAATATTATTACTTGAGAATAAAATTTCAGCTGATGAATTATAAGAAAATAAAGTAACAGACTTCTTTCAGTTTTTTTTTTTTTTTTTTTTTATTTATTTAAAAATATGTCTATATATATACATATATATATAATGATCACTAATAAAAATATTTTTGCAAGAAAAAGTTTCCAACTTTTTTTTGTTTTTTAACAGATTGGCTGCAGTTGCTGATTAACTTTTAAAAACGTTATAAGCTGTGGCTTATCTCCTGAAAATTACATTTGTCCTAACGATGCTTGGTTTTAGATAGTGAAAATAGAATCTTTAGAGCAGACAAATACTGTGGCTATATTTGAAACTAGATAGTCCCCCCCACAGACTAAGGAATTACCTTAGTCTGTGTTCAGCTCAATGGTCTGTGGTTTTGCTTGTACCAATATGGCGGCTCGGTTACAGTTGAGACTTCACTTTTAGAACCGCCTGGCCGGGTCTAAGTGTTTCCTTAGTCTGTGGTCCCCACTAATAAGAGTTAAATACCCGAGTTATTTCTCTCCTTTCTTTTTAATCCCCAAGAGCTAGGACGAATGCATCTATAGTCTTGTCTGCATTTGATTGGCTATTTTCCGTCAATGAGTATTACATAGTTTACATCTTCACAGTTTCAACTAGAAATACTTTTCTTGGGAAAATAGTAAAAATTGTATGTGCAGCAGAGACTTAAGTTAGCTTCTTCATATTAATGTCAATGATTCACAATACATCACTACAGAAGCACATGACAGCATTTGCCATCAAGTATGATAAATAGTGTTAAAAGAATATTAGATCTAACATAAAGTAGACAGAAAAGTATCACTCTCACCAAATTAGTTTGTTGCCTTCGTGATAAATTTTGATCAAATAATCTTCATAGTTATTTCTCATCAGTACCTTGTTTAACTGTTAAAGTGCGTTTGTGTGTGTATATATACGTTGACTTTTTCCCAATGTTCTATTAAAATGAGCTGTACTTCAAAAAACAATTTCTCAGGATGGATTACCTTGTTAGGTTATAAAAATACTAGCAGTTTCAGACATTCAAGAAACATTAAAATGTAATAAGAATCTACATAAATATTTGATCTGTGAAAAAAAAACAGTGAATGAATAGTGAAATTTAATTATCATAGAAATTTAATTATCATATCAACCTACTTTTTTTAAGAAAAGAAAATTCTGACTTTTTCATTGAAATTTCCTGATTTTCCCATTAAGTTTTAAAACAAACTGAAATTCGATGTAGACATGCATCATTTGGTAAATTATGTAGATGATCAAAATATTAGTATTTTCAGAAAAAAAACTTAAATTGTAAACCAATTTCAGAAATAGGAATTTAGTACAAAACATATACTGGTATTTGTTTGTAAAAGAAAACCTATACCTATAAAATCGTTGATTTAAGAAGAATTTTTTTTTTTTCATAAATTGCAGTATGAGTTCTGTGCCAAGTTCCTACCACTGCATTTTAATGTTAGTTATATTTATTAAAATAAATACCAAAAGCAAAAATTGTGTTCTATTTTGCCATGTTAATTTTTTTTTTATTTAGATTAACTTGCTAAATTTTGAAATTTTAACACTGTTGATGGCAGTACCATAAATGATACTTTAAAAGTGATTTGGTATTTTTTTTATGATGAAAATATCCTTCATAAATAATGTGTGTTTGCAAGACTTTAACTTTCTTAACATAACCTTGTATGTTAAGAAAAATGTAAATTTTGAATAACTTACAAAATTTTTAAAATAGAATGTTCATAATCAATCATGTCACTCATAAATGATATTTTAAAATTGGTCTGATATCTTCACAATAAAAATAGTATTTCTTTTAATGCCCAATTAAGCAAAATTTTTCCCTATTCTCCCATAAAAAAAAAAAAAAAAAAAAAAAAAAAGGAAGAAGATTCAAATTTAAAGTTTTTAAATAAGAATTGTGCAAATCAATAGTGAACTTGCCAGTGTCATGAGTGATATTTTTAAACTAACCTCTCTAAGATCATTTGTTCTACGGATAATGTGTACACGGATTAACAAACTGAATAATCTATGAATGAACAACACATCAATTTTGTGATTTTCAGTGTTGGTAGGTGTTAAAATGAAGGTTAATTCAATTGACTATACAAGGGTCTTAGGCATGGATTATTTGTCCTCCATGGGAATCTGATTTTCAGATTGCACAATTAAATAAGAAAGTTACTCTTCAAAAATACTGGTATGGAAAAAAAAGGCAAGTACTAACAATGCTCAGAATAAATTATAAATTTTTGCAATTCTGCCTACGTCAGAAGTAATTTCTGTTTGCACTTTTCACCCTCTGGTGAGACAGCCATGAAAAAATGTTGAATTAAAATTAAAAAATAATTTTAATTATAAAACAGGCCAAAAGGCAAGTTATTAACACTATGTGTAATCTTTTAAGAAATCAATAATTTAAAAATGTATTTTCATAATTTGTATACAAAATATGTTTTTGATACTGAATAGAAAAAATAAAACATAACTTCAAAATTTCAGAATTTTTTTTTTTTTTTTTTTTTCAAACAAAAGAAATCATTTACAAAAAAAAAAAAAAAAAAAAAAAAAAAAAGCACCTAAATCAAATTATAATTCAAAATTAATTATTTTTTATATTTAATAATCTCTTAAGCAATTAAAATATAAAGATTCAAAACTTTTTTTTTTTTAAAATAAGCAGGGGCAAAAAAAAAAAAAAAAAAAAAAAAAAAAATACAATATTACAATTATTAAATCTTATAATTGCAGCTGATGTACTATAAACTGCACTAAACCTTAAAGCCCTGGTTTTTAAGAACACAAGAAGCAACGTTGACGCTGCAACGCTCCAATCAGAGTTTCCTTCATATCAGAGCTGGCGTTGAAATCGCAGAGCAGAACATCACGATGCATGTGCAGATTGAAAATCCCGACGCCTAATACGTTGACGTTCGCTTTCATAAAAAACAAGGCTTTAGTAATAGTAAAGTTGCTAGTGTTTTTGGCAACACATACAAATAGTGGATGCATGAAGTCAAATAACAAGTTGTTCCAAGGTAGGTCACACTCAGCATTACTGTCTTCATAGGACCAACAGCCTCAAGGAATTGTGTGACTAAAAAAAGAAAATAATTATATAATACACTCTTAAAAATTTCCGTTCAACGTTGAACCAGCGAATGGGTCTAGCTTAGAGAAAATTCCAAACACTGGAACACTTGCTTTCTCGAAAAATGTGATCATGGTTCAACTTTCAACATGGTTCAAAGTTTAACCAACCCATGGGAATATCTTTAGTCCAGAACACCGCTTTGCGCATGCTCGCTCAAAAGCCTGCTCCGCTGCTCACGTGACCTGTCACGTGACTTGTTCTTGTTGTTGCTCACGGTCAGCTTTTGTGAAAGTTTCGGGTAGTTTCAGAAAGATATATCAGGTATGTAGTATATTTTTTATTATATTTCTGTTAATATTACTTTTCTTGCACGAATTTATAATGTTCATCTGAAAAAAATAAATAATTATCTCTTTTTTTTTTTTTTTTTTTAATTCATCCCACTTTCCACTCAACAAAAATTTACTGTTCTGTACTGGGCGCGATTACAGCAGTTACTATCTTTTTTCATATATTTCTCACTATAGAAGTTCTGCGTATCAAATATTTAATTCAAATTTTAACGTACACATTTGTGTAGTCTTATTAGATATATGATATAAGGATCAGTTTCTGTTCTTAAATTTTAGAACGTCTGTTTATACATTTTTCTGTTTTATTGTCTCTCGAATTTATGTTCACGAGAGCGAGACCAAACGTTTTCATAAATAATTGCTTTTACAGAATATTATTCGTTTTAATCAGAAGTGTATTCAGTATTTGAGAAAAGTAACTATTACTTATCAATAAAAGCCTTAAAGACCAGTAAAAACTAAGTAAACCTTCAAATAATGCCTTTTCAAAGTTATTATTTTGATTTAATTTATTTATTTTGCATCCCTAATAATAAATACTTATGTTTTAATTTTGCAAATACTTATTATGTTCTAATATTACTGTTTCCATTATTGAGAAATAAGCTTAAATATATAATTTATCTAATTATATAACTAACCTTAGTAATAAGCTTTACTTAGCCTTTTAAATCTAAGTTAGGCTTCAGATATTGCTTTTTCAATGTTATTATTTTAAATATTTATTTTGCATCCCTAATATAATAATTCATTAGCAAATACTTATGTTTTAATATTACTGTTTCCAATTATTGGGAAATAAGGTTAATTATTTATCTCAATAAAAATGCTTTTAAAATTAGTACTATAAAATGTTTAATTTTAAATTAAACAGACGTGCTACTTTTCAGCTTTTTTGCCTTTCAATGAATATGTTGATAGTCCTAATAAATACTTCCAAAACAACTTTCTGAACTTTAGTTACCTTATAATTTGGATGTCTAGTGTATGGATGCAATAAAAGTAATAATCAACTATCTAATATTACCATTAGTTACATGTTGTAAGAAGGACATAAAAAGTTCAGCTTTTTTTGCTGTTAGTCCATAACATGTCTGAGATTAAAGTACATCAACAAATTATTATATTCTCTTAAGCATCTTTAGAGGAAAGTGACGAGCCAAACTTTAAAAATGTTAATGTGACCGACTATGTTAAAAACATCGATTTTCGTCAAAATGGGGATTTTTTTTTTTTTTTTTTTTTTTTTTTTTTTTTTTTGTGTGTGTGTGTGTGTGTGTGTGTGTGTGTGTGTGTGTGTGTGTGTGTGTGTGTGTGTGTGTGTGTGTGTGTGTTTTATAAAATTTGGACTTTTTTCTTTCTAAAAAAGTTTTCCTTTTGTCTCTACGTCAATTAGAAAACAATTTATAGCCAATTTAAAACATCGCGTCTGCCAAAAATGAAACCGAAAGCTAGACTTTTACACCGGAAGTTGTCCTAAAAAGGAACTTTTTCCGCTTATTTTCGACTTTAAAGTTTATTAATTTTTTACTAGAAGTTTAAATGATAATTTTACACTATTTTTCAAAACTCCTTGGCTCCTTATTATTAATTTATCGTCTTAAAACTAGCAACAATTCAACTTTTGAGTCTTGGTCTTGAGTTTATTTGTTTACATCGCGTTGCTGCTATTTTGTTCGGTTTTCTTTTAGATATTTCTTATAGAAAAAAGTTTTTTTTTTTTTTTTTTGATTAAAAATCACTTTACATTGTTTGAAAAAGCCCTTAAAGAATGGGTAAATGCAAAACATATCGCGCAAAAAAGCGAAAATTTGCCGGAAATCAGCATAATATTGCGAAAAGAAAGAACATAGCTTCTTATGATTTCAGTAATGTTAAAACTGCAAGTTCCTCGAAACTTGAAGACAAAAAAGATCTTGTTTTGGCTACAAATTCAAATTTTATTGACCTTTGTGGAAATCGAGTGATGGATATAGAGATTTTAATATCTGTATTTGCAATATTGTGTTGTTCAGGTTGTTTGAAAAATGAACTAACTTTGATTGAAGATTCAATATTTGGAATGTGCTCTAATTTCGTAATAAAATGCAACAACTGTAGATTTTTAAAAGGATTTTCATCTTCAAAAAAAAAAAAAAAAAAAAGAAAAAAAAAAGAAAAACTAACAAGTCTAATAATATCACTATTATTACTGTTTATGCTTTAAGACTTACAGGAAAAGACTTTACAGCAGGAAAAAAACTATTCTATATGGTTCTAAATATGGTTCAATGCTGGGTGCATCCATATGATGGTAAAACCTGTCAGTAGTGTAAAAAGGGTGATTCACCTGCAGGGTGGTGGCGTAGTGGCGTATTGTGGCGTAGGGTGGTGGCGCGCCACCACCCTTACACCTCTACGCCTCCACCCTGCAGGTCAATGCCCCCTTTTTACACTACTTAGTCATCATCTTGAACGAGGGGGTGTTGCCACCGGAAGAATAGAAACTTTTTAATCGTCGGGGTGAATGAGTCATCACCTTGCATGAGGTTTGGTGGTGCCATCTATAGGGAATTTTGAGGAGTTAGATTTATTTTCTTAAATTTTTCCGGACTCCGCTACCTCCGCGTCCTCCACCCTGACCCACATCATCCCTCCGTCCCACCACCCTGCCGGTCAACGTCTCCTTTTTGCACTACTTAGCCATCATCTTGGACGATGGTTCTGTTGCCTTTCGGAGATTGTAAAGTATTTAAACTTTTTGTGTTTGAAAATGAATTTCGGGACTTGGCATTTTTTGCGATGGACAGGGAAATTGATTGAATAAAACAAAGGTAGATGAGTATTATATAATTAAAAACATTTAAGGAATGGTATAGACTTTAATATTTAGGTGTTGCCACTGCAAGAATAGAAACTTTTGAAGAGTTGTCATTCGGGGATTATAAATTGATTACAGAATTAAATAGAAAATTTCCTATGTATTTCAGGGAATTTGACAAAATGAAACAAAGGCTGATGAGTACTATATAATTAAAAACAAGGTATAGACATTAAAATTTAGGTGTTGCCATTGGAAGAGTATAAATAATTTCCGGTGGGACTTAACATTTTTGACTGAATGGAACAATGAATGACTGAAGTTAATTAACATCAGTAACAATTTATGAGTATTTTAGAAACTTAGCATTTTTAGAGATTAAAAATATATTGTGTTAAGATAATAAATAAGGAATTTAAATAGGAGTTCATACTTTTAGTGTTGTCATTGTAAATTGATATTTGGAAATTTTTACAGAATTTATAGAAACAAGATGATTCTAATACCTCATTCTAATTGGTTAATGAGTACACTTAGTATTTTAGAGCTTGAAATTTAGAAATTTTTACAGATTTAACTAGAAATTTTCATATTTTGAGGATAAGTGTCATCAGTGGGTTAACACACAGATTTAAAAACAAAACAATAATAAATAATTTAAAACACATATTTTTCTATAATGATTGTCATACAATTATATGTATAATTAATTATTTTAAAACAAAAACGATACGCATAAATTTAAAAACAATAATAAATAATTTAAAACACATATTTTTTAATAATGAATATCATCTAATTATACGTATAATTAGTTATTTTAAAACAAAAATGACATTATAAGCAATAAAGTTGTTTAAACTAAACTTTATACACATCATGACTTTATGTTAACACTAAATAAGTTTCACTTTTAAAATTTCTTTAAGCTCTAACTTATAAATACTATTAATACAATCGTTAAAATTGAACGCTGAAACAAAGGTAGATGAATTTAACGAATGGTATAGACTTTGATCTTAATATCTGCGCATTACCATTCAGAGATTATAAATTTATTACAGAATAAATAGAAATTTGCCTATGTATTTCATGGAATTTGACAAAATAAAACAAAGGGTTGGTGAGTATTATATAATTAAAAACATTGAATGTGAATTGTATAGACTTTGATATTAAAATTTGGGTGTTACCATTGGAAGAGTATAAATAATTTATATGTTATAAATTAAACTGAATACGATAAAAATTATTTAAATTAAACTAAATATAATAAAAATTATATAAATTGAACTTTATATTCTCACTAAATAAGTTTCACACTTATTTAAACTCTAACTTACATTCGTTAAAAATTGAACACATGCACTTTAAAAAATGACTATCATATAAATTTAAAAAAAAATTACTATCATATAATAATATTAATTAAAAAAATGCATACAAAGATATATAGTAAAGTTATAAATTTTAAAAAAATACTGTCATATGATAATATTAATTAAAAAAAAAAAAAAAATTACTATTATATAATAATATAAATTAAAAAAATTACTTTCATATAATAATATTAATTAAAAAAATGCATACAAAAATATACAGTAAAGTTAGAAAATAAATAAATAAATAAATAATAAAATAAATAAAAATAAAAATAAAATAAAAATGACTATCCTATAATAATATTAATTTAAAAATATATACAATGTTTAAAATCAACAATTAAATTTTATATACATTATAATTAACTAAACTTTATGCTGTTACTATTAAATAAATTTATCCTAACACGAAAACTTTACATAAATTTTATAAGCAAAAAAGCTATAAGTACATGAATATGTTATTTAAATTAAACATTATATTGATACTACACAAATATTATTTAACATTTATTCGAGTTTAACGCTGTAATATAATTTAAACTATCTTAGTTGATTTAAATGAAACAGGTAAATACTTTTAAACTTGAACTAATAAAAATAAGTTATTTTTATAAAATAATTGATATAAACTATAATAATAAAAAGGATTAGTTATATTTAAAAACTATCAGTTACTAAAAGTTATTTTATATTAAACATTTCGAAATAAATTGCATAAAAATTCAATGCATCATTTTAAATGAAAATAAACAGTTTCCTTAAAAAACAGATAATACGGAATATTCCATGAGTCAGTTATCACCTGCAACGGAAAACACCTACAGCTGATGAATCATATGTTATATACGCTGGCGAGCCATGCCTATTAGTAATCCACACTATCTCATATAAAGATTAAGTTAAAATCATTAAAACAATACAGCGAATAATTTGGAAAATGCAATAATTTTTTCACAAAGCATATCATACAATGAGTTTAAACGATTATCACCTATCTATCACTTAAACGGTATTGAAATAAATAAATACATATAAAAGTAAGTTATAGTTAAAAAATAAAAATTTCGTTTGTGAAAGGAGTTTTATATATTGCAAAAATTAGTTTTACTCAAATAATTTCTAAACATACACAAGTTAAATGGAAACTTTTCTAGGTTTCATTTAAGCAATAATTTTCCATGTGTGAAAGTAGTTTTATTTATGCAAAATTTAGTTTTATATAAACAAAAAAATTTATAGTGTAACAATAAAAATAGTTTATAGTATAACAATAAAAAATTCCTTATAAGTAAATACCAATAAAAAATATTTTTTAAATTAATTTCTCTCTCTTCAATAAAACAATAAAAATTTCTTATATAACTTTCGTAAAGTTTTAATAAAATTTCTATTATAAACAAATTTTTTATGATATAAACAAATAATTTTATTAGAATATACATATTAAGTTTATTAAATTATCAAATAGTAATAATAAATTATGAAACTTACTTAAAATTGATGAAATTTCCCTTGGCGAAATGCAACCTTCATTCACACACAAATGCGAGAAACTGTTTATCGCCACACGTTGACTCATACAGATAAGAATGTTGATTCATGCTTATCTTAGTAGAATGTTGTTAGAGTTCTGTGTTTTCAGAGTAATATAAAATAGTTTATAGAGATCATTTATTTAATATCAGTTGTAAACTACATTTAAATAATGCAATAAGAGTTGAACTCTGCAATTAACCTATTAAAATATTGAATATTTTTTTATTTTTTTATTTAATTTTACTTTTTTTAATTATGCTAAGAAAATAATGAGATCAAAACAGAATTATTTTACGATAAGACATCCTTTTTCATTCAATAAAATGTAACTATAATTTTTAATGAAAGGTTTTAAAATCACTTAATAGGATAAAATTAAAAACAGAAATCTTATTATTTTTTCTAGTTATAAAACTAAGTAATAAACTATCTATAAATAATCATATAGCAAGCGAGATTTTTGTATAATAACTATATATTATTTTAATATATACATTACATCGCAGGGTAAAATTTTCAACTTATTTATACGGATTGAAGTAATAAAACTTAATCATTTGCATAACCGCTAAATTTTATAAGTTGGATATATGATTTAAAATACTAAACAATAATCCTTGTGAGAGAATTGGGATAACACTTTCACAGAAAGAAATTGTCCTTTACAATAAGATTTGCTTAGAATGTCTAAGTGAAAATAACTTACCGTGAGGTCAGTGAGTCATGCAGTTGTATTCGAATTTATTGTTTTTAGTTAATGAAACTTCTAATGAGAGAATTATTTGTTACTAGCATATAAATGTACATTTTTATATTATTCCTGTATATATAAAATTTTAAATAATTCATTAAGTATTAAACTTTGCATTTAATCGATTAAATAAAGTTTTCCTAAAATATAAGTGTAATTTTTTAATGAATCGTTTTGAAATCACTTTAACTTTATAAGAAAAAACTAAAAAGAGGTTTTTAAATTACTTAATAGGATAAAATTAAAAATCTTATTGTTTTTAGCAATTATTTTATCTAGTTATAAACTATATATTATTTTAATATACGCCTTATAGTTAAGTCAGTTTTAGAGAAAACCAAGAAAAAATCCCAACGCGCAGGTTGATGAGTTGGAATATTCTATTATACTTAAAGAATCCAGGTACGGAAAAACCGAAATACAATACGCGGAAAAACAGGCGGGATTTTCGGTTAAAACTTCAAAGCAGTGAACGGTAAACATAACACACCGTGAAACAACCTACTCCCACGACAGCCAAACTAAGAATGAAGGGAAACGTTGAGTTGTAACACCTTATCTACTAGAGATAAGGGGGAATTCCCCATGACTCACCCCTCGTTCGTTCATGTACAACATCTTACGAGAAACTTCGTGAAGGATGACTCATCGGTGACGAGTTTGAATAATATGCATAACCGCTAAATTGTATAAATGAGAATCTTTTAATGTGAGTATTATAGTAATGATAAATTTATTTTATAATCGATAACTCATCAGCTTCACACCTTATATAAAACAATGGTATATTCAAAAGTTTTTACTATTCAATAAACATTCACATATGGATATTCCTAAGGTTTAAGACTATGCGAGGATCCTATAAGCGAAATGCCTGTGAGTCTTTCTAAGGAATCCTAATCTGTATTTAAGCAGGTTTTAGAAAAAACCAAGAAATACTCCAATCGACTAGGTTGATGAAATGGATTCGAACCTAACACTTCCCCTTTTACCATAGAATCGTTCACTAATCACAAGGTTAATGAGTCATGCAGTTGTATTAAAACTTATTGATTACATGTCTAAACTTATACCATTAAATATTTAACTGTTGGTTCTATAAGTGGATTGCTCTGTGTGTGAGTCTTTGTAACTTATAGTTAAGCGAGTTTTAGTGAAAACCAAGAAAAACTACAAAAAGGTAGATTGTTAAGTGGAATTCGAACCTAACATTAAACATAGAATCGTTTGTTCTTCTAAAATCCTTGTAACAACATGTTTATGGACTTTATAAGAAAATGCTTAATATGGTTTGCATGCGTTAGCTATATTAAACACTTAATTTTTAACATACATTAAGGTTAGTGGATGAGTGACGGGTAATTCATTTAAAACAAAAATATAATAACGATCGATTGAAACAAAGGGTTTGCAGTTTTAGAGAAAACCAAGAAAAATCCCAACGGTAGGTTGATGAGTTGGAATATTCTATTATACTTAAAGAATCCAGGTACGGAAAAACCAAAATACAATACGCGGAAAAACAGGCGAGATTTTCGGCTAAAACTTCAAAGCAGTGCACGGTAAACATAACACACCGTAAAACAACCTACTCACACGACTGCCAAACTAAGAATGAAGGGAAACGTTGAGTTGTAACACCTTATCTACTAGAGATAAGGGGGAATTCCCGGAAAAGCTGAGTCACCCCTCGTTCGTTCATGTACAACATCTTACGAGAAACTTCGTGAAGGATGACTCATCGGTGACGAGTTTGAATAATTTGCATAACCGCTAAATTGTATAAGTGTGAATCTTTTAATGTGAGTATTATAGTAATGATAAATTTATTTTATAATCGATAACTCATCAGCTTCACACCTTATATAAAACAATGGTATATTCAAAAGTTTTTACTATACAATAAACATTCACATATGGATATTCCTAAGGTTTAAGATCGATTAAATAAACGAGAATCCTATAATCGAAATGCACGAGAGTCTTTCTAAGAAATCCTATTGCATATTTAAGCAGGTTTTAGAGAAAACCAAGAAATACTCCAATCGACTAGGTTGATGAAATGGATTCGAACCCAACACTTCCCCTTTTACCATAGAATCGTTCACTAATCACAAGGTTAATGACTCATGCAGTTGTATTGAAACTTATTGATTACAAGTCTAAACTTATACCATTAAATATTTAACTGTTGGTTCTATAAGTGGATTGCTCTGTGTGCGAGTCTTTGTAACTTATAGTTAAGCGAGTTTTTTAGTGAAAACCAAGGAAAACTACAAACGGGTTGATTGTTAAGTTGAATTCAAACCTAGCATTAAACATAGAATCGTTTGATCTTCTAAAATACTTGTAACAACATGTTTATGAACTTTATAAGAAAATGCTTAATAGGGTTTTCATTCGTTAGCTATATTAAACACTTAATTTTTAACATACATTAAGGTTAGTGGATGAGTGTCAGGTAATTCATTTAAAACAAAACTATAATAAGGGTTGATTGAAACAAAGGGTTTGTAGGTTATAATTATAGGATAAAACGTTATGTGTTTCGAAAACCCTTCATCAAGATTGCAACAACCGTTTTGAATGATACTCTCCCTTCATCAGATAGACTTAAACTTTTATTTTATCAGAATGAAAGAAAACGATAGACGATTTACACTTATTGAAATCCCAACTTATAAATAATTCGACTTTCACTAAAAATGCAAGTCGCATATACACTTTGAAACAATCAATAAATTTTATATTATCACAATGCATTAAATAAGTTTCCCATTTAACATTCAAGATGAATTTATTTTTACATTAATTAAGAATTGAACACATATTAATTTTTAAAATGACTATTTTTTAAAAAGTTTTGAAACAGCTAATAAATTTTATAAGCTTTTACAATTAAATAAATTTTGCATATTATGAAAGTTTTACATCACTCGGTAAAATTTTATATAAGCAATAAAAGTGATACACATTATAATTATAAACTCATAAAATAAATTTCACACTTAACATTTAAACTCTAACCAATCAATCTTAAAGTAATTTTTTATCTTTTGTACATAATCATAAACCTTTCGTTTCTATTGTAAAGTGAAGTATGAATCATGCTTTAATTAAAATCTCTAATCAAAATTATAAGAAAGTAAAGTTTAGGAAATACCTATGTATTATAGGTAAATTAATACAGTATAAATATTCATGTTTTTCAGTTAAGTAAAAAAGTTATATAATTAATTTTACAGACTACTTAAATAATGTATAATTGAGTTTCAGAATTATTATTATTATTTTTTTTTTTCTTCTATAGTATGTATATATAAATTTTTAGTTAGAAAGTTTTTATTAAAATACAATAATCAAAGTTTTGTATGATATTAACTTACAATGCACCTAAAACTTTAAATATATAGAAACAATTGTACAGTTGGTTTTGTCTGAAGCATATATATATAAATAATAAAATCTTGTTCAGTTTAGTTTTTAAAACACTATAAAGATTTCAGACACACATATTTTTATCTTGTTTAAATAAAATTTTTAAAATGAAACAATATTAATGTTATAAAATAATACACTCAGCATGACTCACGGAGTGTGCTATTCCATCAAATTATTCCGCATACGTGTAATAACATGTCTGACTTAACTATATACTGAATTACCATTATTTCAGAAAAAGTTGGGACTTACCTTAAAACACATCCTACACCCTTGGCAGACTTGAAGAAAATGAATGATACGAGACATTCTTATCAGAGACGCCAGGTCACGAGGTTAGTGACGTCACGAATGATGTGATTGGCTACGCTCAGTCACGTGATCATGACGTCATCCTCTCATCAATGACGTCACCGATTGCTTATCTGCTACCACAACGCGCGGAAATGTCCAGTACGCAGTGAAAAATATTCAAAGTCTACGGGACATTTCTCGAAACGATTCCATTGTCTTATACGGTAAATTGAAATATAACACGCGGAAAAAAGATCGACATATACCGGAGAAACTATGCATACTGCCCGATGAAACTAAGCCGCACAGCTAAGTAGATGCTACCAGGATGAGAGTCAAAATCCAACTGAATTCAAACAATATGACAAGGTCTATAAATCTCCCGTGTTGATTAGATGGTTTTTATGAATGGGTTTTCCCCCACACTTAAGCAGAATGGAGAAGTCATAGGTTTTTCCTCACCTATCTCTTAATTAGGTTTCTTAATTAAAATTATACAGATTATATGTAAGTCTTTCAAATATCTCTTAATTACGTTTTCTAATTAAAATTATGTAAATTTTATGTAAATCTTTCATGTTTATCATATGCCCTCCTAGTTAAAGATTTAATAAACCTATCTTTTATACAACATAAATAAATTTAATAAGTATAATCTGTTTAATGACTCATCAAACGATGACTCATCAAACGATGACTCATCATAAACATGTCTGAACATGAATCTAGTTGAACACTAATATTTTACTGAATAAGCGATAATTACTATATGGATCACACAATATACGTTGTTGGAAATTAAGTAAACAACACTACTTGATGAAAAATTAAGTTTCTCATAAGTAAACAATAATAATAAAAATAACTTTTGGTTTGAATAATATTAAAAGCAATAATACAAAATCATATACAATAAAATGTTAGTGTTCAACTAGATTCATGTTCAGGCATGTTTATGATGAGTCATCGTTTGATGAGTCATCGTTTGATGAGTCATTAAACAGATTATACTTATTAAATTTATTTATCTTGTATAAAAGATAGGTTTATTAAATCTTTAACTAGGAGGGCATATGATAAACATGAAAGATTTACATAAAATTTACATAATTTTAATTAGAAAACGTAATTAAGAGATATTTGAAAGACTTACATATAATTTGTATAATTTTAATTAAGAAACTTAATTAAGAGATAGGTGAGGAAAAACCTATGACTTCTCCATTCTGCTTAAGTGTGGGGGAAAACCCATTCATAAAAACCATCTAATCAACACGGGAGATTTATAGACCTTGTCATATTGTTTGAATTCAGTTGGATTTTGACTCTCATCCTGGTAGCATCTACTTAGCTGTGCGGCTTAGTTTCATCGGGCAGTATGCATAGTTTCTCCGGTATATGTCGATCTTTTTTCCGCGTGTTATATTTCAATTTACCGTATAAGACAATGGAATCGTTTCGAGAAATGTCCCGTAGATTTTGAATATTTTTCACTGCGTACTGGACATTTCCGCGCGTTGTGGTAGCAGATAAGCAATCGGTGACGTCATTGATGAGAGGATGACGTCATGATCACGTGACTGAGCGTAGCCAATCACATCATTCGTGACGTCACTAACCTCGCGACCTGGCGTCTCTGATAAGAATGTCTCGTATCATTCATTTTCTTCAAGTCTGCCAAGGGTGTAGGATGTGTTTTAAGGTAAGTCCCAACTTTTTCTGAAATAATGGTAATTCAGTATATAGTTAAGTCAGACATGTTATTACACGTATGCGGAATAATTTGATGGAATAGCACACTCCGTGAGTCATGCTGAGTGTATTATTTTATAACATTAATATTGTTTCATTTTAAAAATTTTATTTAAACAAGATAAAAATATGTGTGTCTGAAATCTTTATAGTGTTTTAAAAACTAAACTGAACAAGATTTTATTATTTATATATATATGCTTCAGACAAAACCAACTGTACAATTGTTTCTATATATTTAAAGTTTTAGGTGCATTGTAAGTTAATATCATACAAAACTTTGATTATTGTATTTTAATAAAAACTTTCTAACTAAAAATTTATATATACATACTATAGAAGAAAAAAAAAAAATAATAATAATAATTCTGAAACTTAATTATACATTATTTAAGTAGTCTGTAAAATTAATTATATAACTTTTTTACTTAACTGAAAAACATGAATATTTATACTGTATTAATTTACCTATAATACATAGGTATTTCCTAAACTTTACTTTCTTATAATTTTGATTAGAGATTTTAATTAAAGCATGATTCATACTTCACTTTACAATAGAAACGAAAGGTTTATGATTATGTACAAAAGATAAAAAATTACTTTAAGATTGATTGGTTAGAGTTTAAATGTTAAGTGTGAAATTTATTTTATGAGTTTATAATTATAATGTGTATCACTTTTATTGCTTATATAAAATTTTACCGAGTGATGTAAAACTTTCATAATATGCAAAATTTATTTAATTGTAAAAGCTTATAAAATTTATTAGCTGTTTCAAAACTTTTTAAAAAATAGTCATTTTAAAAATTAATATGTGTTCAATTCTTAATTAATGTAAAAATAAATTCATCTTGAATGTTAAATGGGAAACTTATTTAATGCATTGTGATAATATAAAATTTATTGATTGTTTCAAAGTGTATATGCGACTTGCATTTTTAGTGAAAGTCGAATTATTTATAAGTTGGGATTTCAATAAGTGTAAATCGTCTATCGTTTTCTTTCATTCTGATAAAATAAAAGTTTAAGTCTATCTGATGAAGGGAGAGTATCATTCAAAACGGTTGTTGCAATCTTGATGAAGGGTTTTCGAAACACATAACGTTTTATCCTATAATTATAACCTACAAACCCTTTGTTTCAATCAACCCTTATTATAGTTTTGTTTTAAATGAATTACCTGACACTCATCCACTAACCTTAATGTATGTTAAAAATTAAGTGTTTAATATAGCTAACGAATGAAAACCCTATTAAGCATTTTCTTATAAAGTTCATAAACATGTTGTTACAAGTATTTTAGAAGATCAAACGATTCTATGTTTAATGCTAGGTTTGAATTCAACTTAACAATCAACCCGTTTGTAGTTTTCCTTGGTTTTCACTAAAAAACTCGCTTAACTATAAGTTACAAAGACTCGCACACAGAGCAATCCACTTATAGAACCAACAGTTAAATATTTAATGGTATAAGTTTAGACTTGTAATCAATAAGTTTCAATACAACTGCATGAGTCATTAACCTTGTGATTAGTGAACGATTCTATGGTAAAAGGGGAAGTGTTGGGTTCGAATCCATTTCATCAACCTAGTCGATTGGAGTATTTCTTGGTTTTCTCTAAAACCTGCTTAAATATGCAATAGGATTTCTTAGAAAGACTCTCGTGCATTTCGATTATAGGATTCTCGTTTATTTAATCGATCTTAAACCTTAGGAATATCCATAGGTGAATGTTTATTGTATAGTAAAAACTTTTGAATATACCATTGTTTTATATAAGGTGTGAAGCTGATGAGTTATCGATTATTAAATAAATTTATCATTACTATAATACTCACATTAAAAGATTCACACTTATACAATTTAGCGGTTATGCAAATTATTCAAACTCGTCACCGATGAGTCATCCTTCACGAAGTTTCTCGTAAGATGTTGTACATGAACGAACGAGGGGTGACTCAGCTTTTCCGGGAATTCCCCCTTATCTCTAATAGATAAGGTGTTACAACTCAACGTTTCCCTTCATTCTTAGTTTGGCCGTCGTGTGAGTAGGTTGTTTTACGGTGTGTTATGTTTACCGTGCACTGCTTTGAAGTTTTAGCCGAAAATCTCGCCTGTTTTTCCGCGTATTGTATTTTGGTTTTTCCGTACCTGGATTCTTTAAGTATAATAGAATATTCCAACTCATCAACCTACCGTTGGGATTTTTCTTGGTTTTCTCTAAAACTGCAAACCCTTTGTTTCAATCGATCGTTATTATATTTTTGTTTTAATTGAATTACCCGTCACTCATCCACTAACCTTAATGTATGTTAAAAATTAAGTGTTTAATATAGCTAACGCATGCAAACCATATTAAGCATTTTCTTATAAAGTCCATAAACATGTTGTTACAAGGATTTTAGAAGAACAAACGATTCTATGTTTAATGTTAGGTTCGAATTCCACTTAACAATCTACCCGTTTGTAGTTTTTCTTGGTTTTCACTAAAACTCGCTTAACTATAAGTTACAAAGACTCACACACAGAGCAATCCACTTATAGAACCAACAGTTAAATATTTAATGGTATAAGTTTAGACATGTAATCAATAAGTTTTAATACAACTGCATGACTCATTAACCTTGTGATTAGTGAACGATTCTATGGTAAAAGGGGAAGTGTTAGGTTCGAATCCATTTCATCAACCTAGTCGATTGGAGTATTTCTTGGTTTTTTCTAAAACCTGCTTAAATACAGATTAGGATTCCTTAGAAAGACTCACAGGCATTTCGCTTATAGGATCCTCGCATAGTCTTAAACCTTAGGAATATCCATATGTGAATGTTTATTGAATAGTAAAAACTTTTGAATATACCATTGTTTTATATAAGGTGTGAAGCTGATGAGTTATCGATTATAAAATAAATTTATCATTACTATAATACTCACATTAAAAGATTCTCATTTATACAATTTAGCGGTTATGCATATTATTCAAACTCGTCACCGATGAGTCATCCTTCACGAAGTTTCTCGTAAGATGTTGTACATGAACGAACGAGGGGTGAGTCATGGGGAATTCCCCCTTATCTCTAGTAGATAAGGTGTTACAACTCAACGTTTCCCTTCATTCTTAGTTTGGCTGTCGTGGGAGTAGGTTGTTTCACGGTGTGTTATGTTTACCGTTCACTGCTTTGAAGTTTTAACCGAAAATCCCGCCTGTTTTTCCGCGTATTGTATTTCGGTTTTTCCGTACCTGGATTCTTTAAGTATAATAGAATATTCCAACTCATCAACCTGCGCGTTGGGATTTTTTCTTGGTTTTCTCTAAAACTGACTTAACTATAAGGCGTATATTAAAATAATATATAGTTTATAACTAGATAAAATAATTGCTAAAAACAATAAGATTTTTAATTTTATCCTATTAAGTAATTTAAAAACCTCTTTTTAGTTTTTTCTTATAAAGTTAAAGTGATTTCAAAACGATTCATTAAAAAATTACACTTATATTTTAGGAAAACTTTATTTAATCGATTAAATGCAAAGTTTAATACTTAATGAATTATTTAAAATTTTATATATATAGGAATAATATAAAAATGTACATTTATATGCTAGTAACAAATAATTCTCTCATTAGAAGTTTCATTAACTAAAAACAATAAATTCGAATACAACTGCATGACTCACTGACCTCACGGTAAGTTATTTTCACTTAGACATTCTAAGCAAATCTTATTGTAAAGGACAATTTCTTTCTGTGAAAGTGTTATCCCAATTCTCTCACAAGGATTATTGTTTAGTATTTTAAATCATATATCCAACTTATAAAATTTAGCGGTTATGCAAATGATTAAGTTTTATTACTTCAATCCGTATAAATAAGTTGAAAATTTTACCCTGCGATGTAATGTATATATTAAAATAATATATAGTTATTATACAAAAATCTCGCTTGCTATATGATTATTTATAGATAGTTTATTACTTAGTTTTATAACTAGAAAAAATAATAAGATTTCTGTTTTTAATTTTATCCTATTAAGTGATTTTAAAACCTTTCATTAAAAATTATAGTTACATTTTATTGAATGAAAAAGGATGTCTTATCGTAAAATAATTCTGTTTTGATCTCATTATTTTCTTAGCATAATTAAAAAAAGTAAAATTAAATAAAAAAATAAAAAAATATTCAATATTTTAATAGGTTAATTGCAGAGTTCAACTCTTATTGCATTATTTAAATGTAGTTTACAACTGATATTAAATAAATGATCTCTATAAACTATTTTATATTACTCTGAAAACACAGAACTCTAACAACATTCTACTAAGATAAGCATGAATCAACATTCTTATCTGTATGAGTCAACGTGTGGCGATAAACAGTTTCTCGCATTTGTGTGTGAATGAAGGTTGCATTTCGCCAAGGGAAATTTCATCAATTTTAAGTAAGTTTCATAATTTATTATTACTATTTGATAATTTAATAAACTTAATATGTATATTCTAATAAAATTATTTGTTTATATCATAAAAAATTTGTTTATAATAGAAATTTTATTAAAACTTTACGAAAGTTATATAAGAAATTTTTATTGTTTTATTGAAGAGAGAGAAATTAATTTAAAAAATATTTTTTATTGGTATTTACTTATAAGGAATTTTTTATTGTTATACTATAAACTATTTTTATTGTTACACTATAAATTTTTTTGTTTATATAAAACTAAATTTTGCATAAATAAAACTACTTTCACACATGGAAAATTATTGCTTAAATGAAACCTAGAAAAGTTTCCATTTAACTTGTGTATGTTTAGAAATTATTTGAGTAAAACTAATTTTTGCAATATATAAAACTCCTTTCACAAACGAAATTTTTATTTTTTAACTATAACTTACTTTTATATGTATTTATTTATTTCAATACCGTTTAAGTGATAGATAGGTGATAATCGTTTAAACTCATTGTATGATATGCTTTGTGAAAAAATTATTGCATTTTCCAAATTATTCGCTGTATTGTTTTAATGATTTTAACTTAATCTTTATATGAGATAGTGTGGATTACTAATAGGCATGGCTCGCCAGCGTATATAACATATGATTCATCAGCTGTAGGTGTTTTCCGTTGCAGGTGATAACTGACTCATGGAATATTCCGTATTATCTGTTTTTTAAGGAAACTGTTTATTATCATTTAAAATGATGCATTGAATTTTTATGCAATTTATTTCGAAATGTTTAATATAAAATAACTTTTAGTAACTGATAGTTTTTTAATATAACTAATCCTTTTTATTATTATAGTTTATATCAATTATTTTATAAAAATAACTTATTTTTATTAGTTCAAGTTTAAAAGTATTTACCTGTTTCATTTAAATCAACTAAGATAGTTTAAATTATATTACAGCGTTAAACTCGAATAAATGTTAAATAATATTTGTGTAGTATCAATATAATGTTTAATTTAAATAACATATTCATGTACTTATAGCTTTTTTGCTTATAAAATTTATGTAAAGTTTTCGTGTTAGGATAAATTTATTTAATAGTAACAGCATAAAGTTTAGTTAATTATAATGTATATAAAATTTAATTGTTGATTTTAAACATTGTATATATTTTTAAATTAATATTATTATAGGATAGTCATTTTTATTTTATTTTTATTTTTATTTATTTTATTATTTATTTATTTATTTATTTTATAACTTTACTGTATATTTTTGTATGCATTTTTTTAATTAATATTATTATATGAAAGTAATTTTTTTAATTTATATTATTATATAATAGTAATTTTTTTTTTTTTTTAATTAATATTATCATATGACAGTATTTTTTTAAAATTTATAACTTTACTATATATCTTTGTATGCATTTTTTTAATTAATATTATTATATGATAGTAATTTTTTTTTAAATTTATATGATAGTCATTTTTTAAAGTGCATGTGTTCAATTTTTAACGAATGTAAGTTAGAGTTTAAATAAGTGTGAAACTTATTTAGTGAGAATATAAAGTTCAATTTATATAATTTTTATTATATTTAGTTTAATTTAAATAATTTTTATCGTATTCAGTTTAATTTATAACATATAAATTATTTATACTCTTCCAATGGTAACACCCAAATTTTAATATCAAAGTCTATACAATTCACATTCAATGTTTTTAATTATGTAATACTCACCAACCCTTTGTTTTATTTTGTCAAATTCCATGAAATACATAGGCAAATTTCTATTTATTCTGTAATAAATTTATAATCTCTGAATGGTAATGCGCAGATATTAAGATCAAAGTCTATACCATTCGTTAAATTCATCTACCTTTGTTTCAGCGTTCAATTTTAACGATTGTATTAATAGTATTTATAAGTTAGAGCTTAAAGAAATTTTAAAAGTGAAACTTATTTAGTGTTAACATAAAGTCATGATGTGTATAAAGTTTAGTTTAAACAACTTTATTGCTTATAATGTCATTTTTGTTTTAAAATAACTAATTATACGTATAATTAGATGATATTCATTATTAAAAAATATGTGTTTTAAATTATTTATTATTGTTTTTAAATTTATGCGTATCGTTTTTGTTTTAAAATAATTAATTATACATATAATTGTATGACAATCATTATAGAAAAATATGTGTTTTAAATTATTTATTATTGTTTTGTTTTTAAATCTGTGTGTTAACCCACTGATGACACTTATCCTCAAAATATGAAAATTTCTAGTTAAATCTGTAAAAATTTCTAAATTTCAAGCTCTAAAATACTAAGTGTACTCATTAACCAATTAGAATGAGGTATTAGAATCATCTTGTTTCTATAAATTCTGTAAAAATTTCCAAATATCAATTTACAATGACAACACTAAAAGTATGAACTCCTATTTAAATTCCTTATTTATTATCTTAACACAATATATTTTTAATCTCTAAAAATGCTAAGTTTCTAAAATACTCATAAATTGTTACTGATGTTAATTAACTTCAGTCATTCATTGTTCCATTCAGTCAAAAATGTTAAGTCCCACCGGAAATTATTTATACTCTTCCAATGGCAACACCTAAATTTTAATGTCTATACCTTGTTTTTAATTATATAGTACTCATCAGCCTTTGTTTCATTTTGTCAAATTCCCTGAAATACATAGGAAAATTTCTATTTAATTCTGTAATCAATTTATAATCCCCGAATGACAACTCTTCAAAAGTTTCTATTCTTGCAGTGGCAACACCTAAATATTAAAGTCTATACCATTCCTTAAATGTTTTTAATTATATAATACTCATCTACCTTTGTTTTATTCAATCAATTTCCCTGTCCATCGCAAAAAATGCCAAGTCCCGAAATTCATTTTCAAACACAAAAAGTTTAAATACTTTACAATCTCCGAAAGGCAACAGAACCATCGTCCAAGATGATGACTAAGTAGTGCAAAAAGGAGACGTTGACCGGCAGGGTGGTGGGACGGAGGGATGATGTGGGTCAGGGTGGAGGACGCGGAGGTAGCGGAGTCCGGAAAAATTTAAGAAAATAAATCTAACTCCTCAAAATTCCCTATAGATGGCACCACCAAACCTCATGCAAGGTGATGACTCATTCACCCCGACGATTAAAAAGTTTCTATTCTTCCGGTGGCAACACCCCCTCGTTCAAGATGATGACTAAGTAGTGTAAAAAGGGGGCATTGACCTGCAGGGTGGAGGCGTAGAGGTGTAAGGGTGGTGGCGCGCCACCACCCTACGCCACAATACGCCACTACGCCACCACCCTGCAGGTGAATCACCCTTTTTACACTACTCCTGTCTCCATAACATGGTTCTTCCTTTTCTGAAAATGTGGTTCAACATTTTCTCAAAACATGGTTCTTGCTTTTCTGAAAATATGGGTCAACCTTTTCCCAAAACATGGTTTAACGTAGTTCCAAAGTATGGCTCAAAGCAAGTACCATGTTATGGAGACAGGTTTTACCATCATATGGATGCACCCAGCATTGAACCATATTTTGGTTCAACGTTGAACCAAAATTTTCTACAGTGTAGGAGAACTATAATAAAATTAAATTAAATTTTAAAAATCCTGCCATTTGTACAGATTATAAAGACTTTCCAACTGCACTCACCAATTTATATAATTTAACCTATAAATGTATATGAACTCTGTGATAAGACATAAAAAATATATATATTAAATGAAGAAAAAAAAAAAAAAAAAAAAAAAAAATCTCATACAGATATATGGCTTTACTTTGAAAGAACCACTACACAATATATTGATTTTATATAGTCTTGTATATTGCCGAAAAAGGCGGCTACAAAACTTTCTTTCATAATTAAACACAAAATATATATTTTTTGTTTAATTATAAAAGAAAGAATCTTCTAAAATAATTTTTAAACCTTTATTTCTAGAGAAAAATTATGAAAAGGTTTGTCTCTTTGTAACTCTATATGTCGTCTAAAAGTCAATTAGCTACCACGCAGTGTATTAACCCTTTATCTACTGCATTATGATGTACTGCAGTTTTTTTCGTGCAATATTTTTTTTTTTGAGTCGCTACATCAAAAATTAAGGGATATACATAAATAAAATACTCATTTTTGGGAAATTTAATCCGTTAGAGCTAATTAATTAAACTGGTACTTTAAAGTACCGTCAGTACACGGAGGGCTAAAATAGTCTCATAATACAAAAAGACCTTATGACTTTTTTTAACACAGTTTTAACTCTTAAAAGTGTTAATAACGAGCGAACACTAATATGTTACAGCACAAAAAAATTTATTTTTGAAAATTATAATTTTTTTTTTAATTTACTTTCTTTTTTTACACATAAAAACAGGTTTTACACAAACTTAAATTTGATGATATTCAAAGAAACAATTTTTATTTCATTAATATGCAAAAATACATTACATGTTGCGCATTTTGAGTGAGGTTTCGATTGAATGTTTTTTAAAGCACAAAATTCACAAGAACCCCGATTCGAAACAAAAGTTGGCCAATGGCATCCACGATTTTCTAAGAGGATATCTTTACAAACAGACATGTTCCCTTTCCTCCTCTTGTATGCACAGAAAACTTGCTCCTTGCCATTAGATTTGAGTCTTCCTTTTCGTTTAGGTTCTGATTTTAATTTTGTAAGCAGTCCTTTGGTTGTGCAAAGAAGATATGTTTTCTTGCTACTCCTTATATACTATATATGCAGGGCTAAATGTTCAAATGTGGTATCCACAAACTCAGATTTTTATGGGTAAAATGGGAACTTCGGTCTGGAAAACCTTGAAAACCTTCTATTAAGCTGTTAAATCTCAGTTACACACAAAGAAATTAAAATGTTGTTACTTTTTGAATAAAGAATAGGTATTTCATTTAATTTTGTGGCAAAAAAAGCAAGCTCAGATTCAAAGGGTCTAGCAGGATAAGGTAGGGTTCAGCGGCCCCAGAAAGGTATTTTGAAAATGACTCGTGTGGTAACATCTGCGAGATATAAAACTACCATTGACACAAATTCAGCCTCTCAACTCGCTGCGTTCTGGAGATAATGGATCAAATAGACGCTAGAGGGGGTAATTTTTAAAATTGATTTTTATGAAAACTATTACAGCTACACTAATGAAACAAAAACTGTTCGTTAGACAAAATATTAGTCTACATTATATATTTTTTGTAGAATTTTTCTATCGTATTTACTATTAATAAAAAATAAAAATATTTTTTTTCAAGATTTTATTCCTAGTTCATGCAGAGGTACAATCACAGAAAAAATATATAATGTAGCTTACTATGTCTAGTAATACTACCAAAAAGTGTATAAATATTATAAAATGGGTGCAACACTTCCAAAAAAAAAAATTAAAACTTCTTATGACCGTTTTAGGTACTAATGACTTTACATTTGTCTTTTGATTGAAATGTTTATTACTGTATTAAAAAGTAGTAAAACATGTTTATTTCTAAAAAATACATTAGTTAGTAATTAAAAATATAAGTAAGACGTTGCTTTTGACATAAAAAGTTGAAAATTGTTTGTGGAACTACGTTTTTAAAGAACAAGACGCAACATGTCGCTTTCCAGCTAGTTGCGTGTGTATAATTTAATTTGTAGCATTTTGTTTATTCCTCAACCTATGGAAGCCTCTGCGCAAGCGCTAATTCAACGAGTTCACTGTTAAAATAGGGGTGGCAGACATCGGGCTCAGAAAAAACGAATGATAACAGAGCGCGAATTATTGGATGTTTCCAAATCACAAGCTGGCACACATCCAATATTTTGGACGTGTCGTCGCTTGGTAGTTTTAAGGAACGTGGCTGCAATATACCTAATATTTTTCTACCCCAACCAGTATATTAGCTCAACTTAAATAATCTTCTGCGAATTGTTTCAGAGTATTTCAACGTTTAATTTTTCTAGAGAAAACTATTTTATTGTGTTTTAGTGAGCAATTGTACACAAAATATGTCTGGTAAATGTAAAAACTGTCGTAGATGTCGTAGATTACTGTATTAAAAAGAAGTATGTTTATTAAGAACGTACAACTTTGTGAAAGCTCTAAATTACAGTTATTATTCACGTTAAAAAAGAAATATGCTGAATATTTAAAAATTAAATCAAAGAAAATATTATTTATTATAATACAAAATATATTATTAAAATATAATTAATCTTCATCACTGTCCTCATTAATAACTGCGTGAATCTCTTCTGATGTAAATATATCAGATAAAGCTTGTACTGGACATAAGATTCGGGAAAGATATCGGGCATAAGGCAAGTAATAAACAATTGCGGCCATGTGAGAACAACATCCTACTGTTATTAGACCATCAAGAGAGTTGCAGAAATATCGGCGTATGCTTTCGATTGTCGTTCCAATTGGTACATATCCAATATAAACATAAGTTTTACGGTTCACATGCCTTGATCTAACTTCCTGTTTTAATATGCTGGTTGTGGTTTTAACAAACTGTACTGTGAGGTTGCATTCTTCGTCCATTATCTCCGCTAAATAAGACAAAGCCTGTGAGAGTTGGTAGGAGCCAGTGAAAGACATAGCTGATTTTTATTTAACTGAGGAAAATCTAGGATTTAAGTTGCTGAAAAGCCGACTTTCGACGATTCTAAATTTTTTTAATGACTTCTTCACTAAGAGTATTTACAACACTCATTCTGCTCTCACTGTACTCAAGCAGCTCATCATATTTATTGCCTTCAGAATTTAATTTTTGGCCATACTTGTTTTGTAGAAATCCAACAATTTTACAAAGCACTTTCAACTTCGGTATAAGTTTGTTATCCAAAGAATTGTGTAGAAGGCGATATTTTTGAGCTATTGCACCATGAACTGCTTCTACAACCCATCTCAATTTTGTAACTCTTCTTGATTCATCAGCGTCTTCCGTTGTTAGTTGCGCCCTGTTTCCTTTTAAAGCAGGCATAAATACTGTATAGCCTTTACTTTGTAGGAAATCAACTGCATCGTGAAAACCACGATCTACAATAAAAATATCATTTGGTGATAGTAATGTCTGTAAACCAGTAGAGTCTTGTAAAATAAGTTTTAGTATTGAAGCATCATTTTGAGTGCCTTAGTAAGGTCCCGCAAAGTCTATAATATAACCATTTGTAGTGCAGATGGTGAAAGGTTTGCAGAGATTAATTTTTTTCTTCCCAGAGAAAGATTTTCTTTGATAAAAATTATTTTGACTTTTTTGATGTCGTACATAAGTACCATCGCAGATAATAACAAGTTGATTATCAGATAGATTTAATAACGTCTTGCCTATACTGGTTAGAAATAAGATCTTGACGTGTAATAGCACCATAACTAAAATATTTTGGTAAAATCTCTCTCTCAAAACATTTCATGATCTTGTCAAAAAATTCTGATACGTATTGCTCATATTGCAAACCCAAAACAGCAGCAATGGTCTTATTTGAATTTCCTGTCCTTAAATTGAAAAGAGTCACTTTTTTGCTTTTATAAAATATAAATAAGATCTTCGCAAAAATAAAGTATAATAAAATAATTTATATATCATTTATTTTCTCATTTTGGAGGTTCACATTTCTTTAAATTGGTAATATATCTATAAAAAAGGTATTTATTTTCTTTTTCATTATTCAAAACACAATTATAGAAAAATCCGAGATCAGCTGAATAATTTAAAATAAAAACACTAAAAATGACACTAACCATTATACATATCATAAAATTTATTTTTCATTTATAAATACAATTTAAGCAACACAGAAATAACTATTAAACAGCATTCATAGGAAAAACATTCCATGTAAAAACCTGATTCATGATAAAATTAACGTATAATCAACTTTTCATCTTTCATGATAAGGTATTTCAACAAAATGTGTAATAATATAACAAACTGTGTTTTTCACAGCTTCCGATATTTAATACTAAGTATCAAATATGCTATAATCCCAGGAAAATTAAAATATTATTTACTGATATTACTGTAACATATTAATTAAGATAGAATTACGCAAGTTTTCAAGATGATTCATTAGTAGAATTTTATTTCTATTGAGTGTAAAATTTCTATTTTACAACTTAGAGTTAGGAAATTGTAGTAATTTGCTACACAATAATTTATAGATTAGTTTCATATATATTATGTATGAAATTGAAATCATTATTAAAAGGTACACTGAAATTATTTAAAGCTAATCTTTCATAATATATTCTCATGCTTAGTCCTGGAAATTTATAGTTTCAAGAAAGTACTAACAACTACTGTAATAAGTAAAAACTTAAAAATAAATAAACGCTTGAACATTAAACAAATAATAACATAACAACATAGGGATACGAATTGATCAAAAAAGCAAAAGATAAGATAATATTCAAATTCAAAACCCTCCACCCTCGACTTCGGAATAGGATCGGCCATCGGGATCGGAGCCGAAGAAAAATGCGCCAGATTTTTTGGCGCAATGGGGAAGTTGCACACGGAAAGAAAAACAATTTCTTTTAATTGTAATCGATAAAATCAATCTTGGGAATCCGAAAAATCCAATTAAAATCGTAAAATTATTTCAAATTAACTTTTAATTAACGTTTTAAAATCGCTAAAAACCAAAACAAAACCACGTGATCCGAAAACGCTCCGTGAGGGGGTTGACGTCACAGTACACGAAGTGTGAATTTTTACACTCTTTTACCACTTGCTTTTCTTTTTGTTCGCTCTATTCTAATCTGTATTTTATAGTTTATTCTTAAAATTTTTACCTTTTCTAAGAGATAACTTAAATCTTTCATAACTATACTATATCTTATATATATATATTTCTATTTTTATTTGTATAATGTCGATTTTGGATTTGTAAAAGAGCAATCGTATAATGTTCCGAAAATAGATGCTCTTTCCATATTCTCATTTTTGAGAAGAAACCTCGATTTTATTAGCGCATAAATATAAGAGTAGCTAAAGCTAAACGATCTAGATTTGTTCTGTATTCATATTTTGAAAATTATAAACGTCTTCATAATAGAATTTTAGCATTGCTTTAATATATTAGTAGTATTTTTTTACATTTCTCTAATTTTTTAGATGCTTGTATGTGAGAATATTTCTTTTTTCATAATGTATGCTTAAAGATTTAATTATAATTAAAATATTCATTAAAATTTCATAGTACATAAAAATATATTTTACTGATTATTTATTTTATTATTGTTATTTTTTTTTTAACCAGAATTTTTTAATTATGTTATTTTATAAATTATATATGATTATTTTATAGAGCAGTCATTAATTATGTATTTAATATTTACTTCATGTTTTTGCAACGAAAAAAAAAAAAAAATGTTATTTTCAAATTGCATTATTTATTTATTATTTTTATTTCATTTTATTAAAAAAAAAAGTTTACTTTTTATAATTTTTTAAGTAATTTATATATATATATATATATTATCCATTTATTTTTCTATTTAATTTTCTTAAATTTATTTGAATTATATTGTTCTACGTTGTTTACATTAGCAACGGCTGTTACACAACTATTTATTTATTTAATTAATTCATTTCAAAAGGAAAATATAATTAAATGTTTTTATCGGGAAAATGTTAATATCGCATAAAGGATTAGTCTTATTAAAATTTAAGTTTAATAAAAACTTATTTATTATTTATTTAATGCCTTTGAAAGGAAAATATTTTGTTATTTATTTATTTATTGTACTAATCGAAATGAAATGGTAATATAGCAGAAAAAGTGATTGCAATAAAGTACATGGTGCCAAAATTAAAGTATATTTAATAGATGCTGAGATACAGCTATCCTTAAAATCTTAGTTTTTGAATAATAGCAGCTTTCGCCTCCTGATATGTACACAAATAGAAGTGCCCACGAAAGACATTGCTGCGGGCAATAAGAACCCAGATCCAAAAAAGCAGGGTACACTGGAGGGAAAGAAGTTGCCACAGGCTGCGAATAACCAAAACGATGTTAAGAGCGATTTCAATGAATTTATTTTTTAATTATCTATTTATTTATTTTTTGTTTATAGAATGATATAAAAGAAATAAAAGTTTTTTTTTTTTTTTTTTTTTGTTAATTTATTAAATTTAGCGATCAGCGAAGCAGGCGAAGACCGTCAGTTATAGTATATGCAAGGGTTGTTCCAGGTTTACTTTTAGGGTTCGTTTTTGTGAAAAACAATTTTTTTTTTTTTTTTTTTTTTTTTTTTTTTTTGTGAAAAACAAAATAATTTTGTGAAAATTTATTTCTTTTTGTGATAAAAAGAATTATCACACGAAACCTTCCACTTAAGAAGTTACTCTATCTAATGTTCATTATCAAGTTAACAGCATATTACTGAGCCAAGTATACACACTCATTAAAAATAATATTGTTAACGTGGAAAACTTTTACAAAATCATCATATTTTAAAAAATAAATCTTGAGAAAGGCCTGTTGTTATGAATTTCAATTTTGTGAAAGGACCCATTTTATGGATTTGTGTTTTCTAAAGGGGCCCATTTTAGATATTTGGATTTTGTGAAGGGGAAGCAAATGGGTCCCAGTTTTTACCTGGATCGACCCCTGACATATTCTAAACATATTTGGATTTTACATTAAGGCTTCATTGATAAATGAATTTAATATATATATATATACACTGGTGGACAATTGCTAAGGACGGATGACAATAGCTTAGTTATTGTCATCCGTCCTTAGTAATTGTCCACCAATGTATATATTGCGCTTGATTGCTGAAATTTACTGCAAATTTTAATTAATTATTTAATACCATTCATATTTATAACTAGATCATGTATAACTTATACATTTAACATATATTTCATATGTTTATTTTATTTTAAAGTACTTTATATCTTTCCTATTGCTAAATGTTGTTATTATTATTACTTTCTATTTCTATTAATCTTTTCTTTCTATTTTTAAATTTTTCCAAATAAAAAAGTAATTACATTATAAAAATAACTAAACGCGTTTCTATGTGTATTAAATGTATATAAAATGTGTATATATATATATATACACATATAAATAATATTAATATTTTTGTACGGAGACCTTCTTTTAATTTTATTTATTTATTTAGAATGATAAGCGCATGTAATTCTCCTTAAATACTTTTCAATTTCTCAAACTGCATCACTATAATGTTTTTAATTATTCACAATCTTCAGCTGCTATTTTAATAGAAATATTGTTAAGTTATAATATTGAAATGTATTAAAAAAGTTATATATATATATATATATATATATATATATATATATATATATATATACAGATATACTGGCATCTCATAATTATAAAAGTAATCTAATTTAGGTTAATTTAGCATAAACTATTCTAGATTATTTAAGCAATGAAAATATGCATATTATTCAGTTAAATATTATTACTCAATCCCAATATTTTATTTCTGTACTCAGTCTATAATAATAATAAAATAATAATAAATCTATAAAACATAATAAAATGAAACAAAACAAGTATTTAAAAGATACATCTTTGGCATAGTATACTAAAAACATTCTTTAAGAAAATTCTATTGATCAACTATTATTTCGATTATAGTTTAATTTGGATTAATAACAGCAGGCGAATACAAAAAAATATCATTGAAACTTGGTGTCATTTATAGAATGAAGTGATGTTTAATGAGTTCAAATAGTTTTAATATTTTTTTTTTTTTTTAAAGAAAGAATACAAAATTTCGCTGAATGCACGATTTTTCTTTACAATACAAGAGGGAGAAATTCAGCCGGCAGTTCATTTCATGGATAGTGACGTCACGATAGGTTTTATCACGTGACGCAGCGTTTTCCCGCCAACATGAGAACTACGTCTTTTAAAGTTAATTTATTAAAGCATCCGGTTTTCAAATATGCATAAAAATGGTATCAAAATGTTTGTATTTTCATGCTCTATCATTTACAAGTCAAAATGAAAAATGTGCAATTTCCCCATTCTGTTTTCGCCACGCGCGTGACGAAATCGCTACACTTTGGAGTATCGCCCCGCAGGCTGCATTTTTTCTAATCCCACTCTCTTCAGAAAAAGGTGCCTTCTGATTGGCTGAATCCTTTGCGTATTTATCGGCTATCGTAGAAGCGAGAAAGAGAAAAGAAATTAAGGGTAAAGAGGAAGGCGTTGATTGTTGATATTGACAAATGATTTGAAGAATTACTAAAAATAAAAATAATATATGCTTTTAATATATATTGCGTAATTGATAATTTTGTGCACAATAGATTAAATGTAAGTGGTACAACTGGTAAAGTTAAAAAAAAAAAGTGTGATTGACACCTGATTGAAAATATAATCAGCCAGCCGAATATTTAGTATTCAATTGACCAAATATTCGGTATTCGATCAAAACTGCTATTCAGTGCATCCCTAATGTTTATTATTTATTATATTTAAGATTTTTAATTAATCAATAATTTGATGGTGTGTGCATAAAAATTAATTTGTTAAAAAAAAAAAAAAAAAAAAAAAAAACCTCTGAATTAAAAGCTTTTTAGTTTAAAAATAAAATGTAAAATTACGCCAGAAAATTAGCAAATTTCAATTGTATAATTTAGCAATTTATAATAAATATGTTTAATTTAAAAACCAAAATAACAAATATCTTTAAAATGAAATTTAATTTAATTTTGTGATTTAGTTACTCATTACATAAAATTTAGAATCAAAGTGAACAGTCAGTCTCATTTTCTGATGAAAGATCAATCAAGCTAGTTTCTTCAATGATAGACAACTTACCTAATTCTTCATCATAAATATTACCTACTCAACGTTTTTTTTATTTTATTATGTGGCTTTTAATTTAATATTACATCGATTTGCCACTTTTTTCTACCAACACACTATTTCTTTTTCATTTGTAAACAATGTCATATGTTTACTCTTTAAATAGTTGTCGGATAAATTCATTTTTATCTCTTACGGATAAGTATAAAACATTTTAAAGCAAAAGTATAAATAATTAGAAATATAGTATATGCTTTAAACATTCGCTATTGCTAAGTCACTGAAGGAAAACAAAGAAAATTGTAGTTGCCGGCATAACCAGCAAACACTCTTTAAACGAACAAAGATTTCAGCCAATCAGGAGGCATCTATTTCTGAAAAGAGTGGGATTGGGAAAAATGCCCGCAGCCTTGCAGGCAAGTCTAGGAGACCTTGCTCGGACCGGGGGGGGGGGGGGGATATATAATAGGACAAAATAAGAGGTAAGAATTAAATTAGTATTTTTATATTTTAAAATATCATTTTTGTATTTTAGGGTATTATTTTTATATTTTGAATTAATATTGGAAAATGAGTTAAAGGAAATCTCATATTAGACCGCAAGTTACTTTAATAATATAAAAAATAAAAAGCGGAAATTCATAATCGCCATCATTAGAAAATGAATAAACAAGTTAATAATTTAAATTGAATGAGCATTTTGATGCCTGAAATATTTCATAAATAAGTTAAAAGATGTTTATAAATGAGGTTTAACATTTATGACGATAATTAGGTAATAATTGTCGAAAATTAGGGTTTGATTACATATGTCAGATGAAATAGCTATAAATATTGTTGTTTATGACTTGGCGACTTGACGAATGGGGACGCCACTTCGTCTAATACCGTGAATTTATTTGCCAATAGGACACAAAGAAGCATTGTGTTATTAAATAATATAACCAATAAAGAAATAGGGAGGAGATTGAGTTTACGCCAAAAATATGCCGAAATTATGACTATAAAATATGAAACACGCCAAAATTAAGGGCTCTTCGCCAACTATCCTCGGTTAAGAATAATCTAACGAAGGTTCGCGGGGCACCGGATTCGAAAGCTAAATGACGGCGAATTCGGTCTACCTAAAATGTGAAGCTACAGCCGATTCCCGTATCCGTGTTCCGGGACCGCAGGATTAAGTTACTCAGACTGGTCTCAAAATATGAACTGTCCATTGCCTTCTGCTAACTCCAATCATGATTTGGGATTACAATTAAAGTTATGTATCGCAAGTTTACTAATGTTTCTTGTGCCTTAACTACAAGTTATTGCTTGCAGAAACAATGACGGACATCCATTTTATCATATATATATACATATACATACAGTCTGTAACAAAAGTCTCCGAACACTTCCTATATAAAAAAAAGTACACTTAATACGGTTTTGTTAAATAAATCCTTGTCGAATCATGTTCTTAGTCAGTCTAAGAACATGTTTCGACAAAGATCTATTTAACAAAACTGTATTAAGTGTACTTTTTTTATACAGGAATTTTTGCTAGTGTTCGGAGACTTTTGTTACCGACTGTACATATATATATATATATATATATATATATATGTATGTATGTATACGTATATATATATATATATATACATTTTTTTTTTCTTTCACATAGCTTAAAAAGGCTTTATAATACTTGCAGGAGGCTAATACTTATTGTTTGCAGGAAAAGGGGAGAGGCTGGGGCTGACTTATTAGTTTGTTTCAATAGTTAAATATAAAATTTATTTAAAGTATGTGGGAGGGGGGGGGGGTCTCGAGCCCCATAGACCACCTTTCATTACGCAATTGAAATCTTAAAATCACCTCATTCTGTGTATACTAACTTCCATATACATTTTTTAGATTATGATTTACTGCTTTTTATTATTGACTCATCATGCGAATATCGTAAAAAAAAAAAAAATCACACTAATAAATTAATTATACAAATTATTCAATGCACCATTTTATATTTCTTTATACAAAAATGCATAGTCAAGAAGAAAATAGGTTGGCATATTGACTGTAAATTTAAAATATCATTTATCATAAATGTATCGATCAATGTGATAATTTTCCTTGATTATGATGCTTAAATTTAAAACAATTATGGCATTATAAATCAAAACATTTTCTGCAAATTAACGAGTGATTAAAATACAATATAGTTTAAGTTAATAAATTACCATCACCATCAAATATATCTGGTAAAAGAATATTGGTTTTTTTTTTTTTTTTTTTTTTTAATATGTGTTCAACATGATAAAAATATAAGATGATATACAAATCTCTAGTGAGGTACAAAATATTTGTAGGTTATGATGTTACTGAAAAAAAAAAGAGGGCGGTATAAAAAAAAATGCTACAGGGGTAGATTTAGGCTTAGGCTTGTACCTAGGAGCGCTTAATTTTTACAACTGATAAAAATTTGAAAAGAAACTCAGTTTAATAAGTTAATTAAAATTGACAATCGATTAGGGTTTTCACCGACAACATCCCTTTCTAAGCCGCTTTGACCCATAATGCATTTTTCCCAAACATTGATATAGACTATATTTGTATGAATAATCAGACAGACTCGACGATAGTTTATAACTATGAGTTACTACTATTTTCATACAGCATCAGAAGTAGTGATATAATGTTCGTTCTGCGGCAAGAAGTGGTGAGATGGGATGCGTTGATGCGCTTTGAGTTAGGGATATGCTAATGGAACGCAACATTCCCAATCACTACTACCTATTCGTATGATACAAGCTTGAAATTAACCTTCCATAGTATACAAAATAGGAATTTAGGTATTGCATCAGTGTTTAAAAATAATTTTTAAAAACTTATAATCAATTAAAGTTTGTAATATTTAAATTGAATCATAAACTTACTTTTCCTAATTCTCCTATTTTACTTACTAAAATTTTTATAAAGCAATTTCCCTTCTTCTTCTACCTTTTTCTTTTTATGTTATTTCAATAAAATTCACACATATTCTAAAAATAGTAACTTAGAAACAAAACAGACACAGCTTACAGTTAATTAAAAAAATCTTTATTATAACAATATTTACAAGTATTATTCATCTAGTAAGTTAACGTTACATCATAATAATAGTATTATACACATATGAATCTATCAAATATAACTAAGTTTATAGTATTAAGTTTTAATGTACTTCAACATTATTGTAATATTTATAAGTATTGTTCATCTAATAAGTTACATTACACCATAAAAAGTACTATTATAGATACACATAATTTCATTACAAAGTTTACAGTATGAAATCTTAAGCAATTTTACAAGTATTTTCTAAATGTCCATCTAGTAAGTTGACATCTCAATAATTAGTATATACAAATACATACAATTTCATCAAAAAATAACTAAGTTTATAGTATTAAATCTTAATGTATTTCAAAATTTTTGCAATATTTATAAGCATTGCTCATCTAATAATTTACATTACATCATAAAAGGTATTATAGATACGCATAATTTTATTACAAAGCTTACAAGTATTTTCTAAATATCCATCTAGTAAGTTGATATCTCGATAATTACTACATACGTACAATTTCATCAAACACAACTAAGTTTATAGTATTAAATCTTAATGTATATCAACATTTTTGCAATAGTTATAAGCATTGTTCATCTAATAAGTTACATTACATCATAAAAAGTACTATTATAGATACACATAATTTCATTACAAAGTTTACAGTATGAAATCTTAAGCAATTTTACAAGTATTTTCTAAATATCCATCTAATAAGTTGACATCTCAATAATTAGTATATACATACAAGTTCATCAACTATAACTAAGTTTATAGTATAAAATCTTAATATATTTGAACATTTTTGTAATATTTATAAAGGTTACAAAAATGTTGAAATATATTAAGATTTTATACTATAAACTTAGTTATAGTTGATGAACTTGTATGTATATACTAATTATTGAGATGTCAACTTACTAGATGGATATTTAGAAAATAATGTAAAATTGCTTAAGATTTCATACTGTAAACTTTGTAATGAAATTATGTGTATATATTATATATATATTTTAAACATTTTAGTACTTTTTATGATGTAATGTAACTTATTAAATGAACAATGCTTATAACTATTGCAAAAATGTTGATATACATTAAGATTTAATACTATAAACTTAGTTGTGTTTGATGAAATTGTATGTATGTAGTAATTATTATCAAGATATCAACTTACTAGATGGATATTTAGAAAATACTTGTAAACATTGTAATGAAATTATGTGTACCTATAATAGTACTTTTTTATGATGTAATGTAATTAGATGAACAATTCTTATAAATATTGCAAAAATGTTGAAATACATTAAGACTTAATACGATAAACTTAGTTATATTTGATGGATTTATATGTGTATAATACTATTATTATGATGTAATGTTAACTTACTAGATGAATAATACTTGTAAATATTGTTATAATAAAGATTTTTTTAATTAACTGTAAACTGTGTCTGTTTTATTTCTAAGTTACTATTTTCAGAATGTGTGTGAATTTAATTGAAATAACATAAAAAGAAAAAGGAAGAAGAAGAAGGGAAATTGTTTTATAAAAATTTTAGAAAGTAAAATAGTAGAATTAGGAAAAGTACGTTTATGATTCAATTTAAATATTCCAAACTTTATAACTGATTATAAGTTTTTAAAAATTATTTTTAAACACTAAAAATATGATGCAATACCTAAATCTCTATTTTGTATACTATAGAAGGTTAATTTCAAGCTTGTATCTTACGAATAGGTAGTAGTGATTGGGAATGTTGCGTTTCATTAGCATACCCCCCTAACGCAAAGCGCATCAACGCATCCCACTTCACCACCTCTTGCCGCAGAACGAACATTATATCACTACTGTGATTCCAAACTGCCCTGTTTTCATATATATATATATATATATGAGTATATAATAATTTATGCATCGATTAAGAAAGGTTTTGATAGAATATTTCGTCACTTCATTGATTTATTTGATTCCCAATGATATAAGCAACTTCCTAATTAAATGCAACCTATGCAATGAGGTGAAATTTACACCTCATATAACGTACTTCTTAGCGATATCCTAATGACTGCTTTTTTTTTTTAAGGTTTGCGAGCTCCATTTTAAAAAAGATGAAATTATGCAAACAATAACATATTTTGATGAAAAAGAAGAAAAGTTATAACACGTCCCACGCAATAAACCAATTGTTAAAGATCGTGCTATTCCTACGATTTCCAGTGATTTGCCATCATATCTATCAAAGAAGAGTACTTGAAGACAAAGTCCTCTGGAAATATTTCGGTTTTGTTTAAGAGCTATTTAGATCTGCAAATAATTAACTTTGAAAAAGTTACCAAATAGTCACTAACAAAAACTTGAGAAGTATTGCAAAAGCCAAGGCAAAAAATTTACGTTTTATTACCTAATGATATTTGTGCTTTTATATTATTATGATTAATTTTTATGCAAATTATAGAACAATCTTCTTCATGTATATGAAACATATTTATAATTTTCAATAAAATTATTTTTTCTTGATTTTTGTCTTTATGTATTATTTTACTTACTTAGTTTCAATGAAGAAGAAATCTTGTTTAAATAAGCCATTTAAAATCTTTATCTAAAGAATGTTGAAAGTATTTTGTTATCAGTTAAGTGAGAGTTATTTTGTATGATCAAATACTTTTAAATTATTGTTATATATTAAAATTTCTCTGTGCATAAAATTTACAGAGATGATTAAAGAAAAAAAAAATCTTATTATATACGGTAAAGTGTGTTTTTAATGCAAATTTTATGTCCATCCTCACCTTAAAAAAAAAAAAAAAAGTGTATCATTAATATTTATGATTTTAAAACTTTAAATAGTCTGAAATTTGGAGTTTGATGTTATGTATAGTTTAGTACATTGTAACTTCTATACCTTCTATATCGTTTATATTGTCTACATCAATACATTGTATCGTCTTACCTGTATTTTTATTTGGTGAAAAAATCCATTATTTAAAAAATATATGCATATATTCAGGTAGCTTAACCCTTTGTATCCCACCGGGACTTTAAAGTCCCACCAAAAAAAAAATTCCTCAATATCGCCTAAATTGACTACAGGATTTCATTGGAACTTGACAGTCCCTATAGTTTAAGCTTTCCCTATAGTTATGCTATAGTTTAAGCTAAATTTAATATGAGATGTTTCTCTTGCAGCAAAGAAATATAATAAAAAAGTTTCAAACTATTTTTCTAAAAATAAGGTGATTTGGTGTATAAAGGGTTAAGTAAATTAACTGTTTGAAATATTTTTTATTTTATTTTTTAATGTTTATAATTTGTATTTTAATTAATTACAATATGTATGTTTTCCAAAATTTTGATATTTTTATTTATTGAAAAGTGATTATTAATGGCATCAGTGGTTATATTAAACATAAATAAACACCTCTCAGTTGCTTTATTAGCTATATTAATTCGTACTCTGCTATTACTCCTATTTAAAAAAAATATATTTATATATATTACCTTTGAAATAAATTTATGACTAAATATAAGATTTATTGTTTTATGGAGGGAAAAAATTGGGAATGAAAGGAGTAATATTAAAAAAAGGAACTTAGAAATATTAAAAAAAGGAAGGAAAAAAAAAAAAAAAAGTTTATATTTATTTTTGTATTTACAGCGTATAAAACGAAAGCACCGAGGAATATATATGTATATATATTTCTAAATCCATATATGAGGATGTGCATAAAAAATGGACTAAATCACGTGGCGCCTTAATCCACTTGGAAAGTCTTGATAAAAAGGTGTTGGATAAATGAGTGCGTTAATGATAAATAAATGTAGGGAAGAATGTTTAAACTAGCGAATTCTTTGTTTCAGTGGTTAATTAAATTTCCAGTATTCATAGCTGCTAACTTTTTTAATTGATTCCGGAATGTTGTTAGTACCGCCTTTTTTAGGTTGATTTCTTCAGAAATCGACCTATTGCAATCATTTCGTTTATCTATCTATCTATCTATCTATCTATCTATAATGAAAATTTTGTCATCACGATAACTCCCGAAATAATACTCCAAATCGAACCAAATTTGGACAGTGAACTGATCTTATAAATATCTTGGATGGGTTCGTTAACCAAGTTGCTCCGACTTTTTCTTTTCAAGTGGCAGCCACTTGAAAATTTCAAACCCACAATGTAAAAAGCAGATTTAATGCAAGATTTGCTTGAATTTTGATGTAAATACATTCCACATAAAGGTCTCAATGAAGTTTATTAATGAAGTTTATCCGCCATTTTTAATAAAGTGGCATATATTTTTAAGTTAAGAGGGGCCACTTGAAATCGGGCTACCACTTGAAAATTTAAAATCACTATAACTTCCAAAATAATACTCCAAATGGAACCAAATTTGAACAGTGTCTTAACTTATCTTATAAATATCTTAGATGAGTTTGTTAACCAAGTTGCTCCGCCATTTTGTTTTTAAGTGGAGACCACTTGAAAATTTCAAATTCAAATTGTAAAAAGCGTATTCCGAATTTTTATTTAATTTTGACGTATACATAGTTTATACAAGTGTCCCAAAGAACTTTATTAATGAACTATATCCACCATTTTTAATAAAGTGGTGGATATCTTAAGTTAAGCGTGACCACATGAAATCAAGCTACCACTTGAAAATGCAAAACCATGATAACTTCCGAAATAATACTCCAAATGGAACCAAATTTGAACAGTGTCTTAACTTATCTTATAAATATCTTAGATGAGTTTGTTAACCAAGTTGCTCCGCCATTTTGATTTCAAGTGGAGACCACTTGAAAATTTAAATTGTAAAATGCATATTCCGAATTTGTTTGAATTTTGATGTATACATAGATTACGTAAGTGTCTCAATGAACTTTAACCGCCGTTTTTAATAAAGTGGTGGATATCTTAAGTTAAGCGGGGCCACTTGAAATCAGGCTACCACTTGAAACTTTAAAATCACAATAACTTCTGAAATAATACTCCAAATTGAACCAAATTTGGACAGTGAAATTATAAATATTTTGGATGAGTTTGCTAATCACGTTGCTCCGCCATTTTGTTTTCAAGTGGAGACCACTTGAAAATTTCAAGTTCACATTGTAAAAAGCGTATTCCGAATTTTGACGTATACATAGACCATATAAGGGCCTCAACCAAGTTTATTTTAACAGCCATTTTTTGGAAAGTACCGGATATTTTATACTAAGCGGGCCACTTGAAATCAGGCTCCCACTTGAAAATTTAAAATCACGATAACTACTGAAATAATCACACTGCCACTTGAAAATATGCCATTATGATAACTTTTAAAATACTAAACTGATTCAAATAAAAGTTGGCTAGTGAACTTATGGTTCAAATATCTAGGATAAGTTCACTTGGTGACTTGATCCGCAATTTTATTTCCAAGTGGCGGCCACTTGAAAATTTGTCATTATGGTAACTTTACTAATACTGAATCAATTCGCATCAAATTTTGGTAGTGGATTTATCATTCAAATATCTCAGGAAATTTCGCTGGGCATCTCACTATGCTTTTTTTTTTTTTTTTTTTTTTTTTTTTTTCAAGTGGTGCCACCTGAAAGATTCTTACGACGATAATTTTTGAAATACTGATTTAATTTAAACTAGAACTGGACAATGAACTTATCATACAAATTATATTGGATGATTTCGCTGGGCAAGTTGTTTCGCCATTTTGTTTCCAAATCGCAGCCACTTATACTGCCACTTGTAAATAATTATAACTTTTGAAACACGGCACTGATTTGAACCACAGTTGGACAGCGAACCTATGCTTCAAATATCTTGGATGTGTTTGCTTGGCAACTTGTTCCACTGTATTGCTTCCAAGTGGCGGCCACTTGAAAATTTATTACGGTAACTTTTGAAATGCTTAATTCAAATCAAATCAAAGTTGAAAATTTGATTTATCATTCAAACAACAAAAATTTAGAAATTTCACGTAACTCGTGAACCAATCTAGTTATTGCGTCCATCTTTGGTATACCGATAATAAGTATTTTCTCGCCAAAAGTCGCCAAAAAAGTCACCATGGGGAAAAGTCACCAAATTTAGCGCCAAATCCATTACCTGCCTTATTGGATCTTTTTAATGCGTTTTTAAGGAAAAAATATGCTATTTTAATGCTAAAACAAACTAGAAATGCAGAAAACTAACATTTTATCAACTTTCTAAGCCTCTTTGAAAGAATTTCTACAAAAAAGAAAAAAATTTTTACAAATTTGTAACGGTATCTTAGATGAGCAACTTTCTCTGCCATTTTGATCCAAGTGGCATCCACTTAATTTTTCAACACGATGACTTTTAAGATTTTGAATTAATTCGAACTATGTGTGTACAGTAGACTTATCTCACAAATGCATTTGATACATTTGTCAACTTAACCCCCCATTTTGTTTCAAAGTGCCGGCCACTTGAAAATTTAATATTCACATATAAAGGTATTTAAGAATCGATTTGCTTAAAACTCCATATGTGCATAGCCTACATCAATATTTCTACCAAGTCCATTAATAATTTATAGCCGCCATTTTGAAACAAAATGGCGGCTACTTGATAAGAAAAAGGAAATCAACCTACCCTTCCGAATAAGCCAGAAGGACTTGTTTCAAATCATATTCTTTGAGGAGTAATTTTCTTCATATTTAATTGTAATTACATGCTAAAGAAAATTATTCTAGAAAGAATATGGTATAAAGAAAAGGGCGAATGTTAACAACATTCCGGAATAAATTGAAAAAGTTGGCAGCTATGAGTATTTTATTCCAATTAGTGGACAAGTAATATTTTTCAGAAAAGCTCTTTAAATGTATTTTCAAGGTTGAACACCTTAAAGGGGGGGGGGGGGAGAGATTAAACAATTACAAAAGTAAAAAGGTTAACACTAATAACAATGCTTTCACAAAACCCCCTGCAAACAAGCATGAACCTCTTATTCTTCATAAAATATGTAGGATTTTAACCAATTAAAATTGAGATTAATCTGCATACTTGCCAACTCTACTATTTTTACCAGTAGACTACCGTTGTTTGGCTATTTCTACTGGTCTACTGTTTTTAAGAACTAACAAGAAAAATTGTAAAATTGAGCAATTTTCCTGTAAAATATATAGAGGAAAATATGCAGAGAATAAATGTAATTATGCAATGAGGCTTATTAAATGTATGTGTAAAAATTACAATATTGATTTTAATTAACTCAAAATAAACTTAAATTTTTGGGGGTTTTACTTCCATCACCCTACTACCGTAGGCAATGGGAGTATTGCATTCGGTCGAAAAATTCGATATCGAGATTTCACCTGATTTAAACGTTTTAAGGTCCCCCGAGTCCAAAAAAGTGGTTTTTGGCAATTGGTCAGAGAGAGAGAGAGAGTGTGTGTGTGTGTATGTGCGGAATCTCCTGGCTATCATATCTCTGAAACTAATAAAGATAGAACGACAAAACTTTAGAATTGAGACACGTCTGGTGTACAGATGCATTTTCCAAATGTTGGTAAAAATTGAAAAACCGGAAGTGGGACATTAGAAACCAGAAATGGGACCGTAAGTCCGTATCTCAAAACCTGCTCTAACGATTTTCTTCAAATTTGTTATATAAACATTCTATTAGAAGTCCTTTCGAATAATGTAGTTGGTTAGTTCAGGAAAATTGATAGGCGTCCTGTATAAATAGCTGAATTTCAGCGTTTCTTGAAGCGCGTTCCTTTAAAAACATCTGTACGGACTTTTTACAAACTTGTCATATTAACTCACTTTTAAATATCATTTTGTATGTAATTAATGTTTTCCGGTCAATAATTGCGTTTTGGTAAAAGTTATTGTCTCAAAAACGGCTCTAACGATTTTCTTGAAAATTGTTATATAAACCCATTCCTTTCTTATTTATTACGTGGTTATCAGAGGAAAATTAGCAGTCATCCTGCTTGGGTTGGCCAGTTTTAGATCTCGGAAATTGGTGTTTCAAAAAATAACTCTACCATATTTTTTTTTTCTTAATTTTTATCTCGCTAGTGTAAGCTTCATTTTACATGTCTTTACATGTGTATAAAATTTCTCTTACTGGAAAAATTTTAGGTTTTAACTTCTTTAAGTCACTTTTATATCTTCTGATCACATTATCTCAAAAAAAAAATCTTGTGTGAAACAACCACACGACTTCCATTACCCACTATTACGCGTATTATATGCATTTTTTAGAAAAATGTGGTCAGCGAAGACGTAAAATTGACCTAACGAAGTAGACACCAAACAAATTTCCTATAAGAAAAAGCTAATATATATATATATATATATATATGTGTATGTATGTATGTATGCATGTATGTATATATATATATATATATATATATATATATATATAAACATGTAAAACAGAATTTACATAGCGAGTTAAAAAATAAGGGAGGGAAATGAGTTATTTTTTCAAACACCAATTTCCGAGATCTAAAACTGTCTTACCTAATCAGGATGACTGCTATTTTTCCTGTAATAACCACTTAATACATGAGAAAGGATATCTAAAATGGATTTATGTATCAATTTTCAAGAAAATCGTTAGAGCCGTTTGTGAGATACCATCTTTTACCAAAACTTGGCATACTCAATTACTGAACGGAAAACAATAATTACACACAAAAGCATATATAAAAGAGAGTTAGTATGGCGAGTTTGAAAATAATCCGTACAGCCGTTTTTAAAGGGACGCACTTGCGAGACCTGAAATTAAGCTATTTATACAGAGCGCCTATCAATTTTCTTGAACTAACCAACTAAATCATTCGAAAGGACATCTAATAGAGTGTATATATGGCAACTCTGAAGACAATCGCTGGAGCCGTTTTCAATTTCCGGTTTTTCAATTTTTACCAAAATTTGTAAAATTCATCTGTACACCAGACTTGCCTCAATGCTGAAGTTTCGTAATTTTATCTTTATTAGTTTAGGAGATATCATAACCAGAAGATTTCGTACATACATACATACATATATACATTGACTAATTGCTAAAAACTACTGTTTTGGACTCAGGAGAACTTAAAACGTGTAAGTCAAGCGAGAACTCGACATTGAATTTTTGGACCGAATACAATATACTTCCATTACCTACGGTAGTCGGGTAATGAAAGTAAAAATACATATAATTCGTGTAATAGTGGGTAATGGAAGTCGTGTGAGTGTTTCACACCAGATTTTTAAATAATGCTTTGTAATTAAATAGTATATTTACATAGTCATTGTGAGTGTATTTTCAGTCAGATAAGATAATTAAAAAATGAATTTTAATCCTCATTATCTGATAAAAATCTGGAGAACATTTTTAATTTCTAAATGCAGTGAAAATTTAGTTTAAAATTGCTATGAGTAACAATTTAACAGTTCTTTTCTTAATGAAGCAAAATCTGCTACAAATGTAAAAAATTGTGTTTAAGTAAATATCATTGGCAATATTTTCTTTTTCCTAATTTTTAGGATTTGAAATTAATTCTTTAATATACGTAATATCAATATTTTATTTGTTTTCGTTTGAAAGATGAGTAATTTTTAGTTAAAGAAAATTACTATTTATGGAAAATATTTTGTAAATATTCTACTATATATTTATATAAATTCAGTCTCTATTGTTAAAAATAACAATTTACAAAATTTACTGTTTTTTTTTTTTCGATAAAATCTACTGTGTTTTAAAACTGATATGTTGGCAAGTATGAATCTGTCTCAAATATTATGAGACTGGCTAGTCATTTTTTTTTCTAACTAATCTTCCTCCACAAATATTATGAGGCAGCTTATTCAAATAGAGACTAGTTTTCCTCTTCAGATATTACCAGACAGGTTAGTCAGGCAAATAATCTTGACTATCCTGCCACTTCAAATATTCATTGAAAATTGACTAGATTGCTTAGTAAGATACCTGTTGGCTGCTGACTAACCGTCTTAATCAAATGCAGATTCTGACTAATTTGCCTTGTCTGGTAACTGCGGTTGTTGACTAACCTTCCTGGTCAGATAATTATGATTGTCGACTAGCCTTCTTTCTCTGATAATATTAACCTTCCTAGTCTGGAGTAGTGTTTTGGTGACTAGCTCAGCAAGTACTCTTTTTAGTTTTGGAGACTAATTCAGCAAGTACACTTTTCAGTTTTGGTGACTAGTTCAGCAAGTACACTTTTTAGTTTTGAAGACTAGTTCAGCAAGTACGCCTTTCAGTTTTGGAGACTAGTTCAGCTAGTACACTTTTTAACTGAAGTTGCCTTGTCAGCTGTTTTGGTTAGTCAATTCTGTATTGTCAGTTGAGCATTTTGCCAGGTCACTGTGACCAATTTATTTCTCAGTGTGTATTTCTTTTCTTTTTTTTTTTTTTTTTTTGCCCCATAGCTCCCCTTTTTCGCCTCACTTGGGATGAATTTCTAAAATTAAAAAAAATCAGTTTTTATGTATTTGTGGGAGCTATACTTTAGAGCAAAAATCTCACATATATCTTCTTTTTTTTTTTTTTCTTTTTGCGATATAAAGGATTATTTCAAATCATTTTGTTCCTTCTCCTCCCTCTTGAGGGCTGAATTTCAAAAATTCCAGAAATTGGTTTTTAGGTATTTGTATTAGCTATATATTAGAGTAAAATTCAATTTGTCGGTATCAAAAACCTCTATGTACCAATTTTGAACGATCTAGCTCTATTTTTTTTTTTTTTTTTTTTTTTTTTGCCCCTACGCTGCCCCTTTTTTCTGATACTCCTAATAACTTTACACCTTCGAAAATATCCTCATTCGACTTGCAGGCCTCTAAAACCTATCTGTACCAATTTTGAACGGTCTAAATGTATTTCTATATTTTGCTCCATACCCCTCCCCCTTTCCCACCCTACTTGGGGCGAATTTCTAAAATTAAAGAAATTAGTTTTTATGTATTTGTGGGAGCTATACTTTAGAGCAAAAACCTCACATATATCTTTCTTTTTCATGTGATATAAAGGATTATTTCAAATAATTTTGCCCCCCTCTCCCCCCTCTTGGGGGCTGAATTTCTAAAATTCCAGAAATTGATTTTTAGGTATTTGTACTAGCTATATATTAGAGCAAAAATTTCACGTATATCTGTTTTTTTTTTTTTGTTTGTTTGCGATATATAGGAGTATGTGAAAACACGTTTTGCACATGTGAAATCACGTTTTGCCCCCTTTTTCCCCTTGGGGACCGAATTTCTAAAATTCCAGAAATTGCTTTTTAGATATTTGTGTTAGCTATATTTTAAAGCAAAAATTTTACGGATATCTGTTTTTTCTTTGAGATATGAAAATTTTTGTGAAATCCCATTTTGCCCCCTGCTCCCCCTTGGGGGCGAATTTCGCAAAATCGCTTCTTAGGGGGTGCTTACACTATATGTTCTATAATCTGACCCAGTTTCGAGTCAGTGCCTCCAGTAGATTTTGCTGTGCATTGATGAGTCAGTGAGTGAGTGGAAATACTTTTCTATACGTATAGATAAATTGCGCCTCAAGAGCCATAATTCATGAGATATTGTCAAATTTATTTTAGCAGTTTATTTTCTTCGGCATTAAAATGAAGCAAACGAATTAAAGTTTTGAAATGAAATAAACTAGTATATTCTAAAAGTATATCGAATATACTTTTTGTATCAAGAGTATATTGTAAATTTAAAAAAAAAAAAAAAAAAAAAAAAAAAAAATTCAAAAGTTTTTTTATTTTTTTATATTTACGTATAAACGGTGAATATTTGTATATATTGTATATAATATACATTTTATAAAATATACTGCCTCTCTTCTCTGAAAATGCAGGGTGAAGGAAAGTTGCGTAACTGCCACATCAGATTATTTTTACTAGGGGAGAAGGTGGTAATGTAAAACAGGGTGGTAATATAAAACCGCTTCTTTCTGCTTATCTACTGGAGCCATCTGTGTTTACTAAAGTAAACTTAATTAATGGGAATCATAATAATTGCTATACCGCTAGGCGGATCTTTGTTTATGCAGTTCTAAAAAATTTCACAATGTAAGTTTCATGACTATTTTTCACATCCTTATTGATAAATATAAGATATTGTTAATATTGTTTTTATTAACTGTAATATTGAATAGTAAAATAGCAGGATTAAATTATGAATAAATATTTTTCAAACTTAAAATTCATGGGATCGTTTATAAAATGGCGATTGGTGGTAATATGGAACAATGTGTTCCATATTACCATAAGCCGGAGAACTTTGGATTAAATGTGTTGTATGCCAACAATGGGCACATGTTTTATGCAGTGGATGTGAAGGTGACATTTATATTTGTGACTTTTGTTCCTAAGTATGACTAATTTGAACTTTAGGATTCTTTTTTTTAAACAATATTTTACAGGAAAAAAATTCCTCTTTATGTTTTTCGATAAAATATGCATATTTTTTACAATGCTTCCCTTTAGATGTTCAGGTTTTAGCTTTTTTTAGTAATGTTTTCTGAAATAAATAACCCAATAAATATTTTTTTTTTGTTTCACTTTTTATTGTTCCATATTATCACCATACTTTCTAAGGCAGCAATTTTTGTATTATGTTTAAAAAAAATTAATGGTTTTCAAATCGTTTAATGTTTTACCTTCTAATAACTTTAAATGTTCAGTGGAAGGATACTTTGTCAAATTATAGTAGTTGTTGTTGAAAAAATTCCATTAAAAAGTGCATTTTTTGTTAAAAAATAAAAAGTGGTCCATATTATCACCTTCTTTCCTAGTATTTACCAATTTTCAAGTTTTAATCGCATTTCTGACGCAATATTCCATATTGAAAAAGACAACTCCAAAATATTCCACATTCATTTTTTATTTAGATTTAATACCAACATTATACAAATATAACATTCATTTTAATTTTAAATGAAGACAAACATACATAAGATACAGACAAATTTAACATCATGAAATGTCAAACATTTGTGATATTATTTGTCACACAATGTTTGCTCTTCCTCAAGTTTTATTCTTTTGGAAATGGTGTTAAATACATACTCATGTTGTCTTTCAACGACCTCAAAGCGCTTTGCGTTCCAGAAAGACCGGATAATACTGGAATCAAAATTCGCAGATTTTTCTGAAATAAAGAAATAGTCTTTAAGTATTGGGTTTTGTAAATCTGCGTTCCTGTTACTGCAGGTATCGTAGAATTTTTTCGCCTCCTTTCTGAAAGCATCCAGGAATTTTGACGATCCAGGAGATGATGGTGGTGTTGGTGCTGGGTTAAGCGAAGAAGACTTGGGTTCTTTTCCACTAGTTTCATCTAGAATAGATTAAAGTAATTATTAAAAACTTAAATTCATTTAGAGCATTTAAAAATGCAATTTATTACAATTTTAATAACTCTAATAAAAAGTCTACAATGAAAAACATTTTTTTTTTTTTTTTTTTTTTTTTTAATTGAAAAATAATATTAATTTTCGAGCGTGATTTTTAAATCGAGGAAAATATGATTTGTACTTACGGGAGAAATAATAAAGAAAAATAAAGAAGTAAAATAAAGAAAAATAAATATATTTGTTTAAGATGTACTTGATTATTTACTTTCTGTATATATTCTTGGAAAAGTTAACATTATGTATATAGACATAGGAAACACTTACTAATACACATCCTACATTTAGAGTACAAAATTAAAAGGATGTTCTATGAAATTTAGGAATTAATACTAAATAAAAATAATTACATTTTGCACTATTGCAAGAAAACTGTAGAAAGACACAGATGATCAAATGCCATAACTTAATCTGCAAGAACCAAAATAAATTAATACACTATAGGAAAGAAAAAAAAAAAAAAAGAAAAAAAAAGAAAGAAATTCTGTCTTTGACAGAATTTAATTTGGTATGACAGGACTAATTTATATATTACTATCTCATTAAAAAAAAAAAAAAAATAAATAAATAAAATAACATAAAATAAAATATATTATTATTGTTATTATTATTATTTTTTAATTAGAAAAACTTCAACGACTATTCGGAAGGTATCACCGACACATAATAAGAAGATATAGCCATCTATTATTATCAATACATATCCAAAAGAAATAGCCAATAAATATTTAGAAACCATAAACTATACATATTCTAAAGGTCTCGCCATCAAATATTCAGAAGCCATAATCAATACATATTTAGAAAGATATCGCCAACACATAATTAGAAGCCATCATTAACACATATTCATTAGATATAGCCAACAAATGTTCAGAAGCCATCATCAATATACACTCTATAACAAAAAAAGTGACGCACCAAGAAGGAGTAATGCAAACTGGACACAAATTGACATACATACAGGTTTTGATGGAATCACGCACCAATTCATCATTATCGTCGATCCTACGTGAAACTGGTACTTCAGTGACTTCAAATACACTTAATAGGCAGCTCAGTGAAATGGGGTTGAGCTCAGTCCCCGGAGCTCTCTTCCACTCAGGACGTTTGAAGCCTCATAAAAAGGGTCCTACAACCAGATCGGGATTTTACCAATCTAACGCAAAAATTGGACAGAATTTGGCACGATACTTCACAGGAGCATATCTGCCAACTCTATTAATTAATTCCAAGCCGAATAACTGCATACATAAGGGCCAGAAGTGGACCAACGCGTTATCGACTTGTTTACTTTGTGAGGTCCTTTCTCTTGAATAAATCATTCAAATTTTCTGAAACTGTAATCAATTGTTTTTCTCCACATGTACATCACATCTACCAATTTCTGTCCCATTCGGACCATTCATTCCACCCCATCTACCATTTTTTGTCCCCACTCCTTCTTGGTGCGTTACTTTTTTTTTTTTTTTTTTTTTTTTTGTTATAGAGTATATATTCATAAGATATAGCCAACAAATGTTCAAAAGCCATCATCAATGCATCTTCAAAAATATCTTCAAGAATATCCATAAATCATTATCAATACATATTCAGAAAATATTGCCAATAAATATTCAGAAACCATCCAATTTCAGAAATGTTGATATGGTCTCGGATACAAAGATCGGAATCTCGTTTCTACATGTAAGCAAGGAAGAAGCTCTAGCTTAACAGTAGGTTTTGAAAAATGTGAACGTTTTTACGGATTTGACAAACTATTTTAAGATAGTTTAAGAAATTAAATGTTAAAACTGAATGTTGGAGGGCATCTTGACAAAAATGAAAGTGAAATGGTAACAACGCAAAATCGCTGTCTAAAAGAAATAATCCTGTCGTACTAAAAAAAAAAAAAAAGCCACTCTTGGATAATTTTTATTTTTCCTTTGAAAAACCTCCAACTTAATCATTTAAAAATAGGGATGAAACAGATAGTGATTTTGCTGGATACCGCAGAAATTAATGTTTCAGATATTCGATATCTAGCAAAATCACTATCTGTTACATTTCTACATTTAAATTTTAAAATATGTGATTTTATAAAGGAAAAATGAAAGTATCCGAGTGCTTTTTTTTTTTTTTTTTTTTTTTTTTTTTTTCACTTACAAAGGGGGGGGGGGCAGAGGGGTCACCAACTGTTCAAAATCTATTTTAACATGTTATGTATCATCTTAAAGGTCTCACTGGGCTAATAACGAAAATATCCATCTTATCGGCAAATGCGCACCCTAGCGTGAGTTATTAGGAACTAAACGTTGTAAATTACAGATTCCGCAGTAATATACTTCATTATTCTTGAAGAAATTCTATCATTATAAACAGCTTTGTAATAAATTATTATTCCAAATACGACTGTATATATTGTTAGTAAAGTATTTTACTGTTTATTAGTTATTTTTTGGCAATAACAAATTTTTAAATACTAAGCTATATATGAAAAATTTTAAATCGAAAAATGCAACAAATGTTAAAAGAAGCACTTGTAATTTTTATAGTAATAAATAAAATTAATTCTTTATATTATTTGCATATATTTCATTATAATTGTTATATTGTATGTAGTAATATAATTATATTAGGCGAGTCGTATTAAATCCTCGACGATAGCTTTAATGCCCCAACCCACCCATTCCCGCTCTTCGATGTCTTTTTCTAGTAAATTTTGTCCTTTTATTCCTTCCGGTGTTAGCTGATTTTTTTTTTTTTTTTTTTTTTTTACACACTTAACATAGTGAGGTTTTTTTCTTTTCTTTTTTTTTTTTTTTTCTTTTTCGTTTTCTTCCCTTGCTTTTTCTATGGACTTTTAGCTTTTTTAAAAATAAAAGTAAGAAATAAATCAAACATTTGAAATTTTCTTATTACGAATAAATAAATATATTTCTTTCCTGCATTATTCTTTTTAATATTTTTCATGTATACTTTAGTACTTAAAAATTTAATGTCGCCAAAAAATAACTAATAAATAGTAAAATGTTTTACTAACAAACATATACAGTCGTATTTAGAATAATAATTTATTACAAAGCTGATTATAATGGTAGAAACTCTTCAAAGTACATTACTGCGGAATCTGTAATTTACAACCTTTAGTTCCTAATAACTTACGCTAGGGGGGCGCATTTACCAATAAGATGGATATTTTCATTATCAGCTCAGTGAGACCTTTAAGAGGATATCTAACATTAAATACCTTTTGAACAGTTGGTGACCCACCTTTGTTAGTGTATGGAGTGTATAATTAAAATAAAAGTAATCAATAAATATTGTAATAAAGCTATGAAAACAACCACAATACTAACTTCAATATTATTCCCAAATCCCGTAAAACAAATAAGGATATCGATTTATACGATATTTTAACAAACAGGATTTGGTATATATACATATAATGTAAGAAAATCGTAGAAGGGAAAAGAAACCTGTGATTAAATGCCAAATTTATCTATAATATTGAAATTATATATATATATATATATATATATATATATATATATATATAGAGAGAGAGAGAGAGAGAGAGAGAGAGAGTATTCAAACAATTAATTTGGTCGAAAATAAAGACCACCAAATCAAATAAAAATGAAATAAATTGGAAATGGATAAATATATATTTGCATTCTAACGTTATCAAGGGCCTGGAAGAACACAAATATGCAAAAAGAATATTTTCCTGTCTCAAAGTTAGCAATAGCTAAGAATATCTTTGATCCGGGCCCGAAACATTTTTTTGAGTCAAAACAAGAAAAAACTAATTTCAAAATAAAACTAATTTCAAAATGAACTCACCACAAAACGAGATAAACATATAAGAATTAGGAAACCAATATCACCAATAAATGTAGTAAAATATTCATATAAGAATGAGTTATACAATAGTAAAGAAATAAGCAGCTAAAGGTTGTATGCAAAAAGAGTGTCACATGTAAAATTCAATAACCAGATAGCAGTTAAAAGTACAGTTAATCACGGCGCAGGAATATCAAGAACTCATGGAGAAAATATATACTAGCAGGCTACGTCCGCTTCGCTGGTCACTATTTTTAAATGAATCACTATAATTAATGAATTCTCAAAATTGCATTAATTTTGATTGTAAATTGTGGATTAATTGTTTGTAATTATAACTACCCTGTATATTTCCAAAATATTGAATTTTTTGGATATTATATTGTATGTTAAAATTCTCTCATAGGTTAGGTTTACATGGAATCTTGTATATTCAAAATGACGGATACATAGACAACTATGAGCTGCATTCATTAAAGGCATTCAATTTGCAGTCCTTTTAGCGCATCAGATTAGCCAATTTTACATAGTAACCTTATGGAAATCACTTTACTTAATTCACCTTAAAAGTCTTGATTCAATAAATTTCTGCAAAATTTATTAATGGCAAAGTACCTAAAGAAAGGTTTTGATTAAAGCTACAAAATGTATTTCGAATTCAAGTATCAAGTTAGTTATTTTAAATTAAACTTTTGTAAGAAGTCAAAAATAAGTTTTACTGCGGAAAAAAAAAAAAAAAAAAAAAAAACCTTTTTATTATTATTATTATTATTATTATTATTTTAATTTTTTTATTGAAATAATTTGTGTATTTGTATTAAATAATTTGTTGTACATTTTTATCAACAGAACATTTTTTTTTTTTTTTTTTTTTTTTTTTTTTTGTAAAATAAACGAAATTTTTTGTTAGAACTAAAAAAAAAAAAAAAAAAAAATTTCTTAATCTAAATAAAATTAATTTTGGAACATAAATTTTCGTTGTGCCAAATAAATTTTGTTGAACCAAATAAATTTTTCTCTGAGTAACAAACATAAATATCATTTAACCCTTTATTTACTACATTTTGAGGAAGAGACGAAACATATGGTACTTGAAATATATGTTTTTTGAGATCTATTATCCCCATGTTATCGAGCAAAAATTTTTGATGCCGAAAAAAAGTTCTAAAATCAGCCATTAAGTGGTATTGAAAAAAAGAAAAAAAAAAAAATGAATTTGAAACTGTATCTGGAGTTTTTCATTCACCTTGAGTAAATAAATTATTCATAAATTTTATTTACTAAATTATCCGTGTGTATTCTTCTGTGTTGCCACTCAAAAGTAAATAAATGAAATTGTAAAAAGCACCCATAATTCGAGGAAAGACAGCCATTAGAGTGGCTTTTCCCCCAAAAAAAGGCATCACTTCTCCCCCTTCCATGACCAATCTACGCCTTATTACTATAAGTTTTTTGGGTGCTTAAGAGCAATTTTCATATATGGAATAAAAATGATGTTCATCAGTTGATCATGGTACTTAATGAGGATTTAGTGATGGGGAATATTAGTGTGCCATTAGTACATAGAGACCAAAGCCCTAAAAAAAGTAATTAAAAAAAAATCTTAATGTTCTTTATATTTTCTAAGATTGGTGGCAGATTCTTGAGATGATATATAAATTAATTATAACACACGTGAATATCGGCAAAAATGCTAATAAAAAAGTGCGACAGCACTCTATAAAATCCTATCTTGAACAAAAACGGCTTGGACATGTAGTGTTTAGAGCCATGCAGTGTGATTAAAGTAGACATTTACTTTATATATATATGCTTAAAATAGCATACCAAAAACAGAAAACCAGTATTTATCTGCTCAATGCTTTAGGGATAGCTCCTGAAAAAGTCCTATCGCATTTTGAGCTTTTTATTTCACATTCAATCATTATTATGCTATGGTCCAAAAATCTTTTGCTAATCTCAACTTAAATGGTTCATTTCATTAATATAAGATCGATTTTTTTTTCCCCTTTATAATACTATCCATTACTATTCATTCTTTTCTACAGCATTACATTGCACGGTCCTTTTTTATATCTTCTACAGGTTATGTAATCCAATAAATTTTAAAATTAAAGTAAGTAATATTATTAATCTTCTAAAATAAAACCAATTTAAGTTAACTAGTTACTTTGTTGGCATATGTGTGTATCTGTGGTGATATATCTGACTGTATATTTTTCATACTCATTCCTTTCATTTCAATCAAATAAATTGTGTATATATTAATTGATAAATAAATATATTTCATCATCTCCATAAACTTTTTCATTCTTTTACTGTCATCTATTCCGGAACTATAAACAAAGTAATCGAATAGTACCTCTTCTGTAATTAAATGTAACCTTGAACATCGAAAAGCGCGTGGGCGAAAAGAATTGATAATGACTGACAGTGACTTTTTTCTCTCTAAATAAACATTTTCAAACCATTATTTATTTTATAGAACTATTAATTTCAAACTTTATGGGAAATCATGTTATTCTAAATTACTGTTTTATTTCTTTCAACAATGTAATTTAATAAACATTTTTGTATAAACAAAATAAGATATTAATTTTATCTCATCAAGTGTCATAATATAATATAATATAATAATTTATGATCCATAATGATATGCTCAAAATTGTAAATTAAATTCTTCTTGTAGTTTGTAATATGTTTTCAACCAGAACGGATGTATAAAAATGCATCCCTTAAAATCTATCCTAATAAAACAGATTAATACATCAAATTATTTGCAGAATTATTTTAACTAATTCAAATGATTATTTTTTGCATTATTAGTTAAAACTTATTAGAAAATTAATTAACAAATGAAATTGGTGAAAATTCATCAGTTTGGAGAAGACCATTTGGATTACAGTTTTATGCCAGAAGATGAAGCTGCTACTGCACTACTGAATACAAGGTAAGTGAAGAATTTATTATTTTTTCTTTAAAGTCTTACTTGTATTAATCTATTACTAATATTTGCACAATAATGATTATGAGACCGAGTGCTGATTTAAAAATATCTCTGGCATATAATTAATATATAAGTAGTGAAATAATTAAATTCATATTACATAAGCTCTTAATGGTGGAAGTAATTATTACAAATTAAATTAAATTTAACGATGGCGTCTTATAAAGAAAGTACAATTATTGATAAGCTAAATGCATATAATTATGCCACCCGGTCTTTCAAATTAGAAATGTTATTGATAAAAGAAGACCTTTTTGACGTCATCACAGAAACTTTACCAGAGCCTATCACTGCAGAGTGGTCCATAAAGGACAGAAAAGCTAAAACAATGATAAATTTGTTTATAAATGATGATCAGATCGTGTATGTTAAGGGTTTGTCCACGTCAAAAGAGACATGGCTCAAACTCAAAAATTTACACGAACGTACTAATCTTTCAAGCAAGCTATACTTGTTAAAAAATTTATATAGCTGCAAATTAGCTGAAGGAGGTAACATAATAAAACATATTACACATATTTTAGAAATAAAACAAAAACTTACTGCCATTGGTGAAAACATTAACGATTCTCATCTATCAGCTTTATTACTGTGTTCGCCGCCTCCGTCATATGATCCTCTTATTACCGCTTTAGAAGCAAAATCTGAAGAGGATCTTACACCAAGTTATTTTCAAAGCAATCTGATAGACGAGTATAACAGAAGAACTTGTAACAACAATGCGTTACAAGTTGATGAAAATGCTGTAGTATATCAAATAAAAAAACACAAACACAACTTTCAGAAAAAACGAGTGAATAAATTCTGCACATACTGCAAGATGAAAAATCATAATACCAACGACTTTTAGTACAGAAAAGACAAAAACAAAAAACGAAATTATTCATCAGATGGTTATTACAATAAAAATAAAAACTTTAATTCATCTTTGTGTTTCGAAAATAAAAGTGAACCAAAAATGAAACATGACAGGGATGAATCAAATGCATTCGACGATGAAACTGATACAAGAAACAAATTAAAAAATTTAGCATTCATCGCCAGTAATGAAAATAAAAACAATTGGGTCATCGATAGCGGCTCCTTCTCGCATATCACAAATAACAAAAATTTATTCAGTGAAATAAAAAATTATGACAATTCAAATGTTGTCATAGCAAACGGAAACATTTTATCATCACAGGGCTCAGGCGATGTAGTTATAACTACCGAAACAGCTGAGGGGGAAATAAACAAAATAAAGTTACTCGACGTACTTTTTGTTCCAGACCTCGAAACAAACTTAATTTCAGTCAGTAAGGCTACTAAAAACGGCTGCACGTTAATTTTTAAAAATGATAAATGTATACTACAAAAATTCGGAAAAACCTTCCTTGAGGGGGAACTAAAGGGTAACTTATATGAAGTAAAACAACCCCAAAACAGTTCAAATGAACATATTAATTTAACTCACGAACGTAACAATAAGAATTTCATCACGCTTTGGCACAAGCGACTCGGGCATAGAAATTATGCTGACATAAAACACATTAAGGATAAGCAATTAGCAGTGGGAATTAATATAAATTTCTGCAAACATGACAAAACATGCGAAACATGTATTAAAGAAAAACTAACAGATTTACCATATCCACAGCAATCTAAATACAGGACTAATAGAGTACTTGAATTAATACATACAGACATCTGTGGGCCATTTCAAACACCCTCCATAGGGGGAAAAACATATTTTTTAACATTCATTGATGACAACACTAGATTCTGCAGGATTTATCTCTTGAAACATAAAAGTGAGGTATTAACCATGCTCAAACAATATATAGCATTAGTCAAAAATATGTTTGGAAAATTACCTGAAAGAGTCAGATCTGGTAACGGGAGAGAATATGTGGGAAGAGAAATAGAAAATTACCTAAATCAAATGGGAATTAAACACGAACTTACAGTTCCTTACTGTCCAGCACAAAACGGAGTGGCTGAAAGGAAGAACAGAACACTGGTAGAAATGGTGAGAAGTATGCTGCCAGAAGCAAATCTAGATAAGCAATTTTGGGGTGAAGCTGTTAACACAGCAAACTATCTTATCAATAGACTCCCCACAAAAGGAAATAATAAATGTCTCTATGAATTATGGAATGGAATTAAACCTAGTTTTTCTCATTTGAGAGTATTCGGGTGTAAAGCTTTTGCGTACATAAACAAACAAATAAGAAGAAAATTAGACAATAAAGCGCAAGAGGGAATTTTCGTAGGTTATGACTATAGATCAAAGGGATACAGGATTTACACGGGAGGAAAAGGTATTATTATCGCAAGAACGGTTAAATTCATAGAAAATCAAAACTCTAAACTCTCATCACAAGAAAAACCAGAAAATGATATTAGTCAAAAGGAAACTGCAAATGTAGAACTTAATGACACACCTGAAAATAACACTGAACAAACACTTGAAATAAACAATGAACCTAGAAGATCCTCGAGATCTAATATCGGTGTACCCCCAGATCGACTAATTTACATGGTAAAACATGATCCAATACATGAACTGCAAAGTTGGGCGGAAGTTCAAAATCTCACAAACCCCGTTGAGAAAAATAATTGGATAAAAGAAGCAGAGGACGAAATATCATCGTTAAAAGAACACAACACGTGGACATTAGTAGATCCACCACAAGGAAAGAAAATTATCGGTTCAAAGTGGACCTTTAAAACAAAATACGATGACACTGGGAAAATACAAAAATTTAAAGCACGACTAGTAGCTCAGGAATTTCTCCAAAAATTTGGGGAAGATTATGATGAAACATTCGCACCGGTGGTGTCCTATACTACAATACGTTCTTTCCTAAACTCTGCGGCTTACCACAAATTAAACGTAAGACACATAGACATTAAAACAGCATTCCTACACGGTGACTTAAACGAAGAGCTGTATATGAAACAACCCGATGGATTCGTTAATCCAGGGGAAGAAAATAAAGTGTGTAGGTTGAACAAATCAATTTATGGACGTAACCCTTTCAGTCGCAGTGTTCCCGCTGATGGAACACCTAATTTTAATTCTCAAGTGCAAAAACTCATCCCGGAAATTTTTTAGCAAAAATTTACATTTATAACATAGCAGAAAAAGCCCTTTTTTTAACTTGAAAATTTTAAATTTTTTCTATTTTAATTATGTTCGTAAATTCCGGTGGCAGTGTAATTTAAATGATACGAATCACCTTGCTCCGCAAAGGGTTAAAATACTCCGGAATAAATTGAAATGTTGGGATCTATGCAACTTTTACGAGTTTTTGTTGTCGATAATGTTTACTTATAAAGTGATTTATTTCTTGAATTAAATATTATTTGAATTTAATAAGGTTTCCTTACAGATGTTTCAAACCGAAAATTTCTCGAAAAGGAACAATGCTAATTTTTTATTTTTTAAATATTTATGATCAGCTATGTGTCTAAAAGCCATTTTAAAAATTAGTTTAGTAATTTTTAAAATAAATTAAGTAGTGAACATTAAAGGGTTAAACAAGCTGCAAGAGCTTGGTACTTAAAAAATTGGAAGTTTCCTAAAAACCCTAAATTATGTCGAGAGTAAAGCCGATTCGTGCCTCTATGTAAATAATACGTCAGACAACATTTCGTTTATTATAGTCTATGTCGATGATATCTTAATTGCCGGAAATAACAGGCAAATTAATAAAATAATAAGGAAATTAAGCAAAGAATTCGAAGTTAAGGATTTAGGAGAGGTTAGTTTCTATTTGGGCACGAAAATATTGGCCGAGTTTTGACCAGTGAGCGATACTAGTCCTTATAAATATTTTTGACATATATTCCATAAATTTAGTTTTATATGCTTTTAAATTTAAAAATATTTTAAAGTATAGTCAGTATATAAAAGGTTAAAAGAGAAAAATTTCAAAAAATCATGAAAATATCCTCCCTAAATCCAATCCAAATTATGTTCACAATAAAAAATTAAATGAGTTTTTTAGCATTTAACTCAGCATTAAAAAAAAAAAAAAAAAAAAGAAAGAAAGAAAGAAAGAAAGAAATCTTTAAAGAGGGGTTTTCGACAAATCAGCGCTCGCAATAAACGAGCTCGACAGTGTTTGTAAAATCAAAATCGAACTCCATAGAACGTAAGAAAAACACTTAAAAAAAAATAGTTTTTTTTTTTTTTTTTTTCATATGAATGCATATTTAAAATTGAAATAACTATTAATAGCAACGATGCATTGCTTCCTACACAATTGTAAATAGATATGACTGTTTTCTTATCAAGTTCAATGCCCACATAACTCAGACATTATTCAACGAGTAACAAGTTCACGGACGCAAAGGAAGCTAACGTAGCCAAGGTACTGCTTATGCAATAAAAAATATTTTTATTTTAAGTGTTTTTTATCGAAAAAGGTAAATTAGATTGACATAGAGAATACCGTCACGGTTGGCTGGTTTTTTTGGAGTCATCGTTAACGAAACAAGAAAACCGCTTTCCCCCCCCGTACATATCCACTACTAAATTTAAACAGCTATTTTCATCATAACACAAGCCTAAAAGTTTAAATAGATTTTCATTGTTATTGAATAATACTAGAAAAATGTCCTGGAGAAAGAAAAAAAAAAAAAAAAAAAAAGAGAGAGAGAGAGAGAGAGAGGTAATCGAACTCTGCGCTACTGTTGTATTTCAGTTTCACTGTAAAATAATAATAATAATAATAATAAACAAACAAATAAATAAATAAATAACAGAAAATTATTGGTAGTCATTTATTTTACGTGTTGCGTAAAATAAACGGAGATGTTAAAAAATATTTTTTATATATCCATTTTAGAGACTAATAGTAATTTAATTAATTACTGAAGAAACTATATTTGAGACGTTGAAGGCTTTTTCTAAAGTAAAATCATTCATTTTAAATTTTTATTGAGAAATTAAATAATAAAAATTTATAAAAGATTCAGAATAAAGATTGAAAATCTCGATTTTTTTTTTTTTCATTTCTTTTAACTGAGAATTATTATAAATTTACAGACTCTGGGCAAACATTTCAGTAAATTTACAGAAAATTTTTACAATGTTTACATTAATTCTTTTATTGAACTTTTTGAATAATAATAAAAAAAAAAAAAAAAAAAAAAATCCGAAACATTGATTTACCCGAAAGTTGGAAGGCATTTGAAGATTTTCATTAAGTTGAAAGGCAAAGTCAATTTTGAAAGACAAATTCTTGTTCCCCATTTTCTCCATGGAAAACATTTCTGTAAATTTACCGAAATGTTTATCCGGAGTCCCTGAAAATTAACAATGATTCTTAGTTAAAAGTAAATAATTGATATTCTTAACCTCTATTTTGTATTTTTATTATTTAATTTCCCAATAAAAATTAAAAATGAATGTTTTTTTTTACTTTAGAAAAAGCATTCTAAGTCGCAAACATAGTCTCGACCATAATTAATTAAATTAATATTAGTCGTTAAAATGCATAATATAAATTAGATTTTTTAACACCTCCGTTTTTTGTTTTTTCTCTCTACTTTTACATAAGACTTAAAATAAATGATTATCCGTATTTTTCTGTTAAATTTTTTAGAAGGTTTTTAATTGAAATTGACTTGGTCATCGTGTCTTCGTGTCACGCTAGTAAACAAGGCGCTTCATTTTAAAGTAAATACAAGCTATTTCGTCTGTCGCTCTTTGGCTCAGTTGGTAAGAGCGTCCTGTTAATATCGCGGTGGGCGAGAGTTCGGTCCCCGGAAGGTCCAGCGTGTTAATTTTTGCAGATAATTAGTAGAAAAGATGTCAATTGAAACAAGAAAATTTTTCGTTGCTTACACTAAGAATTTTTTGAGGAGTTTTTTTAAGAAGAATTTTTTTAAATTTAGATAGTGGAAACAACAAAACATTTTAGATATTAAAAAAGCACAAAATAAAATGTTTTAAGTAAAAAATACATAAAAAAGTATTTTTAGAAGCTTTATATATATGTATATATAAACATTATATATTACTATTATATGAAATTGGATTTGTCATCGGCTTTTTGTCACGTATAAAAAACCAAGACGCTTCCATTACATATATATTAAAAAAAAAAAAAAAAAAAAATGAAAAAATGTAAGCAACACATTGTATTTCTTAATGAATCAGCTGGTTACAGCGTCATGTTGATAATGCGAGAGTCGTGCGTTCGATCCTCGCCAGGCCGAGGTGTTTTTTGCAAATAATTAATAGAAAAAGTGTCAATTGGTAAAAGAAAATATTTCGTTGTGTACACAGTATCCTAATAATTTTTCAAGAGTTTTTTTAAACGGCTTTTTATCTAGTTACAAAAAGCACAAAATAAAAATGAAGTAAAAATAAATAAATAAATAAATAAATAAATTTTTTAGAAGCTTTTTATTAGAAGCTTTTTAGTTATTTAGAAGGTTTTTAATTGAAATTGACTTGGTCATCGTGTCTTCGTGTCACGCTAGTAAACAAGGCGCCTTCATTTTAAAGTAAATATAAGCTATTTCGTTTGACATTCTGTGGCTCAGTTGGTAAGAGCGTCCAATTAGTAGCACGGTGGTCATGAGTTCGGTCTCCGGAAGGTCCAGCGTGTTAGTTTTTGCAGATAATTAGTAGAAAATGTGTCAATTGATACAAGAAAATTTTTCGTTGCTTACACTGAGAATTTTTTTGAGGAGTTTTTTTAAGAAGCATTTTTTTTTATTTATTTATTTAGATATTAGAAAACGCAAAACATTTTAGATATTAAAAAAGCACAAAATAAAATGTTTTAAGTAAAAAATACATAAAAAAAAATATTTTTAGAAGCTTTATATGTATATATATTATATATTACTATTATATGAAATTGGATTTGTCATCGGCTTTTTGTCACGTTAAAAAACCAAGACGCTTCCATTATATATATATTAAAAAAAAAAAAAAAAAAAAATGTAAGCAACTCATTGTATCTTTTAATGAATCAGCTGGTTACAGCGTCATGTTGATAGTGCGAGAGTCGTGTGTTCGATCCTCGCCGGGCCGAGGTGTTATTTCTTGCAAATAATTAATAGAAAAAGTGTCAATTGATAAAATAAAATATTTCGTTGTGTACACAGTATCCTAATAATGTTTGAAGATTTCATTTAAATAGCTTTTTATCTAGCAACTAAAAAGCACAAAATAAAAATTTAAATAAAAATAAAGAAATAAATAAACTTTTTTTAGAAGCTTTTTATTGAAATTGTATTTTGTTATCGCGTCTTCATGTCACGCTAATAAATAAGGCACCTCAACTTTAAAGTAAATATCAGCAGTCTTTATAGTCACTCCTTGGCTCAGTTGGTTCGAGCGTCAAGTTGCTAAGACGATGGTGGTGAGTTCCATCCCCGAAGGATCGATGTGCTAAATTTTACAGATGAAATGTGTAATAGAAAATATGCCAATTGATAAAAGAAAATTATTTATTGTCTACACAGTATTTTAAGAATTTTTGAAGAGTTTTTTTAATAAAGCCTTTTTTTTAGATACTAAAAAACACAAAATATAAAGTTAAATATATATATATATATATATATTCTTTTAGAAGCTTTTTATTGAAATTGGATTTTTATCATCGTGTCTTTGTGTCATTCTGAAAAAAAGGCGCCTCCACTTTAACGTAAATTTAAACAACCTTTTTCGTCGCTCGTTAGCGCATTTAGTTAGAGTTTCATGGTGATAACGCGATGCTCGTGGGTTCGATCCTCGCAAGCCGATGTGTTACTTTTTTGCAGATAATTAATAGAAACTATGTCAATTGATAAAAGAAAATCATTCGTTGCCTACACAGTGTCCTAAGGAATTTTGATAGTTTTTTAAAGAAACTTCTTTTTGAGTTAATAAACGCACAAAATAAAAATTTCAGTAAAAATAAAAATAAAAATAAATAATTAAATAAAAATATAAGTAAGTAAATAAATAAATAAAAATAACACTGAAAGTTTTTTTATTATTGCGAAGCCCTAAAAAGCCTAAAATTAAAATTTATTCTTGCAGAGACATGCTATAAAATCATAAAAGTTTCAACAACAAGAAAATTTTAAAGAAAAATATAGATATTTCACTTTTGCAAAACATGAAAATTTTAAATATTCTAAATATTTTAAAAAGCATTCGAGAAAAATATTTCTTTTGTATAAGTATTTGATAGATTTTGCTAGAATGTTCTATGATTTTTCTTGACAGTTCTTAGACTTTTGGTTAGAGCGTCATGCTGATAACGCGATGGTCCCGGATTCGGTGCTCGAAAGACGATATAGTACTTTTTTTGCAGATAAATAATAGAAGAAAAATGTCAATTGATAAACGAAAATCTTCCGTTGTCTACAAAATATCCTAAGAAATTTTAATTAGTTTTCTTAAAAAGCTTTTTCCTTTTTTGTAACTAAAAAGCACAAAATAAAATTTTAGTAAAAAATCATTTTTTAAAGTAAGAAGCTTTTTATTGTGAAGCCCTAAAAAGCATAAAATAAAATGTATTCTGCAAAGACATGCTACAAAGAAATGAAAGTTTCAACACTAAGAAAATTTTAGAGAAAAATATAGGTACTTTCCTTTTGCAAGAGATGAAAATTTTTTAATGTTCAAAATATTTTAAAAAGCTTTCGAGAAATTTGAGATTTCTGGCCTAATGAATGATTTTACAAAAACTAATAACTAAGAATATTGGTCTCGAAACCTTTTTAAAATATTTTGAACATTAAAAAATTTTCATCTCTTGCAAAAGGAAAGTACCTTTATTTTTCTCTAAAATTTTCTTAGTGTTGAAACTTTCATTTCTTTGTAGCATGTCTTTGCAGAATACATTTTATTTTATGCTTTTTAGGGCTTCACAATAAAAAGCTTCTTACTTTAAAAAATGATTTTTTACTAAAATTTTATTAACAGTTTAGATTATTATTTATTTATTAGACATATTTTCTATATTTATTTATACACATATTTTTACAATTCATACACATATTTGCTTAGAAAATTTTTCGAATTTTTTGATATAATAGCATTTAAATTTTTATTAAAATATTAAAATTTCTTGTTTCTTCTTTCGAAGTAATGAAACTTTATTCAGTAAAGATCTCACAGATAAAACTTTAACATATATAAAAGAGATTAAAAGGCAAACAACAAAATAATTAAAAATTTCCGATGTTAAAACCCGAATAAACTACTACGTCAGAAACGCCAAAGAAAAATATTTGAGATGCATACAGCTGTTTCGGTAGCCTTAAGCGTACCGTCTTCAGTGCAAAAAGAATTCTGAATCTGGAGAAGTACTCGTATATATAGGAGAGGGACCGAATTTAGTTCAAGAAATAGGATTGATCCGATGGCCGTTTTTCGAAAGGAAAAATACATTTTATCTAGTAAAATATACTAAACAGGCAAACAGCAAATATAATTCTATTACAATTTATTCATTTTTTTAGTACTTTGTTTATATATAATATATATTGAATTGATACGATTTCTTACATTTTATGTGACTTTGTGTACACGAAATAAGTGAGTTTATTAATGGATGTATTTTTTTACCACTCTTCCCTCTTTATTTCTGATAAGTATCCATATTGCACAAAAGCATTTTGACTGCTCAGACAATCTAGTATTATTATTGTTTTAAAAATAATATTTGCTGATAACATAATTGATTTAAATTCATTAATATATACAATATGTAAAAGACGCACTATAGTGCGGTTATCAAATGTTTGTTAATATTATAAAGATATTAATGCAATTTATTTCACTGTTTTTTTTTTTTTTTTTTTTTTTTTTTAATTACGGTATTATTAACCATTACAGTGGTTAGCATTGCAATTACAAATAAAATTATCTTAGTACTAATGTTCGGTTAAAGTTCTAGTATTTCTTAGGTAAACTCTTGTCTAATAAGACAATATGTGCATATTGTCTTATAATAATGTAATAAATAAACTTTGTAAACCATTAATATGTGTGCAGGACATATTAATGGCTAAACACACACACACACACACACATATATATATATATATATATGTGTGTGTGTGTGTGGGTGTGTTTATATATACGTATACATATATGTATATATATATAAGTGATAAATAAAAAAAAAAGGATTGTTTTTCTTAAAACAAGCAAGAAACAAAACATATTTTCTCAAAAGTGCTGCAGACGTCCTATCAAATGTTCAGGACATTTTTTAGATGTTGAATTTATTTTGAACAACCACTGTCAGAAGCTTATTAGTTCATCTAAAGACTTTATAACAACAATCCATCTATCCAAGAAATTTGCCGACTGTCACCAAATAGATTTTTTGTAAATAAGGACATTATAAATAATAATCATTTTACTTTTAAATGGGATGAATATGATTCGTTGGAAAATCAATACTTTTCATCCAGGGATGATATATATATATTTATATATATATATATTTAACTTAATAAGTTTGTTAAACAGCTCAGTTTAATTGATGAGAGCCCTTTTCTTGATCTAACAGACCTCCCAATTCCTTTCAGTTCATATAAAACATCACCATATAGATTTTGCATAAAGCATGCAGTTTGTGCTGATCTGAAAACCTTATAGAATATTTGGTTTAATTAATGGTTTAAATTATAAATAAATCAATTATATCAACAAAGTATCATACAGGCACTTTTGAACGACAGTTTTGAGAAATACTAAAATAAAAGAGCAAGTAAATGTTCCGTAGTTACTGCAGAAAAACTGAACTTATCTGATGCATAAAAAGTTGTGTTCACCAAAACACATATGTTGATTTTTTTAAACTGCACTTTTAACCAATTATGGTGAGTGATTTAATTTTATATAGACACATTGATCATGTATAATTAAATTATTATCATATATAAAACTCCATACACAAGCCCAGCCCTCATTAAAAAAAGAAAAAAATAAATTAAAAAAATAAAAAATAAATAAAAAAAGTGATAATTTTTTATTCATATATGAATTTTAATATATATATATATATATATATATATATATATATATTAAATAAACTAAAAAAAAAAAAAAAAAAAAAAAAAAAATCTTAAAGGTTTACATTATTTAGTAATTGCCGAAACGTCAGTGGAGGCCCTCTGTTGAGACTCAAAACGGTTTTGGGCTGTGTCTGTCTGTCTGTCTGTTTGTCGCGCGATAGCGGCCGCAAAAATAGCGCTATTGACTTGAAATTTGGTACACGTGTTCATGAGCCCCACGAAATTAGCTGTATAGTTTTTGGTATGTACACCATTTGTAGTTCGTATACAGGGACACGCCAAAGTTTTTCTTATCATTACGGCCTATGGGAGGAATTTGTATGTATCGCGATAGCGGCCACAAAAATCACACTATTGACTTGCAATTTGGTACACGTGTTCATGTGCCCCACGAAATCAGCTGTATAGTTTTGGGTGTGTATTCCATTTGTAATTCGTGTACAGGGACACGGCAAAGTTTTTCTTATCATTACGGCCTATGGGAGGAATTTGTATGTACCGCGATAGCAGCCACAAAAATCACGCTTTCGACTTGCATTTTGGTACACATGTTCATAAGCCCAATGGAATCAGCTGTATAGTTTTAGGTGTGTATTCCATTTGTAGTTCGTGTACAGGGACACGCCAAAGATTTTCTATCATTACGGCCTATGGGAAGAATCTGTATGTACTGCGATAGCCGCCGCAAAAATCAAGCTATTGACTTCAATTTTTGCCGAAACGTCAGTGGAGGCCCTCTGTTGAGACTCAAAAGGATTTTGGGTTCCGTCGGTCCGTCCGTCTGTCTGTCTGTCTGTCGTGCGATAGCGGCCGTAAAAACCACGCTATTGACTTGAAACTTTGTACACATGTTCATGATCCCCACGAAATTAGCTGTATAGTTTTGGGTGTGCATTCCATTTGTAGTTCGTGTACAGGGACACGCCAAAGTTTTTTTTATCATTACGGCCTATGGGAAGAATTTGTATGTACCGCGATAGCAGCCCCAAAAATAACGCTATAGACTTGCAATTTGGTACACATATTCACGAGCCCAACGGAATTAGCTGTATAGTGTTAGGTGTGTATTCCCTTTGTTGTTCGTGTACAGGGACACGCCAAAATTTTTCTTATCCTTACGGCCTATGGGAAGAATTTGTATGTACCGCAATAGCGGCCGCAAAAATCTTTCGATTGACTTGCAAATTGGCGCACACATTCCAGCTTGCCATATAAGTAGTTGTATAATTTTCATTGCTATATTTTTTATAAACTGTGTACAGGGACACGCCAAAATTCTTAACATTACGGCGTATGGGGTGAATTTCGTTTAAACGCATTTTAATATCATTACTTTGCAATGAAGAAAATGAAACTAGAGTACGTGAGTAAGATGCTTAAACTTATGTTGCTTGAAGAAAATATGTGCTCTTAAGCTTTCTAATTAATGTACAGGACCTTACAAAAGTGTTCTGACAATGTCACTTAGTCATCCAAACGATGTTAAATTTAGAACAATTATTAATTTTAAACGCAAAATAAGCTGAATAGTTTTTACTGGTGTATACAATGTTTATGCGGTTCGTTTACAAAGACACACGAAAGAATTTCGTAACATTAGAGCCTATGGACGAATTTTTAATTTAAGCGCGCACTTTAATGCGTTTATGTTGAATTGAACTTAATAAAGTTAACATACATTATAAAGATGCTTAAAATCATGTTTACTCTAAAAAACGGTTATGTATAGACTAAATAATTTATGGGACCACGCAAAATAATTCCGAGTATGTACTGTAATCATCCAAATGATGTCAAATTAGTTTGAAAGATTAATGAGTTATAATTAATTAGATTTATTCTTATTATTGGCGTTTATAATGACTGTGGCTACTTTTCCGGGATACATAAAGGAATTTCGTACTTTTATGGTGTATAGTCGGTATTTCTTAAAAGTGTATTTTAACATGGTTACACTCCATCAAATATAATGAAATTTTATTAGAATTTTAAAAGCCTGTTTTCATGTTGAAAATTGTGGGCATAGAATTGATAATTAGTTTAAAGGTTACGCAAAATATTTCCGATATGCTATGTCATTTTTTTTTTTGTGTGTGAAATTCGGTATTCATGAATTTCCGGGAAATAATACAAGACCGTCGTTTAATAAGAATGCATATTGTTGCGTACTTGGGAGTTTGTAAGTCGTCCGAGAATGAAAGGCGAAACTTGCAAAAATTCAGTGATTCATTTACAGAAAGTTCCAGAAGAATACAGGTCTATAAACAAAGTATCAGCTTCAATTCAACCAGTACACATAGTTTAAACAACAGCCGTTAACAGCAAAACAACAGTACAAACTGTTTAGCAATAACACATAAAGCAACTCTCATTCAAAGAGGCTCAAAGCAAAGCAAGCATTTGACGAAACCGACACAGATCTGAGATTGGAAGCCTTGGCTAAAAAAATGCTACTTTTATACTATTCTATCGAACACAGACTGTTCTGGAAAATTATCGTATCTCATCAGCCAATGAGATTAGAGCTTCCATATTTGGTATATCCCTAATAAGGACTTTCTCGCCAAGGTCGCCAAAAAATCGCCAAGGAGGGAAACAGTCGCCAAATTTGGCGCCAAATCCATTTCTTCCCTTATTGGAGCTTTTCAATTCGTTTTTAAAGGAAAATTAGGCTATTTTAACGCTAGAACGACTAGAAATGCACAAAATTAGCATTTTATCGACTTACTAAGCCTCTTTGAAAAAAATTTATACAAAAATAAATGCAATTATTTACAATTCCGTAACACATTATATGATATACAAATAGGTATAGAAAGAGAGATACAGCGGGGGGTTGAGGGGGGCGGCAGCCCCCCTCAGGAATATATCTGATTATGGTAATAAGTCGATCGAATCAATATATACTATTATATAATAAGAAATAAATAAAAATGACCTATTGAAAAATGTCTGGTGCAAATAGGACGTTGAGGCTCCTGATCTGCAGATCCACTAGTTTAAAATTCATGATCTGTTCATTAATACGTACCATTGAAAATAATTATATATATATATATTTGATATAAGAACTGAAAACTATGGGAAATAAGGGTAAAATCCATATATTCGATAGTAGATGCAGACATTAGGTGGCTGCATACACAATCATAAATTATTTTTTACTTATTTTTAAATAATAAAATAAAAAAATTGCTGATTAAAAAAATACTAAGACAGCATCAAAGAAACTCTCAAAAACATTTTGATGCGATTTTTTTTTTTTTTTAATAATGAAAAAAGAAAAAGAGTCTAAAAAGTTTTGAAAAACATAATTAAGCTTTTTTTTTTTTTTTTTTTTTTTTTTTTGGGGGGGGGGGGATCCTTATAATGCAGTAGAAAAAGGAAATAATAATAATAATAATAATAATGTTATTGACTATATTATCTGAAAATATTGCATACATGTTTTTGTTGCTTTTTGTTTAAAATTTTATGCAATTCATAAATGTTAACATTAATTAGCATAAAATAAATGAGACTGTAAAAAAAAAAAAAAAAAAAAAGATAAGATCTTTTCAAATATTTATACAATCAATAAAAATATAGGGGGGGGGGAATTATATTGGAAAGGATCTAAGGAATAAAAACTATAGAAATATTTATAATGTAACATAATTAATAGATATATAGTTTATATATTTTTGAACCACTGATCTTAGTGATTTACAGTCATAATCAAAATAAAGGGATTTTCACTTTGACTCTAAAACTACTTTTACTGCTACAGTACAACTGATACAGGAGAAATGACCATTGCAAGAAGCTTTTTTCTGCATTCTACTACTTTGTTACAAAATATATAATATTTATATATTATTTTTCTATATATTTTTTATTTCTTAGATCCTTTCAACTATTTATACATCCATGAAAGAAAGACAATATTTTTGAAAGGTCTCAATTGAAAAACAAAATTAATCTCGTCTGGTGTTTATAAAGAAAAATAATAATAAAATAAAATCTACATCTGTTATTTATTTATTAATTTTAAATTGCTTACTAAACTTAATGCTAAAAAAAAAAACCTACAGAATTAATAATAATAATAAAAAAAAAAAGACAGAAAGAAAAAGTTTTTTTGAATTCTTATAATGCGAAACAATCCATAGGGCGACATAGTTAGGGATATAATCAAATTAATTAGCCGTCTAATGAAATTAATCTAATCACATAATTATATTAATCTAGCGTATATAATTACTACCCAATGGTTTTTAAGAAGTAATAATAATAATAATAAATCGAAGGTCAGTATTTCGATTTTTTTTTTTTTTTTTTTGTTCTTTTAAATAAGTGTGATAGGTAATAATAATAATAATAATAATAATAATAAAATAGTTAAATAATGGTAAAACTAACCAATTAAAGAATTAAAATCTAATCACTTAAAGAGTTGAAAACTAAACGATTAAAGAACTATAAACTAATCAGTTAAAGACAGTTAGCATATTGGCCAACTGAAAAAAAAAAAAATACATATATATATAAACTCATGTTTGTGAAAATTGCAACACCATGAAAGACTTACGCGAGTGAGCTGAAATTTTCAGGAAATGCAAAGTAGCGCATGATATGCAAATGATTAGAATTTCAAATCCGTAGCGCATTCGTATGCTGAGCAGCGCCCTCTGGACGGCGGATGGATCCGAATAAATAGACGGCTGTAGCGAAGCGTGTATGGTTATCGGTGGTTATCTGCTAGTGGTGAACGTTAGTTCAATCTTTACTTATGCCTCTTCGATGAAAGAGAGCGAGATTTGAACAACTTACAGAGGTTGAACGGGGGAGAATCATCGGCCTTCGTGAAGCTGGATTGTCGTATCGTGCAGTAGCCGCTCGTGTGCAGCGTAACAGCAGCACAGTGATGCGTGTTTGGAAGCAGTGGACGGACGAGGGTCGGACAACTCGGAAATCCGCGAGTGGACCCCGAAATGTGACGTCAGCTCGCGATGATCGACACCTGGTCCGCATGGCGCGAACGTACCGTACAGCTTCCTCTAGACAATTGGCAGCACAGTGGTCAATAGCTACAGGTGTTTCATTGTGTGCTTCATCAATTCGTAGACGTTTGCTGCAGCGTCGACTGCGCGCAAGGACTCCTTTATGCAGGATCCCCCTCACGCTAAACCATCGCCGCCTGCGGCTACAATGGGCGAATCAGCATAGAGACTCATTGAAACCTTTGGACAGCCCCTGCCTGCCTGGACGTGCCAAGCTTAACGGGTTGGATGCTGTCCGCCGGAGCGAATAAATCGCCGGATCACTGCATGATAGCCGCCTACTGCCAGACAGTAATCTAGACGCAACAGAGAATGAGCTGTGTCCTATGGCTCGTTCAGACTTCTAACATCAATCGGGAGATGACCACTCTTCGGCTAAGGAACAGGGTGACATCACAAGACAGCTCTGGTACGACAGGGTTGCGACATCTTCTTCTGGACACATTATGCTCGACTGACACACCACACCTCCAGATCGCACAAGGTAGGAAGCGCACAGTCACGCTACCTGGATGCGAGAATTTTGAATATGTGCACACTATCCGTGAGCCAAAGGGAAAAACAATTAAATTATTGTATTTAATTAAAAAAAAAAAAAAAAAAAAAAAAAAAGGATTTTTGAATTTTGGAGAGGGGGGGGGAACTTCAGGGGGAGCCAAAATGATAAGTTGTGCACTCTGAATTATGCCAAAATGAGGAGGCTAAATAGAGAAAAGGGGGGGGGGAGCTAAACACCAAGACTGCTGAACGACAAACTTGAGAAAAAAAAAAAAAAAAAAAAAAAAAAGGAATTTAATTCTTGCCACTGGTGGGGGGAAGGAAAACTTTGGTAGCGCATAGTCTAGAGATTTGAAGTGGCTGGGCGAGAGAAAAAAAAAAGGGGGGGGAATGGGACCATGCGCTAAAGGCCTAAAGGGAGAGGAAAGAGGGACCATCGCAATTTTGATCCACCACGGGGGGATGGTGCCCCGCGTTGGTAGCCCGACGACTGCTTAACGACCCCATCGAGCACTTGACGGTGCAGCACATTTTTACGAGGACCAGACACCGCCACACCCTCGGATCATTGACAAAAAGAAAAAAAAAAATAATAATAATAATAATAATAATAATATAGAAAATAAGAATAAATGATTAAATGAATTAATAATAGTAAATAAAAAAAAAAAAAAAAAATTAAATAGATAAATAAATAAGTAATTAAATAAATAAATAAAATGAGGTAATATAAATAATAATATTGGAAAATATTAAAAAAAAAAAAAAAAAGAAGAGAGAGAGAAAAAAAAAATAGATAAATAGATAGATTAAATTTATAATTATTGTTGCGGTTTGTTGTTATTAACCAAACCTTCGGGGCTTCGGAGAACTGCGGGGAGGCGAGGAGAGAACAGCGGAGCTTGCAGGGAGCCGGAAAAAAAAAATAATAATAATAATAATTGGGAGGAGGGAAGGGCCGCACTTGCTTGGCTCCCGGTCACCTTACCCACTTAAGGGTCCGGTTCAGGATAACCAAGGGGCCCAGAAAAAAAAAAAAAAAATAAAATAAAATAAAATAAAATAAAAATAAAAATAAAAAAAAATAAAAAAGTGGGAGAGAGCCGCTCTAGCTTGGTTCCCGGTCGCCTTACCCACTTAAGGGTCCGGTTCAGGAATACCAAGGGGCTCGAAAAAAAAAAAAAAAAAAAAAAAAGGGTGGGAGAGCCACTCAAGCTTGGCTCCCGGTCACCTTACCCACTGAAGGGTCCGGTTCAGGAAAACCAAGGGACTCTGAAAAAAAAAAAAAAAAAAAAAAAAATATGTTGTTGGTGGGAAGGGCCGCACTAGCTTGGCTCCCGGTCTCCTTACCCAATAAGGGTCCGGTTCGGGTAAACCAAGCCCCCCCCCCCCCCCAAAAAAAAAAAAAAAAAAAAAAAAAAAAAGGAGAGAGCCGCTCTAGCTTGGTTCCCGGTCGCCTTACCCACTTAAGGGTCCGGTTCAGGAAAACCAAGGGGCTCAAAAAAAAAAAAAAAAAAAAAAAAAAAAAGGAGGGGGGGGAGAGCCACTCAAGCTTGGCTCCCGGTCTCCTTACCCAATTAAGGGTCCGGTTCAGGAAAACCAAGGCTCCCCCCCCTCCAAAAAAAAAAAAAAAAAAAAAAAAAGGGAGAGAGCCGCTCTAGCTTGGTTCCCGGTCGCCTTACCCACTTAAAGGTCCGGTTCAGGAAAACCAAGGGGCTCAAAAAAAAAAAAAAAAAAGAAAAAAGGGGGGGTGAGAAGGGCCACACAAGCTTGGCTCCCGGTCTTCTTACCCATTTAAGGGTCCGGTTCAGGAAAACCAAGGGGCCCAAAAAAAAAAAAGAAAAAAAAAAAAAAAGAAAGAAGGGGGGGAGGCACCCACGAGGGGGCGAACCCGGGGACCTGAGCTGGAAACTATGGCTCTGACCGCTCCCCGCACTTATCCAAACTAACCCGCCGAAGGGAGGGAGGAGAGAGTTAAAAAAAAATTATTATTAATGGTATATTACAGTTAAGTAGTTAGTTAATTCAGTTAAAATTGTTTTATGGAGAGAGGAAAAAAAAAAAAGGGGTGCATGACCAAGATTCGAATGAGGCACTACGGACGTAAGGTGGCTTGCGAGGCCCGATGCGAGGATTCAACCTTTGGGACCCTTCCTGGGATTCTGGAGTTTTGTACTTCTTCTGTTCGGACCTAAGAATGCTGATAGGTGAATCCAAAGCGGTGTGCTGAGCGGTAGTGCCTAGCTTCTTGATCACGCCATTCATACAGCTCAAAAAAAAAAAAAAAAAAAAAAAAAAAAAACTGGATTTTGTACTTAACTGAGATTAATTAATTAGTTACTTTGTTGATTCTATGAGGAAAAAAAAAAAAAAAATATATATATATATATACTATCTTAATTTTTGGTTACATAACCCATTCATGCACGGTCATGAGCGTGGTGCGGACTTACAGACCAATTAAGACCGAGGACCGTTTACATTTATATGCACATTTTTTATACAATTTTTATTTTTTTATAATTTTTTATACATTTTTTATTATAATAGTTTTTTATACATTTTTATTTTTTTAATAATTTTTATTTTACAAAGATTTTATAATATTAACATTTTTATTTTTACCGGGCCTCAAGTAATATCGATGCTAGCCGCTTTAACAACAAGGGCCTCGTTCATGACCTAAAATAAACAAAAAGTGGCGGTAGCGGTAGGTGCCTCATTGGCTGGGAGGTCCTCTTCTTTCGGTTGTTTGTTACTATTTCCTCTGAAGGTTGTAGACAGTATTAGAAGGAGTTAGTTGTGGGAGGTGCTGACACTGCTTTTTGTTATTGTGAGATGTCATCTATGTTGTTCGTGAGCCATCTGACTATGTGTTTTGCCTTGTTCTGTACATGTGTGTTTTGTGCTAGCTGTTTGTACCATAGTGTTTCATTTACTTGTGTTATTTGGGCCAGATGGTGTTTATCCGTTAGTGGGCAGGCTGTTAGATAGTGAATTGTTGTGCCTAGTGCACCACAGGCGCAGTCCGGGCTTCTCTTCTTCTTAATGCGATGGAGGTAAGCCGGAAAGGCCCCATGTCCTGTGTAGACTTGTGTTAATAGCTTGCAGCTGACCAGTGTTTTTGTGTCCACTTTTGGGAAGTATCTGTGTGTTAGCCTGCCCGTGTCCCCATAGTCCCACTCGAACTGCCATTGATCCATTGTTAACCCTTTTAGGCTTCTCTTTAAGTGGGAAATCGGTTTTTCAAGATGGAAGTTGTTGCGGTTTGTATTGTTTTCCGCTGCTGTTTTTGCTAGTTTATCTGCCTCTTCATTCCCGTATATTCCTACGTGGGCTTTAACCCATTCTATTTTGAAGGTGTTGTTTGATCTTATGATTTCCGAATGAATTTTATGGACCATGTTATCTGTCGTAAATGGTTTGGAGAGGGCCTGTATGGCTGACATGCAGTCCGAGTGGATGCTATATGAAATGCCCTTTGTATTTCCCCACTCCGCAGCTTTGAGTATAGCCAGTAGTTCGGCCTGGAAGACACTGTTGCACTTTCTTAGGGGCGCTGACCATTCGTAGATTTTGGAAGTGTTTTCAAAGGCTACAAAGGCCGAGCCTGTAGCTCCTGATTCCAGCTTCGAACCATCCGTGTAAATTTGTATGTCGTTTTCTGAAGAGCCGATTTGTGGTTCTGGTGTGTCGGCTGGGTGCTTGCGCCAAATGTTTTGCTTCGCGACATAGTCGGTGTGGTTGAACATTTTGTTGTGTAGGTTGTAGTTCTTGTGGAGCCTTGTGATTGTGCCATATGCTGCCTCGTATTGTACTTGGAGGTGTACTGGAATCAGGCCTGAGAGAGCCAGAAGTGCCGATGTTGGGGCTGTTCTATATGCCCTTACGATGGCCAGCGCAAAGTGCCTTTGGCAGCTGAGCAGTTTGTTTTTGTTCTGCTGCGTTAGATTGTTCCCCCAGATCGGGGATGCATAGGTCAGTGTCTTTTCCACTACTGTTTTGTACCAGGTTTTTACCAGGATTGGCTTTAGTCCCCATCCCCTTGAGACCATACGTCCAAACAGATTGAAGGACTTGTAGATTTTTTTTGTTTGGTTCTCTATGTGGGGTTGCCATCTGAGGTTTTTGTGGATAATTACACCTAGATACTTCATTTTTTCTTGAGTCTCTAGCGCTGTCCCATTATAGTGTATCCCTTCTAGTTTGTGGGAGCACGCGGTCGGGAGGTTTCCTAGTCGTGGTCTGTTGAGGTATAGCAGTTCCGTTTTACTCCAATTAATGGTTAGGTCGTTTTCTATTGCCCAAGTTCCGAATTTATGTATTGCTGTGTTTGCAGTGTTTATGAGTGTTTCTGTGTTTTTTGCTGAGATTGTCAGTATGAAATCATCTGCGAAGGCTTGGATCTTTGTGTTGTTCCCCCAGCTTTGGTTGAGTGCTGTCTCAGCTATTAATAGCCAAAGGAGGGGCCCTAGGCAGCTTCCTTGCGGACAGCCTCCGAATGTTTGTTTCGTGACTATTATTCCATTTTCCTCCAGTGTCACATACCTGTCTTCCAGAAAGCTTACTATCCAGTTAACGAGATATGTTGGACAGCTGGAGTTTTTGAGGTTGTTGATCAGAGTCGGCCAACGAATGTTGTCAAAGGCACCTTTGATGTCTATTGAAATTAGCAGTGTTTGTTTCCTATCTGTTCTGTCCTTGTTTATGTTGTCTATCAGTTTTTGTAGTGCATTTTCTGTGGAGGTGCCTTGTTTAAAGCCGAATTGATTTGGGTTCCAATAGTTTGTAATTGTTAGGTGGTGGTTAATTCTGCCGTGAATTATTCTTTCTAGTATTAATCAGCATAGAGACTGGTGTGCTGATTGGCAGCATGTCGTGTTTTTTGACGAATACCGCTTTAATTTGTGGAACAATGATGGCCACATTCGCGTCAGACGCTATGCCGGTGAACGCCACCTTCCGGAGTGCATTATCGAACGCCACAGTGGACGAACACCCGGAGTTATGGTTTGGGGCGCCATAGCATATCATGGACGATCTCAATTGGTACGAAATGTGGGCAATCTGAACAGCAACCGGTACATCAGTGAAGTTCTACAGCCCCAAGCTGTTCCCTTCCTTCAAAGCTTGCCAGGCGCTGTATTTCAACAGGACAATGCCCGCCCTCATATTGCTAGGACTGTTCAATCCTTCTTTGCAACCCAGCAAGTACAGCTTCTTCCTTGGCCTGCGTATTCCCCGGATGCGTATCTCCGAAATGTTGGCGCATGCAGAACAAATTCACAATTTTTCGCCAGAGAATGCGATTTTAGCCAAATCTGGAAGTGCAAAGAGAAACTTCACGCCGCTTAACCTATATAAATAAACATCCGGCGTTTTTCTTTCTTTCTTTTTCTTTTATTATTTTTTTTTCTGATGATGATTAATGTAGGATTTAAATCGCAAAACGAAACATATCTTGAAATTAAGAAATAGTTTTCTGAATAGAGAAGTAGATAATAATAATGGTAATTAATATATTAGCATTGAGATCCGATTTCATGTATAAGGCCAAAAAGTTTGTAAAAATTGTTCAAACAAATTACAAATTCTTAGTAAAATGCATGAAGAATGTTCGTAAGTCCAAATCAGTAGTACGCCATTTTACATTTCAACTATTTTTATTATCATTTTGTATTTAAATTTTTAAAATGTACGACTTTATAAAATATTTCTCTTACGATGCAGTGCTTGAATTTTCATAAATTATCACCTTATATTTATCTATTATGTATTTTTAAAGAACATCTTAATCATAATAAAATAGATATTTCGTGTTAAATTTTATGGTCGAAATTCATAAAATTTTCTACGTATAATTTCCTCCTCGGACATGTCCATTTCTCATTCTTTACCCCCCCCCCCAACCCCAACATACAAAGTTATAAAATAAAACGTTAAACATTTTATTAATGCTATTCTATTTGTTTTTCAGTAATCATAAACAATCTAACTTAATATGTTATACAAATCAAAGTAATAATGATGCGCATAACAATTCTCATCCTATATTTATTGTTACTAATTTCTATTGAGAGCGAAATGTATTCATATTAAAAGGAATGAGTATGATAGAACGCTCAACACAGTCGCAGACTGAAATGCCGCACCTCATAGGCTACCCTCTATCCGATTCGATACATTTGACTTATCGTAATTAAATGACTAATTTTATTAGGATTGTTTTCGTACATTAATTTCCAACACAACTGATCCCCATACTGTAAGTCCGTGGGAAGTATTGGCCTAATTTGTCAAATGAAGGAAACACAATTTTTAATTACTAAAGTTTCAAATTAAAATGTTCATATTTAATGAAGTGTATTAAAAAATATATTTTAAAATATTTGTCTGACATGTTTACGACAAAATATTGGCACAATGGACGTTTAAACGAAATTTTGCTCTATTTTGCCATGTTCAAAGAAAACGTAGATTTTGAATAACATGCGAAGTTTACAACTTATATTGTTCCAAAGCAATATTGTCCTTATCAATAACATAAGTGATATTTAAAAACTGATGCACCCATTTTACAAACTCAATATCTATAATGCACACAGGCAAGTCACATAAACCAACCACTAAAAACATAATTTTTGGATTCAGGAAACCTCAAAACATATAAATGTAACAAAAATTCAATTTCGAAAACTTGACCCGAAAACAATATTTTCGCTACCTTTTACGGATAAGATAAAGTAAATTAGAATAAGAGAATAATTTTAAATTAATTAAACTTTAATTGCATTTATTACATTGATTTTTATTTATAAAAAGAAATGCTTTCATTTAATTTGGGGTAGCCCTGAATATTTACTATATATTTTACAAACACAATATAGTGTACTAATTTAGCACAGAATTTAAAACACATAGCACAACATGAAATGACCTTTCAGCAATTCCCTTGTATGAATATATCTGAATTCTTTTGTGGGGTTCTGTGTAAACTTCTAATAAAGGATATACATTCTACATTGTATACGAAACATTCTTTCATGCACATAAAATATAAGTTCAATTTATTTTATTTTGTTTCATCCAAAAATATTAAATTGTATTTACCAGAAAATTCACACATAGACTTAATGAATTTGAATTCTTTTCTTAGTCACTGTACACGAATTACTTAATATTTCATCCGAGTCCCAATATCTATTCTTGAGGTATGGTGATAACAAACACACAGACGCATTCAGGCAACCGCTAAAAACCTAATTTTTTGTTTCAGGATATTTAAGCAAATGTAGCAAAAACTCAATTTCGAAAATCTGAATCAAAAATAAAACTTTTCTTACAATATATGGGTAAAATAAACTAAATAATGATCATAATAATGATAATCTGGTGTGTCACTCACACGACTTTCTTTTTTACCCTGCATTTCAATATTATAATGACAGATTGCACATTAAATCTTAAGATCAATAGCGTAAGAATGTAAAGTTTAATGTACTTTTCAAATAATCTAAAATAGGTTTAGAAACAATTTTATTTGACGAAGAGAAAGTAAATAATAATAATAAAAAAAAAAATAATAATAATGTAACAGAATAAAATAAAATAAAATAAATGTATTTCAAGGATAATTTTAAAAGCTTTAAAATCATAATATTACAAATATACTTCTTCATTAATCTTGATAAAATAAATTTAAAGGGTTTTCTAATAAATTTTGGTATTAAATTATATTATCTAAAAATAACGATACAAAGACTCCATTGACACATTTTTAACAATTATGATTCAGAGAGCCTCAAAACGTGTATATATAACAAAAATTCAATTTCGAAAATTTGACCCCAAAACAATACTTTCTCTACCATATATGTTGGTAAGAGAAAGTAAAATAAATAAACAAATGTATTTCAAGAACAATTTTAAAAGCTTTAAAATTAGAATATTACAATTTTATTTCTTCATTAATCTTGCTAAATTAAATTTAAAGGGTGGAGGATTTCTAATAAATTTTTGCATTAAATATATTATTTAAGAATTACGATACTAAAACTCCATTGACACATTTTTAATAGTTTATTCTCGCGGGAAAAAAAAAAAGATTGCTCGAATCGTGAATAAGTGGAAAGAAGGGTTGCTTTGCGGCAGAGAGTGTTTTGGCGCGAGCTACAAAAATTCGCCAGGTTCGCCTGTAAGCGCCAACATTTCGGAGATACGCTCCCCGGATATGCCGCCGATTGAACATGTGTGGGATTTCGTTGGTCGGCGTCTCGCTCGTGATCCTCGTCCTGTTGCTTCTGCAGACGAACTTTGGGTACGCATACAAACAATATGGAATGCTCTTCCTCAGGCAGACATTCAAAATTTGTTTGACTCCATGCCACGTCGTGTAGCAGCACTTACTGCGGCGCGTGGTGGCTACACAAAATACTGATTCCGATCTCTTGTTATTGTTTGTTTGCTTTGAAAATTTAATCATTTATTTGTACCACTACCACTCAACTGTGTATTAAATTTCATTCAATTATGACGATTCCTTCATGGTGTTGCAATTTTCACAAACATGAGTTTATATATATATATATATATATATATATATATCCCACAGCTGATGTAACTAGAATTTTTAATGACAATAGTAGAATATATATATTAAAAAGAAAAAAAAAAGCTTTAGTATATTTTTTAGTATTTAATGCCATAAAAGAAGTTGTCTATAAGAAAGCCGATTATATTATTTATTTATTTATTTTTAAATGTGGGTCTGTAAATTAAAAAAAAAAAAAAAAAAAAAAAAAAAATGATAAATCGAGTTTTCAAAAAGTTTGTAAGCACAGTATTTATATTATATAGATAGCTTTATTATTTTCTTTCTTTCTTTCTTTCTTTCTTTTCTTTTTTTTTTTTAACAACAAATGTGAGCCATAGCAGGTTGAAAAAAAAAAAAAAAATGTTTTTAATATTGTCATAGTTCAAAATATTGGCCGATGTTTGTAGAAATGCTGTCAAAAAGTTGCTGTCCTGTTTCAATTATTCAATGACAGTGATATATATATACATATTCCTTTCAATAACAGTCAATTGTTTTTAACTATAGTTATGAATATCTATAAAAGGTAATGTACAAAAATAAATTAATAAAATTATCTTTATAAAAAATAAAAAAAATTAAAACTGTTTTTTAATGCTGAGAGGATTTTTATAAGGGTCATTTTGTTAAAAAAGAATCTTTCTTGGTGGGCTGTATATATATTAAATTGTCCTTTGCTATGTATCATTCTTTATTACTTAAAAAAGCTGGTTAAACATGCCAGAATGCAATTATAAAAGTTTTATTTGAATGAAAAAGGGTAAAATATCTTAAATTACGTCCTTTAAATATAATACAATGAAACATCATTCATGCAGCATGTATGATTAATGGAAAACTATTTAAAAACAGAAAAAATAATAAAAATAATAAAAAAATAATAAAAAAATAAAACCTGCAAAATCTAGGCTAATTAGCAAACGTTTTCGAAGCAGGACACTTTGGTCCCGCCGTTTTGGTCCCGTCACTTTGATCCCACCATTTTGGTCCTGCCATTTTGGTCCCGAGGAAATTTTGGTCCCGAGACATTCTGGTCCCGCAAATTTTTTGCTATCTTTTAAATATATGAGTTTTTAGTATGATAGCATGTTTATTGATATGGGAAAATTGAAGTGCTCTTAGAATATCTTTAATTAAGGAATATCTTATAGGTAAATATATAAATTTTCGATATTACGATTGCTCCCTATCCATTGAGATTCAGGGAATTTTGTTCTGATTTTTTTTTTTTTTTTTTTTTTTTTTTTTAATGCAAATTTAATATAATATTTAAACTTTTTTTTTTTTTTTTTTTTTTTTTTTTTTATGCAATTGCACTTTTTTTTTTCTTTAATTGAGATTTTTTTTTTTTTTTTTTTTTTTCATTTAATTTCGATTTAACTTGCTTTAATTGTAATTTGATTTTTTATTTACAATTCGTCACAAAATTTTGTGATTTCAAAAGTATTGTTAACAGTAAAAACAATAGCTTCTTATAAAAAGATTATCCCCATTTCAATATCTTTATTGATAAAGTCTGAATTAATTTTAAAGTAATAAAATACAGAAAAATTTTCTTAAAGAAAAAAAAAAAAAAAAAAAAAAAAAAAAAAAAAGAGAGAGAGAGAGAAAGAAAACCTCCGGATATTAAATATAATTTGCTTGTGACAGAATGCTATTTCTTTCAAAGAACTAATTATTGGCCTGCACCCATTATAGACTCTTCTTCATAAGCATAAGCTTGTGATAATTTATGAAGTTTTTTAATTTATATATGAATTTATTCATATATATATATATATGTGTGTGTGTGTGTGTGTGCGTATAAGAGAGAGAGACGTTTCATTCGATTTGATTGTGATTTAATTTTTATCATTAAACTAAGAGGAATTTATTTCAAAATCTGTGTTATATTTATAATAATAATACTAAATGCATGTTTGTTTGTCCGTGATATTTAATTATGTTAACCAGGTATACATGTACATAAATTACTTTTCTTTCAATTATAATGATTTATTTTAAAATTGAAAAAATGTAAGTAGTCCAATATTTAATCAACTGTGCGCATTGCAATTATCAAGGTTTTAGAAAATGTTGATGCATAATTTTTTATCTTTTTAGTTCATGTGTTTATCTTATGTTTTTAAAATATATACATATATCTGTCTGATATGACCGTATGACTAAAAACAATGCCCACATTGAAATCTCAGTAGCCCCTTGGGATTCGTTTCGTACATTTTCTTCCACTGACAGTAAAAAGGAATTTCACTGTTTTGTTTCAGCGCATTTGAAAAAAAAAAAAAAAAGATGAGGGGAGGGGAGGGGGCACTTTTAATCGAAAATTTTTGAAACAATATTCTAAGGAATTATAATGGAAGAAAAATGCTTTTCCAATTCTACGTGATATATAACTATTTTCTGTGTTTGACAAATATATCCAGATTTGCAGAAAAGAAAAGGACTCAAGTTTAGCAGATCTCTACAAATTAAATCATTATTTAGGTTCTTCGTATCTTCCTTCATTATTAAACTCTAACATTTAGGAAATGCTTGGATAAAGCATCGATTTCCTACAAATTTTGTATTCGAACACTTTAAATTTGAATGTGATAATTAAGAGCCGCATTACAGTGATTAAAAACCTTGTATTTTATTTAAACTGAAATTTTGGGGACTTAGATAAATTAACATTTCTTAGATCTTCGGTGATAACTGATACACTTTATCATTCAAAATTCGATCCGAAGTAATAAATTTCCCGTTCCATGTGTCCTATTGTTTCATCATTTTCAACAAAGGTTGAAAATGCTGTAATATCAATCAACAAATATGCTATCATACTAAAAAACTCATATCTATTTAAAGGATAGCAAAACATTAGTGAGACCAAAATTTCCTCGCAACCACAGTGGCAGGACCAAAACGGCGGGATCAAAGTGTCATGTACCCAAACGCTTTTATCATATGAAATTGCTGAAGAAAATTAGATCCTGTAGAAGATAATTGGATCATTTCTCCGCTGACAGACGGAATTTACGTTTGTTCACAATTCATTAGTGAAATAAGCTATATTACTTCACTGCTAATTGATACAACTTGAACTTTTTGATAAACTGATCCGCAAAATAGGCAATAATTTTATGATTGTAGAAATATAGGTTCCTTTCACAGGATATTGTCAAAAATTTACTTTTAATTGCCACTTGTTGCTAAAATACGAAATTATTTTTCCGCTAATATATAAACTTCGCACTTTTTAAAATCTAATACCTGAAATTCGCAATTTTTTGTGGTCCATTCCTCGAATACGCAATACAATTTTTACAAACGTTACATTTAATTGCAAATAATAGCTAAAATACGCTATGATTTCGCTGCCTTTCTATAAAATTCACACTTTTTTTCAAAGCTTTACCGAAATACGCGATATTTTGTTGTTGTTGTGCTCAATTGTTGAAAATTCGAGATTCCCCTCCCCCCCCCCCTCAAAAAAAAAAAAAAATCTTATGATTTACAAAATTCGTAATGTTTTGCGGCCAACTGCAGAAATACACAATCATTTCACCGTCAATTAACATAATTAACGTTTAATTACAATTATTTCATGAAATCGTCTTTATTTCAAAATTAATCGATGAAATTCATGTTTCTTTTCTTTTCTTTCTTCTTCTTCTTCTTCTTTTTTTTTTTTTTTTTTTTTTTTTTTTTTTTTAACCTTTTTTGTAAAGATGATTCGTGATAAAAACAATAATTTTGCGGCCAATTATCAAATTACAGTGGCATTTTACAGCTGATGGTTAAAATTTACATAATCGAAACTAATTACTTAAATAGGTAAATATTTTGTTAGTAAATTTTTATACAATTTGTGGGTTTTTCAGATATGTTTACCGAAATATGCGATTTTTTTCACACCAAATTGGTAGAATTTCTGCTGTATTGATGTGTAATAGCCGCAATACGCGATACGACCGCATCCATCGAAATGCAGTGTGGTAGCGTCACAATAACAAACAGCTAAGAACAATTAAAAATTCAAAGATTGGGCAGGAATGAAGAGCCATTTGGACAATTCTCTAGTTTAATAAAGAAATATTTACAAAAATTTACAATATTTATATTAAAGAAGAAAAACTATAATTCATCGTCCATTTCAGGCCTCCTGCCTCCTTCCAGATCTACAAGATCAAATCTGTTTCCTCTTAATTCTCGAGGTCATCGCCATCTTCTCCTCCTCGTATGCCGGGCTTGAGAGAGGGGGCAGCCCCCTGATGCAATCAAGCTCCCTATAGGCTCCTCAGGACTCTACACCACACCTAGGAACATTCGCCGGCCAGTCGCTTGACCGTTAGCGTGGCGTCATCCTGTCTGCCACACCTTGATGCGATCGCTGGACACCGGAACTATCAAACGAGAGCATGAAATCGGGATTGAATGGTGTCGGTAGTACTCAAAAACCACGCTAGCCACCAACTCCTTTCTAAAGTCCAGACTTCCTGTCGATGCCGTCAATCAAGCCCGTGAGAACTCCAGTAAGATTCCGTTAAGGAAGGGGGGGGGGGGGTCATCACAGCAGTATGAAAATAGCATGAAATCACCACACAATAGCCCGAAATCACCAAAACTTTCTGTTTAATCTCATAACTTATCGTTCAAATGCTTTTTTTTCTTTGACCGCCGACTGCTGAAATAAGCTATTAATTCACTATAAAACAGCAAAATATTTTTGCGATCGATTGCTAAAATATGTTTTATCACAAAAAAAAAAAAAAAAAAAAAAGAAGAAGAAGAAGAAGAAAAATAATCGCGGCTAATTGCTAAAATACATACTATTATTTTATCTTGCATTACTAAATAAAAATAGGTATTTATTTTCGCTGCTAATCGAAATGATTCGCACAATTTTCTAAAAACTAATTTTAGAAATACGCCACAAATTTTAAATACGTATATTTGGTTAAAATAACAACGAAATTCCTGCTTTTTTGGTATCTACTGAAATATGCATCATTCTCGCATAGATCTGAAATAATTCAATCGCCACTCACCAGCAATTAAACTAAATAAAATGGAGATTTAAAAAAACTAAACAACTCGCCACTTTTTCCCTATCCAGAAAATGACTATCATTAATCCTTCACTTACCAATTTTGCGTATTTCTATAATTAAACGCAAATTAAATAAAGTGGCGGCGGTATAGTAATCCTTTATAAATAGTAATCATTTATTTTCTGAAACAGCTTTTAAAAAGAATTACTATCCCCTCCGCGGAGGATCCAAATTGTGATGGCATGTCTCCGGACCATCCTTAGGGTATGTCATCAAACTGTTACTTAGTTTACGTCGTTGTACGTCGTTAATTGTCCGTCGTCAATTAACCATTGCGCTGTACTACAGTCCGTTAAGAAATTATAAGACCACACGCGTATAGGTGCATTTCTGGAGAAAAGAGCATAATATGCAAATATTTAGTTGCGTATTTAAAATTGATCGTGAAACACATCCTATATTAATTCTAACTTTTAAAATTAAAATAAAATTCACCAAAACTTATTCATTTTTCTAAAAATTAAAGACAGTGACTGTTAAGACCACTTGAAAAAATTAGCATATTACACATGACGTCAAACTCAATATGAAGCGCATGCGTCGATATTTCGTAAAAGCATTACCTAAGAAGCAAATGCTTAGGTTTTGAATGTTTTATCTACTATTAATTTGATGATGACTTGAGGTAAAGAATTATCGGAGTGCGAAGTGAGAAAAATTTTAATTTATAAAGGATCTGGTAAATCTAAAAGAGGTATTGCGAGGTTAATGAACCATTCTAACACTGCCATTCACAATGCCATAATCAGAAAAGATTATTCAAACAAAATAAAACGATCTGGTAGAAAAAATATTTTGAGAGCACGTGATAATAGACAAATTTTTTAACTAACAACTAAAAAAGGTCTTTCAACTCGTGAAATTTCGAAACGTTTCAGCAAGAAAACTTCCCATGTAACAGTCTGAAAGAGTCTTAAATTAAATATTAATACGTAATTTATGAAATTGAAGAAAAACACAAAGTTATTGAAACGCCATCGAGAAGAAAGACTAAAATGGTCTTAAGGGCGTGCATCCGGAAATGAAGATTTCTATTCAACATGGCCACCCAGGTTCTAAGAAAAAATTGGGGTTGGCCTAACTTTAAAAACTGACAGCCTACAGCTCCAATCAGTGAATAGTAGAATTCCCCTATTAGTTGAAAAATTATCTTCTTGACTACCTTAATTATTTTGATATTTCCTCTCCTAGCTGTGGGGTGACACAGGTGATAAGAGACAGTTTCCCACCTGTATTCAATTATCTACAAGAACGCCGCTAAAAAAATATACAAACTATCGCATCGCTCAGTGAAATATTTTGTGAAACGTAAATCACTAAAATAAATAGATTTAAGATTTAAATTCTAATGTCAAGAAATTTAATCTTATTAAATGAATAAATGAAAATTCTTTACACAAAATGTTTCGGAACAGAAGAAAATATTTTTTTTAATTATAAATACATGCATAAAATATATGAATATTAAAAAAAAAAATGTTTATTGAATTATTTATACTACATATATAGTTTCAGACAGTACATAAAATAGCTCTCTCTCTCTTGTCGAAAGATTCAAACACACGATAGTGTGTTTTAAAAAATAGTGGTTGATTTTTTTTTTTTTTTTTTTTTTTTTTTTTCTTAAGTTTTAATAGGAAATATGTTTACTCAAAAGTTTTTTTTTAATTCTAACTATTTACTTTCTTTCACGTATACACATTGTAAAGAAAGTATTGTTTTTGGGTCAAATTTTCGAAATTGAGTTTTTTTTTTTTCTTTATTATATAATTATACGTTTTGAAATCCTCTGCATTGGAAAATGTTTTTAGCGGTTGGTTTGTGTGTGTACCTGTCTGTTATCAGCATATATCAAGAACAAATAATAGCAGAAAGTCCAAACTTGGTATTTTAAATGGGTTTCATATAAATATGCTACACTAAATTATTTCCTTGAGACAAAGCAAATGGTTCACGTACAGGAATATCCAAGAAAATTCAAATACATGATGTTTATGGGGTTCAAAGTTCAAATAAATTATGTTCTGATAAGTACAGTTTAACATCAATAGGCTGATTAAACAAAAGTGAGTAATAATTTTTTTTAAATGCATAAAAGCATGTTTTGTGTAGATTGTGGTATGGAAATCATTCATCATTCGTTTACAGAGCTCCAAAGTATTTGGATATATTGAGGCTATACTTGGAAATTCCTTGAATTATAACTAATTTTGTGTTAGAAGTTTTTCAAGTAAGAATAAATTTAAATACACAACATTGTTTATCGACAATATACAGAGCTACCCAAAATTAAGTTAAACGCTCTTTTGTATTGAATGTAATTGATGGAAGTGCTTTGCTATATTTTATTATGCCGACGAACACTTGCTCACGAAGCAAAATTAATTTTTCATATTCATACTGTATGTAAACGAATTACTTTTAGTAGTTTTATTCTCAACTCTAGTTTTTTTTTTTTTTTTTTTTCTTTTCTTCATAATATCACATTTTGAGGTTCCCTGGTTATAAAAGTCCATTATTTAGCGGTTGATCTGTATATATATCTGTTATCAGAATAACATAAAAACAGATAACTGCAGGAAATTCAAAAGTGGTATTTTGAAGTTCGTATTAGGTTGCCACTTAAAATTTTGAGCAAGGTTGTAAAGTTTGAAGTCAAATTAGTAACAGCCTTGATTATTATTCATTTGTTTATTTTTACAATTATGCATTATAAATAAGTGGGTTTGATGGAGGAGGGGAGTATCCCTCTTACAAAGAAATACATGTGAAATAAAACTGTTCCATATGTTCTAAAAATGTTCCGCAATTTTAGATTTTTTTTAAGTACATTATTTTTATTATCGTATGCTATTGATCTTAAAACTTAATATGCAATATATATATATATAATGAAAACCTTTTTAAAAAATTTCAGTAAATATTCAATATAATTTTCTTTCATTATTTTATTACAATATGACATTTTCCTGTTCCTCCCTTAAAATTTTAGTCTTGAGTCTAAACAGTTTTAAGATTTAATTAAGTAGAATTACAGTTCAAGGTAAAATTTTATTTATTTATTTATTTATTTTTGGGTCTAATTTTAATGTAATTTTCGAATTTTGATGGAATATAATCCGACACACGCAGAGCTGCAAATACTTTAATTAAGAAACTTTAAAAATTAAAAAGTAAAATAATACGTTCATTTCCTGATATTTTAACGGTGGATCTATGATAAATAACACCCGTGAAGTTGGAATATTTACAAGGCTTTTAGTTTAGAACCTCATCCCCCACCGCCCTTATTATTTCCCAAAATAATTTACATCTATGCAGAAAGGAAAAGCAATAAATTATAAAACATTTAGGATAACAAAATTAATAATTTCAATAATTTTCTACTTGCAACTTTAAGTAAAATCAATCCAATATGCAGAGATCCCCTCCAAGGTGATTCTAAAGCTCCCCTGTTTTCTGCAATTCTAAATTCTGCTCTTCCAAACTTCACAATTTCATCGCTCCAACGGCACTATTATATATTTCCTAACCCATAGTTTTATTTTTCATTCCTTTATTTAATTATTTTTAACAAATTATTAATATTTTAAAGTTATGTCCAGACATTACAATTTACAATTTTTTAAAGTCATAAAATTAGTTAAATAAAAAAAAAAAAATCTTTGTGATATTAAAGAAAAAACTTCAAATCAGACTCTTTCTACCGTCTATGTCTCTATGATGGGTTGGTTTGTCTGCTGTTTGACACTGATATAACAAACAAAATCAAATTTGTCAAATCAAATGAAAAATATTTTATCAATTTCACCCACGATAGCTAATTCTTTTAGCACAAAAGTGCTGGAAAATCTTTCTTTATCTATGCATATTTTTAATTTATTTTAGTAACTTCCTTTTATATAAAAATCAACCTCTGACTCTTTTTTTTTTTTTTTACAATATATATAAATGTCATAGTAATGGGGAAAATGTTTTATAAATTATGAATGATGCATGGGTTCTGAAACAAAATTTTTTTTGTTTAATCTGTCTCTCTTCCCCCCCCCCTTCCCCTCGTAAAAACAAAAATTTTTTGCTATTGTTCGTATTTAGAAGTATTTTACAAGAAACAATTAAGAAAAGTGCCCTTTCTTCCGGTATCTTTTTTTCCGCGATCCGGAAAAAAGGGCACTTTTCTTAATTTGCGAATCGAAAAAGTGCCCTTTTTTTCCCCAGGTGCCCCTTTTTCCGGGATCCGCATAAACTTGCACCCATTTGACGCAACTTTTGTGACAACGATTTATACATACGACATAACAGCATACTGCGAATATCCCATTCGAAGCACAGTATAAATATACAAAGAAAAAATTCGCTTATTCGATTTTCATTGAATTACTAATTTAATTAACACATTTTCTTGAATAGCAACCCTACCACTAACCAAAAGATTTTACTCTCTAAGCCATGAGAAGTGTTTGGTTCGATTCAAGGCAGCACTCGTGATGAGTGGAAACAAATTATATTTTCTGATGAAAAGAAATTTAAACTTGACGTTCCTGATAGTTACAAACACTGTTGGCATGACTTGAGGAAGGAACCAAAAGACTGTTTCAGTCGACAAATGGGGGGAGGATCAGTAACGATTTGGGGGGCTTTCAGTTATGAGGCATTGTGTGATTTACAGCATATTTCGGTACATATGAACTCTACACAGCATCAGTCTATGCTATATGATCATGTGACATCGTTTGGACTTTTATTAGGTGGTGCTAACTGGATGTTTCAACAGGTCAATGCTGCTTGTCATGCACCTAAATCCACTCAGGAGTGGCTTAAAAACGAAAAAATAATGTTTTGTCATAGCCAAGTCAAAATCCAGACTTGAACCCCATGGAAAACCTATAATATATATTATCTCGCAAAGTTTATGCTAATAAGAAAAATTTTCATCTGCCAATGAACGGAAAGTATCCATTGCGAAATAATGGCACAATATTTCTAAAACTGAACTTAATCGCCTGGTTACTTCAATGAAAAACAGAGTGTTTGATGTCATCAGGTAAAATGGAAGACAAATTTCATATTAATTTTTTATACTATTTTGTTTTTTGACAAGTTGTCCTATATTTTGCTAACAGGTTATTTTTTGCTTATTTATAATAAATATTTTAATTAAACTTTTATTACATTGTACCAAGTTACTGCAAACTAATTATAAAAAATTAAAGTGGTCTTATAATTTCTTAACGGACTGTAGTGCGACGTTAAATCCAACCATCCATCCATCCATTTATCCATCTATTCCCGTTACGATCCTGAGTATGAATATCACATCACTAATTAAAATTGTGTATTTCTGCAATTAAACGAAAATTAAATAAAATCACGTCCTTTTGGAAATAATCCGCAAAACTATGACGTATTTCGGAAATTCGACATCCAAAAAGCACGAAATTTCACTGGTTTGCGAAGAAATATTCATTTATTTTGTGAAAAAGCTTCAGAAGGAAAAAAAAAAAAAAAAAAAAAAAAACGCGAATCTACCTAATTAACGGTGAAATGATCGCCTATTTCAGTAGTTAGCCACCATTAAGCGTTTTGTTTTTTTAAATTTTTTTTAAGATATGCCGAATATATTCCGCATTTTGACAATTTGCCGCGAAAATATTGTACTATGTGAAATAGGGGGGGGGGGGGGGGAAGGAGCCCAGTTTCATCAATTCATTATGAAAATAGCCTTTTCTGGCGTCCGTCTAGTCAAAATAAAGGATCGAAAACTGATTTTTACTGACAATAAAATAAAATAATAATAATAACTGTTGAATTCTTAAGAAATATATTTTTTACCGTTGACTGGCATCCTAACTCAGTAATGTGAAGAAACACGGATAATTCT
>OZ005657.1:30555681-30656856 GCA_963930645.1 Salticus scenicus
GAAGTCATATTGTTACAAATAAAAAAAAAAAAAATATTTTAAAAATTTTACACTATTCGTGATTTTTTTTTTCAAATTTCACTTCATTATTTTGTTTAAAAAAAATCGTCAAAAATATTTTAATATAATTATATACACATATTATACATTTGATGATGAAAAATTCTTTGATTTAGAAGTTATTCAAATATTGAACTACTTACATACTAAATGTTATAATATTACTTGAATCTATCAATTCATTATTTTTATAACAATCTATCTTTTACAAAATATTTTAAAAATTAATATAATTTGAAATAATAAAATAAATTTGAATTATATATATATATATGAAATATATTAAAGGATTAATTTTTGAATGTAAAATTCTAGCTATTAGAAACGTTGGCTGAAACAGGAAACTCATAATTATTTACATTATCGCAAACCGCAAAAACATCTGCTGGTAGAGAAATGGTTGTAATTTAGGAGCATATTTCGCTTCTTGGCGATTTTCTCACTTGCTATTTTCCCCTTTTGCTTTTAAATAGCAAATGGTCAATTTTAAAAGCTTAAAGTTTACTATTAAAGAACAGTTTTTACTAGAGATAGGGCAGTAAATATAAAACTGTAATCTCTAATAATGTTTAAATTATAAACTTTTATTTTTATTAGTCTGACATTAGTTTTCACTTATTAATAACAAAAAATATATAAAAATATGCAACGTAATTCTCAGTGCAAAAAGGTATTTTCATTTAGTTATTTCTAATTAATTAAATAACGAAGTTTTTTTTTTTTTTTTTTTTTTTTTTTTATATATAAGTTTCATATATTACATATTTTAGATTTTTTTTTCTTTATAAAGAAATAAAATTTTATAATTCTTTTTCTACATCATTCTTAAGAAAAATAATATAGATTATTAGAATATAGATTAATATCTTTTGAAGAATTACTTAAAATGTATAACTTCAGCAATGAATACAACTTGATACAAGGTATTCCCACTTTCATTACTTTGTATACCTTCACTCGCAGTTATTAAGCAAATTTAATGCATTTCTGTAAAAATGTTTGTTTTGCACTTGGAAAAAAAAAATAAAAAAATAAATAGATTTTCAAAACAATCTGTAGAATTTTAATCTTCTTGCTATTAATTTGATTTGAAATCAAACATCAACTTAAAAATAACAACTTCATAAACAGCTAATCGCACACTTTTTACGATTCCATGTGCTGCTATTCATTTTTTTAAACGGTAATGGATTAAAGAAGGATTTTTTTTCTTTTAATAATAACTGGTTATTTAACTGGTCATTTAAAACGCATAAGACTATGAAAATGCGCATCAACAAATTTTCAATCATATCGAATATTTTTAAGGCCCTTTACATCAATTACAGTTAATCAACCTCAGTTTAATTTATTTAATCAGAAATATGTATGTTTTTTTTTTTTTTTTTTTTTTTTTTTAATGATTATTGCAGCGTACTATTTTAGAATTTAACTAGTAAAAATATCTCTTTCAGACCATATTTATTCGAATTATTTTTTATACTTTTACATAAATTACTCGTACCACATGCAAGATAATTAATAAGGAATTTTCTAATAAAACTAAACACCTGATCGACACATATTAATTTCAATGAATTCTAAAACTATTTATGAAAATGTGAACGCAGGCAGATTGATGCACCATTCTACAGACAAACAAAATTTATTAATTCTTTTCAACTTTATTTGAAAATTTTAAAAACGTATAACTGATAACTCAACAGAAATGCACTTCGATCAAATTCCATTCATATTCAGGATATTACAGCGAAATTTTCAGGATGTTTTAGAAAATATTCGTCATAGAACGCAATATATCCTAATTCTTTCGTAAATCCTTGTATAAAATCTAGTCGTATTTTTATACTATTTTCAATAAAGAACATGACATAATCAGCTGAATAATAATATATCAGTATATCAGATTAAACTTATTCTAAAAATAATCAAGGAAAGGAAAGAGTAGACAGACAGATGAACCGAAATCTTAAATACTGTTCAGTTTTCTTGGAAGGTGTTAAAAAAGATAGAGCGTTAATTGTGTTGAATAATACTTGCGCTGTACGATCCCAGATATGTGTTTGTGTGTGTTTATTTAGCAATACACAAGCCATTATTATTTTTATTTTTTAACATTTCCCAGTAAAGTTGACAAGCTTATATGATACCGGTTTTTCTATCTCTTGATCTGCTTCTTCGCGCATTAATTTTATAAACATTTTTAACATGCTCCAAAACCTATATATATATGTATATATTTCAATTTTACTATTCCTTGCTCTTGACTGAAAATGGTATAAATAGCACTAGTGCTTTAGATGCGGTGATGCCTGAAAAGAACTCTGATATATTATGGTCTACCAGAGATATTTAAGTAAAACTTATTTTATTATATTTTTATACAGCGTAAAACATAAGAAAACATATATTACATACATACGTTCACTTATATTACATAATTAATGTAATTCATATGCCTAAATGCATGCTTTGTATAAAATGTGGCATGATTAGCATAATATTCACTTCGCGACAAAAAAAAAATATATATATATATATATATAAATATATATATATATATATATATATATATATATATATATATATATTAAGGTGCATTGGGGGATATATGTGAGAATTTCTGAGTTCATATTTAGTTCTTTTACGCTTTTCAACATTCTAACAATATCAAAAAGCGTTTGTGATTTTGGTTTGTTTGTCTATCTGTATTTTTGCTCATTTATTCAGTAAATAATTTTAGAATATTATATTTTTGATATGTTGTTCAGGTTTACTTTGGCTCTATCATTATTGAGAATAATAAAAATAGTACTGTTTTATGCACAGAAACTCAGAAAACAATTCCGACACATTTAGGGTCTATGGGAGGTCTTTCCTTAAAGCATATTTTAAAAATTGTATATTTTGCACAAAATAACAGAATTATCATACATTATTCTGCTGTAAAATGCAGTGTTTCCTGTAGAATATAATTAGCAAAATTAATAAGTTTATAGGGCTTTACAATCGTTTTCAGATACATTATGAGATATAAGTCGAAATTGCGCGTGTAAATTTTCTGTGTTGTAAAGGTTTTTTCGCCCTTTCTTTTTTCGTTGGTATTGTATGTAGAACGTATGGAAACTTTAAACGATATACAAGCTTATAAAAAAAAATAATGATCCACTTAATGCTTTCCCTTTCGTAATAATAATAATAATAATAATAAAGGTATAAAGCAAGCTTTTATGAGATTTCTTTCTCCGTAATTAAAAACACTATACAGTTTAAGGCCATTGAGGTAAATTTCACTTCAGATTGAACGATATAACGGATAAAGTGTACTTGGAAAGAATTTTCTAATTTATACGAACTGCAAAACTTTTCTCTTTTATTAATTAATAAATTAGTAAAACATGTGTGATTGCTGCAATAATTGAATAAATTTTTTTTTTTTTTTTTCAAATTACATAATGCAATAGTTATGTTTCATACCGTTTAAACAGTTTTTTCTATTAACCCATTATTTGCTAAACTAATTTTCAAATTTTTTCTTAATTAGTGAGTTTTATAAGTTTTAGTAAAAACTATTTAAGAATGATAACAAATTTCAAGAAATTAAGCATACTACCGCAGATCGTCTTATTTTTGGGACAGTGGCAGAATGCATTATCTAAAACTATATTTCCATTATCATATTGTCTAAAACTATTAAAAAAAAAAAAAAAAAAAAAAAAAAAAAGTTACGTCCCAAAAAAGGGACAATAAAAAATAATGAGTTAAAGTAATAAAAACAAAACACAACAACAAGAATAAATATAAATTTCTAAATATTCCATATGAATTTAAAATATTCAGTCTGGAACAAATAAAAAAGCTAACAATTTTATTATGTTTCTTTCTTTATGATTATAGTTTTTCTATGCAATTTTTATTGATTTTCATTAATAGTTTTCTTTCATAAAAATAACAGTGCGTGTAATTCATTTAAGCAAACCAATTAAACAGGCCTTTAGTATTTTAACTACGATCAATTTAAAAAAAATTATTAAAAATTTTTGAAAAAAAAAAAAAAATACATGGACTAAAAATAAATTAATTCTTTTTTAATAATAAAATTAAAATAATAATAGTGTGTTTTGTTAAATCTCGCCAAACGCCAAATCGCTGCCGCCGAACTTCCTCTAGGTTGCCAGCCTATGTTGCGAGCCAAAGTGCAAAGTCAATGGCATATGGCAATTGGCAATGAGTGTTTAACATAACATTACCCGACACGTTCAAAAAAGACAGCTACAGAACACAGATAAGTCTCATTTTACATTATATATATACATCAAAATCTAACAATTCTATTAAGCATGTAAAAAATTCTCGAAAACTGTTTAAATTTAAAGCCAAATTAACCTAATATTTTTTTTCAAATTTTTAAAATGTTCCATTTTGTTTTTTTCTTTTTTCCGTTAATTTTATATTATTATAGTTTAACGATAAATATATTTGAGTATTAATTTGTAGTAGAGTGATAAGTTTACTTCTTAAAAATATTTTTGTGTTTGAGAAATGAAATTTAATTTTTAGCATTTGAGCATAAAAATATTTTTAAAACATTAACTTATTAATGAATCCACAAAAAAAAATAAAAATAAATAAATAAAATCAGATATGTTTAGATGTTATTACATTATAGTAAAATCAAGGGATAATATTAAAAATTAGTTGGCAGGAAGCTCTTAAAAAAAGAGTACGTTTCTGGAATTTTATATTTTATATTGTTTTATTTCAGCGCATATAGATGGAAAATTAATAATTTCGTAAGTCAATAACTTAAATAAAATTTTCATACATATGCATTAAAATATAATATTGTTAAGTACATTAAAATTTCTCGAAATCTATTCAAATTTACAATAGCAAAATTTTTTTTAGTTTTAGTCTTTTGAAAATATTTTAGATGTACCTCTTGACAAATGTTTGTTTTAGTTTTCCATCTGTTGCGCATTATAATAATTTTGAAATAGAATCTATACACGTTTAGGTAAATTTATTCATAAGTTAATGTTTTAAAAATATTTTTATATTTAAATGATGAAACTTGGGAATAAATTTCAGCATTCAAAAAAAATATTTCTTAAATTTTATCTATGAATGATTAATTAATAGTCAGAAATGTCTAAATTCTGTAACTAAACGTTAATAATGCACAATCGATGGAAAAATAAAATAAAACTTTGTTAAGAGGAATCTTAAAATGTTAACAGTGTCTTTAAATGTTAACAGTGTGTTTTAACAATGTCTTTGTTAAAATCTACATTTAAAGTATTAAAAAAGCTTTGAAATTAAAAAAATTATTGTCATTGTCAATTTAAATAGATTTCGAGAAATTGCTTTGTATGTAATAATATTATACTTCAATACATTTATGTAAATTTGCATAATACTATGACAGTTTACAAAAACAAACAAACACACACACATTCACACACACACACACAAAAAAAAAAAAAAAAAAAAAAAAAAAAAAAAAAAAAGAAGAAGAAAGAAGAAGAAAGAAAGAAAGAAAGTAAAGAAAAAGAGAAAAAAAATAAATAAAGTACACACGTCACACAATTTTGAGGGAACATACGACCCTTATAACTTCAAAAAACATCGATTTAATTATAGTCTTTTTTAAAGTAAATCATTGTTAACTAAGCTTTATTGGGCATGTCTAATTGTTACCTATAAGATTATTATGTATTTTGGAATATAATTTAAATTCTGTGGTGAATTATTTAATATTTTATGTGTTAATAATAAATGTGTTTTTTTTTCACCTTGCACGCAGGATACCTCTAAAACTATTTAATATTTTTTCTTGAAATTTTCACAGATTATGTAACATATCAGATCCTTCAAACTGAACCTAAATTTGTTCCAGTTTAGGTTAAAAAAAAAAAAGTTCAAAGATAATTTATTTTTTAATAAAATCTAAGTATCACCTGTATAAAAAAATATGGAGGGGGGGGGGATACAAATTCAGTTTAAAGGATCTGATATTTTACATAATCTGTGAAAATTTCAAGAAAAAATATTAAATAGTTTCAGAGATATCTTGCGCGTAAGGTGAAAAAAAAACACATTTATTATTAACACATAAATTATTAAATAATTCACCATAGAATTTAAATTATATTCCAAAATACATAATAAACTTATAGATAACAATTAGACATGTTCAATGAAGCTTAGTTAACAATGATTTACTTTTAAAAAGACTATAATTAAATCGATGTTCTAAGGGTCGTATGTCCCCTTAAAACGTACAAAGAACGTTCGAAGAACGATTCAAAGAACGTTTTAAAACGTTCAAAGAACGATTTTAAAACGTTCAAACAACGTTCAGGACGTTGCAAAAACGTATATGAAGAACGTTCTGAGAACGTGTCTGTAGAAACAATGGTGATGTTTACACGTGTGCAGAACGTGTTTTGTACCGTACTATTCGACGTCTTCAAGATGGACAAATAGACGTCTATAAAACGTTCAAGCTGAACGTTCATAGAACGTGTTAGTAGAACTATTTTTAAACGTTCAGAGAACGTTTCCGTGCTGCTTGGGAGTGTACTTGCTGAACTAGTCACCGAAACTGAAAAGTGTACTTGCTGAACTAGTCACCGAAACTAAAAAGTGTACTTGCTGAACTAGTCACCAAAACTGAAAAGTGTACTGGCTGAACTAGTCTCCAAAACTAAAAAGTGTACTTGCTGAACTAGTCACCAAAACACTACTCCAGACTAGGAAGGTTAATATTATCAGACAAAGAAGGCTAGTCGACAATCATAATTATCTGACCAGGAAGGTTAGTTAACAACCGCAGTTACCAGACAAGGCAAGTTAGTCAGAATCTACACTTGATTAAGAAAGTTAGTCAACAGATGACAGGTATACTTCCATTACCCGACTACCATAGGTAATGGAAGTATTGTATTCGGTCTAAAAATTCAAATTCGAGTTTTCGCTTGATTTACACGTTTTTAGGTCTCCTGAGTCCAAAACAGTAGTTTTTGGCAATTGGTCAGTGTGTGTGTGTGTATGTATGTATGTATGTGCGAAATTTTCTGGTTATCATATCTCCTAAACTAATAAAGATAGAACTACAAAACTTCAGAATCGAGACAGGTCTGCTGTACAGATGAATTTTCCAAATGTTGGTAAAAATTGAAAAACCGGAAGTGGGACATCGGAAACCAGAAGTGGGGCCGTAAGTCCGTATTTCAAAAATGGCTCCAACGATTTTCTTCAAAGTTGCCATATAAACACTCCATTAGATGTCCTTTCGAATGATATAGTTGGTTAGTTCAGGAAAATTGATAGGCTCCCTATATAAATAGCTTAATTTCAGGTCTCGCAAGTGCGTTCCTTTAAAAACGGCTCTACGGAATATTTTCAAACTCGCCATATTAACTCTCTTTTATATATGCTTTTGTATGTAATTATTGTTTTCCGGTCAATAATTGAGTATGCCAAGTTTTGGTAAAAGTTGGTATCTCAAAAACGGCTCTAACGATTTTCTTGAAAATTGTTACATAAATCCATTTTAGAAATTCTTTCTCATGTATTACGTGGTTATTACAGGAAAAATAACAGTCATCCTGATTAGATAGGTCAGTTTTAGATCTCGGAAGTCGGTGTTTGAAAAAATAACTCTATCACCCCCCCCCCCCTTATATTTTAAATCGCTATGTAAATTCTGTTTTACGCACACACACACAAACACATATATTAGCTTTCTCCTACAGAAAATTTCTTTTGTGTCTACTTCGCTAAGTCAATTTTATGTCTTCGCTGACCACATTATTTCTAAAAAATGCATATAATACGTGTAATAGTGGGTAATAGAAGTCGTGTGGTTGTTTCACACCGGATTTTTTTTAGATAAAGTGATCACAAGATATAAAAGTGACTTAAAGAAGTAGAAACCTAAAATTTTTCCAGTAAGAGAAATTTTATGCACATGTAAAGACATACAAAACGAAGCTTACGTATAGCGAGGTAAGAAATAAGGAAAAAAAAATGGTAGTTATTTTTTGAAACACCAATTTTCGAGATCTAAAACTGGCCTACCTAAGCAGGATGACTGTTAATTTTCCTGCAATAACCACGTAATGCATGAGAAAGGATATCTAACATTGATTTATATGTAACAATTTTCAAGAAAATCGTTAGAGCCGTTTTTGAGATAACAACTTTTATCAAAACGAAATTGTTGACCGGAAAACAATAATTACATACAAGAGGATATTTAAAAGTGAGTTAATATGGCGAGTTTGAAAAAATTCCGTACAGACGTTTTTAAAGGAACGCGCTTGCGAGACCTGAAATTGAGCTATTTATACAGGACACCTATCAATTTTCCTGAACTAGCCAACTATATCATTCGAAAGGACATATAATAGAATGTTTATATAGCAAATTTGAAGAAAATCGTTAGTGCCGTTTTTGAAATACGGACTTACGGCCCCACTTCCGGTTTTTCAATTTTTACCAACATTTGGAAAATTCATCTGTACACCAGACCTGTCTCGATTCTGAAGTTTTGTAGTTCTATCTTTATTAGTTTTGGAGATGTGATAGCCAGAAGATTCCACACATACACACACACTGACCAATTGCGAAAAACCACTTTTTTGGACTCAGGGGACCTTAAAACGTGTAAATCAGGTGAAATCTCGATACCTAATTTTAGGACCGAATACAATACTTCCATCGGTAGTAAGGTGATGGAAGTAAAAAACCCAAAAATTTTAAGTTTATTTTGAGATAATTAAAATCAGTATTGTAATTTTTACACATACATTTAACAAGCCTCATTTCATTATTATATTTATTCTCTGCTTATTTTCCTCTATATATTTTACAGGAAAATTGCTCAATTTTACATTTTTCTTGTAAGTTCCGCACGCATTTACACAACACCCTTTTATCAAGGCATTCCAAGAGGAGTGTGGCGCCACATGGTTTAGTCCACTTTTTATGCACATCCTCATACATAGATTTAGAAATATATATGTATTTTCTTTCTCCTCGGTGCTTTCGTTTTATACGCTGTGGTTACAAAAATAAATGTAAACTTTTTTTTTTTTTTCTTTTTTTTTTTTTTTTTTTAATATTTAAGCCACCTGAATATATGTATATATATTTTTAATAAATGGATTTTTTCCACCTGAGTAAAATTACAGATAAGTACGTGATACAATGTGCTTTAACAATTGATATAGACAATATAAACAAAATATACGGTATAGACGATACAATGTACTTAACTATAAATAACATCGAACTTCAAATTTCAGGTTATTTAAAGTTTTAAAATGATAAATATTAATGATATAATTTTTTTTTTCAAGGTGAGGGTGGACATAAAACTTGCATTAAAAACACTTCAACATATGTAACAAGATTTTTTTTTTTTTTTAATCATCTCTGTAAACTTTATGCTCAGAGAAATTTTAATATATATAACAATAATCTATAAGTATTTGATCATCAAAAATAACTCTCACTTACCTGATAACATTACTTTCAACATTCTTTAGCCCATTTTCAACCCATTAAATGGCTTATTTAAATAAGATTTCTCCTTCATTAGAACTAAGTAATTAAAATAATACATAAAAGACAAAAATCAAGATAAAAATAATTTTATTGAAAATTATAAATGTTTCATATACATGAAGAAGATTGCTCCATAATTTACATAAAAATTAATCATAATAATAACATAAAAGCACAAATATAACTATAGGTAATAAAACATAATTGTTTTATGCCTAGGCTTTTGCAGTACCTCTCAGTTTTTTGTTAGTAATTATTTGGTAATTTTTTTAATTATTTACGGATCCAAATAGCTCTCCATGATGGCAAGCCACTGAAAATTGTAAGAATAGCACCATCTTTAACAAATGGTTTATTTCTTGGGACTTGATATAACTTTCCTTCTTTTTCATCAAAATATGTTATTGTTTGTATAATTCCATCCGGTTTAAAATGGAGCTCACAAACCTTTAAAAAGAAAAGAAAAAAAAGACCTCAGGACATCACAAAGAAATACGTTATATGAGGTGTAAATTTCACCTCATTGCATAGGTTGCATTCAATTAGGATGTTGCATACATCATAGATGGCTTCATTGGAAACCAAATAAATCAATGAGGAGACGAAATATTCTATCAAAACCTTTCTTAATCTATGCATAAAATTATTATATATATGTGTGTGTGTGTGTGTGTGTGTGTGTGCGCGCGCGCGCGTGCGAAAACAGGGCAGTTTGGAATCCCCTAGCAGAGGCCTTCATCCTGCAGTGGATTGATAGAGGCTGAAATTGATAATGATGATATATATATTCATATAACACCATACCTGAAAATTTGTATGATTACTTTAGAAAAGCACGCACAAGATTTTTTTTTAAATCGATTTGGTTTTATTGATTTTTTTTTATTGAATTATTACTTTTTTTTTTATGAATATATCCCTGTTAGAACACTATTGTTAAGCATATTTGAAAGTTGACAACCATATTATAAATGCTATCGCTGTATAGCAGCGCCACCTGTCGAGCGATTGACACCAAAAGTTGATAAGCACTAATTTAGGTCAAGGTGCATCTACATATAATTTTATATGTAATTCTGAACAGTAGTTCCGTAGATACAGTTTCCACACAATGTTTGTCACACACACATACACACACAGACGGACACGCAGTCATTTTCTAAAAATTGACAAATCGAGGTCTAACCTCTCAAAACTTGTAAATCCGTCGAAAACCGGACGTCGAAAATTTTTACGAATCCAATACTTTCTTTCTTCTATTGAACGTAGAAGAAAAAAAAAATAATAATAAAATAAATAAGATGTAATTACTAATTGTATTGCGTTAAAAATTAAAAAAATCTGGAGAGAAAAAAAAAAAAAAAAAGATTAATAATAATGATTAAACACTTATGTGAGTTGCGAACTTCGAGATTGCAAAAATGTGCTTCAAAGTTCAAGGTCAGTGTTAGTAGTTCATTAATTAATGCTTATATTCTGAAAAAAAAAAAAAAAAAAAAAAAAAGTATCTTTATTTATTGTATTTATTGGACGGGAATGTTTATTTACTATAATAATTTGCTTAGCACGGATATATGATTCGCAATTAAACATCTGCTTTTATTTTTTCTACAGAAGACGATAAAGAATATTATTATTATCTGCCTTGATGGAGTCCGTTTCCTAAATGTGTTTATTTTACATGACTTTTTACTTTCTTCTGTATTCAATAGAAGAAAGTATCGCAATCGTAAAAATTTTCAACTTCCGCTTTTCAATGGATTTACACGTTTTGAGGGCTCCAGAACACGATTTGACCATTCTTAGAAAATATGTGTCTGTGTGTGATAAAAATTTTGTGGCGACGTATCTCAGGAACTACTACAGATAAGTGCATATAAATTTATATGCATAGATGTACCTTGGCCTAAGTTAGTGCCTATCAACTTTTGGTCTCATTTGTTCAACAAGTGGCGCTCCTAGACCGCGATTTTCACAATTTCAGGAAAGGCTATATCTCAGAACTACTAAACGAATTTGCATATAAATTTATATGCAGATAAACTTTGACATAAGTTAGTGCCCACCAACACTTTTTGTCAATTGCTCAACAGGTGGTGCTGCTATACGTCGACATTCGCATTTTCAGGAAAGGCTGTATCTCAGGTTCTGTTGTATATAATCAAACAAAACTTGACACGTATCAACGTAGCCATTATATGACATTACGCAGATTCAATTTGGATGCATATCAGCCAATAAGTGGCGCTGGTATACTGCAATTTTCTTAGAGAACAGGATATGGCTATATCTCAACTTCTATGACATATAACTGTACAAAACCTGATATATGAGGTAACCATTATGAAGAAGCATTTTTTAAGACTTTATTTATAGAGAATTAAACTGTCTTTCTTTTCTTATATTTAGTGTTAGCTTTTGCTAAAATGAAATTATTTGCATTCATTATGGTAGATAATTTTAATGAATAATAGTTTTAAGAAAATATTTTTACTGGGCGAATTCCTATAGGAAAATATAGAAGAAAGTTTTGCGGTGGTCACAACATAATAGCTTTAAATGAAATCACGACAAGTATTTCCTCTATATTTGCTGTGTATACAAGTATAAATCGAGGAAAATTCAAAATTTTGTTCACATAAAAGCGAGGATTGAATTTTATTAAATATAAAAGTATTTAAAAAGACAACAACAAAAAAAAGTATGTTGTGGCCACCACAAAACTTTCTTTTTATATTTTCTAATACAAATTCGCTCAGTATAAATAATTTATTAAAGCTCCTATTTATTTAAATTACCTACCATACTGAATGCAGACGATTTTCATCTTAGAGAAAAATTGCATTAAAAGTACAAAGAAAAACAGCTTTATTCTCTATAAATAATATATTAAAAAATGCGTTTTCATAATGGTTATCTCACATATCAAATTTTGTACAGTTATACACCATAGAAATTGAGATATAGCTTTTCTGTTCTCGGGGAAAATTGCAGTACGGCAGCGCCACCTATTAGCCGATATGCATCCAAATTGAATCAGCATAATGTCTGATAGTGGTTTTTTCACGTATCATTTATTATTATTATAATTATTATTATTATACGCAATAGAAACTGAGATACCTCTTTTCCTTAAATTATGGAAATCGCTGTATAGCACGTCACCAATTGAATTATTGATACCAAAAGTGGACGGACAATAATTTATCTCGATGTGCATTCACATATAAATTTATGTGCAATTTTGTGTAGTAGTTCCTGAGATATAGCCTTCCCTTCAATTGTGAAAATCACAGTATAGCAGCGCCATCTTTTGAGAAATTGAGACAAAAAGTTGATAAGGACTAGGTTATGTCAAGGTGCATCTACATATCAATTTATATGCAATTCTCTCCAGGTTCCTATATGGCATTCCCTTAAATTGTGGAAATCGCTAGAGAACCTGTATAATATAGGTTCCTAATATATGGTCTCTAGAAATCGCTGTATAGTGGCGCCATCTCTTGATCGATGGGCACCAAAAGTTGATAAGCACTAATTTATGTCAAAGTGCATTTACATATAAATTTATATGCAGTTATGTGCAGTAGTTCCAGAGTTACAGTCCCCACAAAATTTTTGTCACACACACACAGAGGCATATCTAATATTTTCTAAAAATAGTCAAATCGTGTTCTGGAACTTTCAGTACGTGCAAATTCATCGAAACCCGGAAGTCGGAAATTTATATGAATCTAACATTTTCTTCTATTGAATATAGAATAAAGTAAAATAAATAAATAAATTGTAAACTGCGAAATCTTTTCAATTTCCAGGATGTAAATACGAGGTTATACTGTATTTCTTTAATTTATATATTAATAACAGTCAAGAAAAATTTATAATACTTTTTTAATTTTCATACAATTTCTATAAAAGATACATATTAGTTTCGTTGAAGAAAAGAAAACAGATCCAGATACAAATACGGATCTATTTTTCTGGCGGGTATCCGCGGATACGAATAGGGAGCTCCGATACTTGTCTAGCATGTATATAATGTTTAAATTAGTTATAGAGTTACAAATATGCCTATAAATTTAGGTTTATAATTGTAAAAAATATTTTGAAAGGTGAGCAGTACGACAGCTGTGAATTGCAGTCGTAGATCGAATGTGCGCTATCGAAGATAAACAAACACAGAGAGAAAAAACCCAGAGAAAAAAAAAAAGGCTGATCGTCTGTCTGTTGTTTCAGAAATAAATGAAAAAAAGGTTTATCAATTATTCACACCACAAATCTGGCGTTGCAAAATAATACTTACAAAACTTTGAATAAACACCATAAAATTCAAAATTTTCGCAACAATTGTTTCAGGTCGAAAGAGCACACGACCCTTCGTCAGGCGACCAAAGTAGGCACGGGTACAGCAGTCAAAGCCGTGCATTACCACTTTGACTGCCGTACTCGTGCCTACTTTGGTCGCCTGACGAAGGGTCGTGTGCTCTTTCGACCCGAAACAATTGTTGCGAGATTTTTGATTTTTATGGTGTTTATTCAAAGTTTTGTAAGTATTATAATATTCATGCCCACTTAAATAAATTATTTTATATTACTTGTTGTAAATTATAAAAAAAAGTTTTATTGTTAAATTGGAAATGTTTAAGTTATTTATACCATTAATGATAAAATATATACACCTTTACCGTGTCTTGATACTATTGTGGGGAAAAAACGTTACGTATTAACCACACAATTAACCCAAAAGTAGAGTAAAATGAATTTAAAAAAATTTCTGGGGGAACTATATTTGACAATTTATAAGTAAATCATTCATAATTACCAGTTGCAAATTACTGACATATATTTAACCCACTATATTTAAAATTAGTATATGCTGTGTAGTCATTACAAAATTTTCTTCTATTATTATTTAATAAAATAGCACCATATATCTATTACAATGCACAAATTAATCAACACAGCTTCTCACAATAATGATTTTACAAACTAATTTAACAAATAGATGCTGAGGTACTAGAACTATCTGGAAATTTATAAAGAGTAATAGTAGCGCGGCACATCATCTGATGTACATCCAAATTGATTCGGCATAGTTTTTGGATGTATAACATACACTTTACATATCAAATTCGGTGCATATACTATACATATCATAGAAGCTGAGATATGGCTCTCCTATAAATAGAGAAAATTGCACCATGCCAACGTCACCTGTCGACCGATATGCGTCCAAATTAAATCAGCATAATAGTTCATAATGGCTATTGGACATATCTAGTTTAGTGCATTTATATATCACAGAAGCTCAGTTACAGCATTTTCTTAAATGTGGAAAAATGCAACATACTGGCATTACCTGACGATCGATATGCACCTAAGTTGAATAAACATAGTCTTTTACTATCGACTATTTGAACATTAAGTTTTGTGAAGTTCTACACAATAGAAGCTAAGATATAGTCTTTCCTTAATTGTGGGAAATTTCAGCATAGTAACGCCATTTCTCAGATAATATGTACGAAGAGCTATTCAGCACGAATTTATGTCAAAGTGCATCCAATTATAAACTTTTGTACAATTCTGTTCATTATTTTGTGAGATACAGCACCCAAAACATAAAATTTTGATTATACACAGACAGACATCTCCTAAAAATGGTTTAAGAGAGTTTAAGGAAATCTCAAATTTGTAAAAGTACCAAAAGCCAGAAAATTCAAACATCCAATACTTCATTCTTATATATATAGAAGAAAATAAAAATGAGTTTTAAGCTATTGTAGAAATAGAGTATACAACTAAATGTTAGCAATCGATTACTTAATTTATAGAGCATAGTTAAAAGAAAAAAAAATTGTTTAAATTGAAATACCAAATAGTTTTTAAATTTAAATGTGTTAAGAATGAAACAAATAACATGAAATTAAGTACATATTTTTAACAAGATATCTTTTGTTTATCACGAATACTTAATATGCTGCGCATGAACAATTAGATTTTGAATCGAGAATACAGTATCTTAATAATTTAAACTCATATTATTTTTGATTAAATTTGTTTTGAAAAAAAAAATATGTATATATATGATATCAAAATTTTAATAACTAAAAATATCAACCTTTTATTACAATCATCAATCATTTGAATGCAACAAGTAAAATGAAGTTGAATATGTGTGTATATATATATCTATGTGTGTGTGTGTGTATTTACCAGGATATTTTTTATTTATCGCTAATAATTAATATTGTATACAAGAATTTGACTTTAAATTGAGAACAGAATATAGTATGTAATATTAAATTCATATTATTTTTGCTAAAAGTTGTTTTGAAAAAAATTGTATCAAACATTTAATAATAAAAAAGTCATTTTTTTTGTTACATACTATTATCAACCATTTGCCAAAATTATTTAAATTAAAAAGATTATTTATTTAGAACAGGAATTAAAGAAAAACATAACAGATAAACGAGAAACTTTAAAAAAATTTTAATTTATCTCATTAAAAAGTTTAAATTAAAAAAATATATATATTAATATCTATAATATTAAAATTATTTTTTATTGTTTTAAGATAGATATAATGCTGCGAACGATAATTTAAAAAACATACCTTAAAATTCGGAGTTCCTTCAAAATCCCCATGGATAGCATTTTTCTATATCTTTCTTAAATTGTCGACCTTTGGAAATTCAAATACCTTCAGAACCATCTTTAGGGAAAAATAAAGCATTACTATTCTGTGTATAAAAGTATTAATATGAGCTTAATGTTAAAAGTGTATGTAAACAACTATAGTTCAGACAAATTAAATATAGTACTTATTTTTTATAATACAACGATACGTAAAACTAAGATTTATAATAACGTATTTTAAATTTTATACATTTTAAACAACTTTATAAATTAGAACAAATTCTAAATACGATTCGTATTGTTAGAAGTTTGCTGAAGCTTTGAATTTAACAAATTTACAATTTACTATTCTAACAATGCTTACAATAAAATAAATTATACAATAAAATAAAGTATTTAGCACTTACTTTTGGCTGTAAACTCGATTCGCTGATTACTTAAATCTCTCGGTCTCTTTCTAAGATGAAAATCATTCCAACGGCAATTGCACTATCCCGCGAAATGCGATATGTTTATTTTTCGGTTTCGGTTGACTAACACAAGTTGTCAGTAGGAGACAAAAAACAAATAAACAAAGAAAAAAAAAATTAAAGAAAAAAAAGAAAAAAGAATGCTGAGCTTTTGGACTAGCCAAACAAATTTTTCTTAGTCAATTGACAAAACAGGAACAATTTATTTTTATTCTCTCATCTGACTAACCGGTCAAATTTGAGGAAAATGAAAACTGTACCTGGGAAATTAGTCATCTGACAAGTTTTAGAGCCAAAACGGATCATCAGACGAAACACATTAAAGATACATGGTAAAATAAAACGACTTTTGTGTCTCATGACTAAATGGGATTGTCAGGTAGTGTTTCGATTGTTTAAAATTTTGCGTAATTTTGTGCAAATTTGTCAATGTACTTGACAAACGTTTAGTGTCACAAAGATGGCACGTCTCTTGACAAGTTTCGACTTTTCATTTTTCTGTGTGTATATGTTACACATAAAAAGACTGTTTACATTGTTCTTTGAAAATTGTCAAGGTTAGAGCAAAGATACAGTCTAAAGGTCAAAAAAGAGCTCGCGGAAATAGCTAAAAGTCAGTAACACGATGATATTTTTACCTAAGATCCTTTTCACAAACTTGTTTTCCTTTAGTCGCCTTTATAACTTTCAATCTACTTTTGATGGAATATTACATCTTTAAAAAATCAATAAACAACGGCATGGATTTTTGTTGTTTTTGATTCCAGATTACAATAAAAAGTCGATTGTGTCACACGAAACTGTAATGACATTTGGTAATTTCCTGCTAAATAACAATGATTGAAGAAGAAATGAGCAAACATGTCCTTGTAGAATAAGTATTTTCCCACAATATGAATTTCCTGAAAGCTAAAAAATGTCGGTTATAGAGAAAAATCAATTTGTACAACAAAGCGAATATTTTCTTAGCTAAATAGCCAATTGATTATTGTGAAACCTTCTGAAATAATTGAAATATAATGGCAACCATTGAAAAACATTCATAAGCATTGCACTCACCACAGCCAAGTGTTATGATTTTGTATATTGATGAACAACACAATGGTCAATTACTTTTTAAATTGAGACATGTCCTCTTTCTGGAGGAAATAAAGGTTTTTACCTGAAATTTCACTAGCTTTTCGAATCGGCACGGATTATTTAGATCATGCGTGGATTGCAAGGTTGTTTAGGTAAAGTTTGCTTTTGCACAGTTTTTCTTTAACAGAAAAGAGATAATTCAAACAGTTTTCTCTTTAAAAACTTCTTTTGGGTGCATTGCCCATACGACGTAGTAAACAAAATTGACTAATATAACATGAAATTAACAGCTATGTCTATGTTAGGGACCTAAACTTGAAGGGGGCTTATGCCCTACGTTCTATTTTATGAATCGAGTTAAAATTTTCACTGAGTACACATTTTCATTCGTAAACAGTATATATTTCTTATAACAGTACATTTTTACATTTTGGGACATTTGATAATGAATTATTCATTTTTCAAATTTCGAATTGACTTTGATTATACTGTAAAAAATAGGATCTGAACAGAATTTGATTTTAAGCCCGAATTATTTAAATCGGGATCTACTGTATATTCGTCATATTCAATTTATATTCATCTCATTTTTTTCCGTTTATAAAAATTAAGATACAACATATTTTAAATCACGATTAGTAAAATAAAAGAAATACATTAAAGGCTGCAAGTAAACAAAACTATTCAAAGGAAATATAAAAAGTTTTCAGTTCAAAAACTAATTAATAAGCAAAACATAGAAATTATGATTTAATGTTTTTGAACATGCATAAAGCTAGAAAGTTGTACTAATTTTTAATGATTGTTATGTGTATAATGGTTGAATAAACTGCATAAATAAGGTATCTGTGTGCTTTCTGTAGCTCTCGGAGATTTTTCCATATATTGTTGCCGGCCTTCGAACTCCATTTTATTTTACAAAGAAAATCGTTATGAGAATTACCTTTTTTTTTTTTTTTTTTTAATTTCATAATCAAAAAATCTAGAACAATTACATTTGTTCTAGTTTTTCCAAAAAATTATTTCTTTAACTTTTAATGTTTCATTTTTAAGGGGGAAAAATCACCAGATAGTGAATAATTCTCATAACAAATTTTTCCCATAGAATAACATGGGCTTTGGCTACCAGTGGCAGAAAAATTGTATGAAGCAATTGACAAGATACGGCTCAGACCATGTAAAGATGCATTTCATCAAAATTCTTCCGACTTTCTATTTTTTATCTTTTTAAATTTTTTTTCGATTTGTTCTATTTTTAAGTGTAACCTGCGAACAGAAAACATTTTTTTTTTTTTTTTTTTTTTTTTTCTAATTTTAGGTGTAACTTGCAAACAGAAAACCTTATTATTATTATTTATTTATTTATTTATTTATTTATTTTTTTTCAATTGGTAGTATTGTATAATAGATGTAATCCTCTATAAAATAAATAAATAAGTAAATAATTCGAAAGGATTGAAAAAAGAAATAATAATTAATTTTTTAACAACCTTAAATGTGATACCTACTATGAAATTTTTCAAGTGTACTACTCAATTGTAGGTATTTTAAGGAAGGGAAGAAATACTGAGTTCTTCCAAGTGGTAATGTTATGATGTCACTCATTTTATCTACTAGACTTCCCTAAGCCTTATTTAAACTCGAGCTTTTTATTTATTTAAGCCATTAATTGTATTTCATGTTGCTTGCATAAAAAAAAAAAAAAAAAAAAAAATACATAAACACTTTTTTTTTTTTTTTTTTTTTAATTCTATTTATTTGTTTGTTTGTTTGTTCACACACAGAAAAATGAAAAATCGAAACTTGTCAAGAAACGTGTTATCTTTGTCATAGTACACGTTTTCCTAGTATATTGACAAATTTGCACAAAATTACGCAACATTTTAAACAATCAAAACACTACCTGACAATCCCATTTAGTCATGAGACACAAAAATCGTTTTATTTTACCATGTATCTTTAATGTGTTTCGTCTGTTGATCCGTTTTGGCTCTAAAACTTGTCAGATGACTAATTTCCCAGGTACAGTTTTCATTTTCCTCAAATTGGACCGGTTAGTCAGATGAGAGAATAAAAATAAATTATTCCTATTTTGTCAATTGACTAAGAAAAATTTGTTTGGCTAGTCCAAAAGCTCAGCATTATTATTTTTTTTTCTTTAATCTTTTTTTTTTATTTGTTTATTTATTTTTTGTCTCCTGACAACTTGAGTTAGTCAACCGAAATCGAAAAATAAACCCATCGAATTTCGCGGTATAGTGTCAGTTTCATTAATTCTGAAAAAGAAAATTGCGCTTAAAGTTATTTGGGAAACGCATATTTTTTATAAGAACTTTGTGCCATACTAATCCCAGTTTTTGTATTTTTAAATCTAATAAATAATTTTCTAAGTATGACATGAAACGATAGCAAAGGAGCACGGCAATTTTTAATAACAGATAGAAAAAGAGGTATTTTTTTTTTCTTTTCTTTTTTTTTTTTTTTTTGAAAACAGACATTTAATTTTTTACCCCAACTAAAATTAAAAAGACTGAAATCTGTATTCCCTGCACGTAAACTTAAATAGAAATATCTTTCCACTGAGAAATGACACTAAGCAGCAAAATTTGTTCCAATGTATTTAAAAAAAAAAAAAAAAAAAAATCTTTTTAAAAATCACACAAAGTTCAAGGAAACTAACATTAAAATATTTTAAAACTAATATGTAGAAGAAAAAAAAAAGAGAAAAAAAAATCTATACTCAAGTGCATTCGAAACATCGAAAGAGATTGCATCATGTAGTAGACGGACATCTGTCGCCAGGATGACTCAGAGAACTATTCTTTTTTTTTTTTTTTTAATTATGTGCTGCGCGCGTGTATTCCTTCACCACCCTTATGATTTCTCAAAATTCCATGTTATTACTCATGAACTTTTATTCTTGAAAAAAAAAAAAAAAAAAAAAAAAAAAAAAAAAATCATTTCTGATCGGGTAAAAACTTACACCGGGTCCCCTCTGCATTCGCCCGCTAGTGGGTCAGTATTTTTAAATGAACCACTCTAATGAAAGAATTCTCAAAATTGAATATTATTACTCATTAATATTACTCTTAAAAAAAGGAAAAAGAAAAAAAAATCATTTGTGATCGGATGAAAACTCACACTGGGTCCCCACTGCTTTTGGCAGCGAAGATCCGTGCGCTGTGCGTGCGTATTCCTTCACCATCCTTATGATTTCACAAAATTCCACGTTATTACTCACAAACTTTCATTCTTAAGAAAAGGAATTTTAGAAAGATCTTTAATCATCGGGTAAAAGTTCGCATTGGGTCCCCACTGCCTTCGCCAGAGCAGACCCATGCGCACACGTGTGAAGATATACGTGCGCTGCACGCTCATATTCCTTCTGAAATCAAACTGTTATTCTTAAGAAAAAAAAAATTTTAAAAATCATTTTTCATCGGATAAAAAGTTGGACCGGGTCCCCACTGCCTTCGGCACCGCAGTCCCGTGAGCGCTGCGCGCGCCTATTCCTTCCCCGCCCTTCCATCCCCTCCTAATTAACCTACATATACCGATTTTGAAAAGTCTAACTCAATTAGCTGAGATGCAAAAGAAAACCTAATCAAGACACCTTAAAACGTGTAAATCAAGTGAAATCTCGAATTCCCCTTTCGATAATATTAAAGAACTTTAAAATATCTTTCGAATGATGAATTAAAAACAATTTAATCAGAATTCGAATTTAAATATTGAAATTTTAAAATATTACAGGGCCATCAGGCGGTAGAAATTTCTGTAATCTTCTGTTCGATTCCAAATCAACAAAGCTTTCAAATGGTGTATTACTTATGAAATTATTTTAATTAGTAGCTGAGATACAAAAGAAAATCTGAACAGAATACCTCGAAACGTGTAAATCGGGTGAAAACTCGAATTCCACTTTCGATAATATAAAAGTACTTTAAAATATCTTTCGAATGATGTATTAAAAATAATTTAATCATAATTAGAATTCGAAATATTGAAATTTTAAAATATTACAGCGCCATCTGGCGGTAGAAATTTCTGTAATCTACTGTTCAATTCCAAATCAACAAAGCTTTTAAATAATATATTACTTATAAAGTTATTTTAATTATTAGTTGAGATAGAAAAGAAAACCTAATCAGGACACCTTAAAACATGTAAATCACGTGAAATCTCGAATTCCATTACCTACGGTAGTCGGTTAATGGAAGACGACAGAGATTTGTGGCGTCTACTCTTGAAATTCAATTTAAATAAGTTTTAAAATGACATATTACTTTTGAAATTATGCTAATTAGAAGCTGAGATACAAAAATGATATAAACACTATTATAAAACGATTTATGTCTGACTTTTTCGTGGTTTTCTCCGAAACTTGCGTAATTCCGGACTAAATACTGTTAAAAATCCATAGTATGAAATGTGAACGGAATATCAGAATTCGAAACTCTGCAAAATATAAAAGAATAAAAGCGTTCTGTGTTTTCCCTCGTTTTCTCCGAAACAACCGTTCCCTTTATACATTTTTGCCCCTCCCCCCCCCTTTCCGTCCCTTCTAATAATTTTACACTTGAAAATATCCGCAATTGATTTATCTTGCCTTAAAACCTAATAATACCAATTTCAAACGCTGTAACTCTTTTTTTTTTCTGCCCCCCTCCCCCTCATGCCTTTCCTAATAATTCTACACTTTCAAAAATATTCACAATCGGATTATCGGCCGTTAAAACCAAATATTACGAAATTTCAACGGCATATCTCAATTTAAAATACTGCAAAATATTAAACAAAACTTAATCTTACATTGTATTTTGGTCACATGAGTCGTGATAAATATAATTCCCAATAAAAATGTAATTTTTTTGTTTATTCACATAATTTCATGAAAATTGAATAGTAGCTTTATAGTATGCTGTCTAGGCCGAATATTAACTCAAATGTAACGTGAATGAAAATTTGAAAAAAATTGAAAATTGCAATTCCCCCCCCCCCCCCACTATAAAACACGTGACATCTTAATCGGTTACAATCATTTCCTTTTTTCATCTCAGACAATAGTCTGGCATTTGAAATGATGTTGCCACAAAAAATTCACACTTTAGTTAATTTTTAAAAAAATCTAATTGTTGTACAGATAAGCCGCTTGCACTCTTAGATTCAGAAAAATTGTCCCTTTCATTTGGTACCAAATTCGTAACGATTAGACTAATATTTCTAATTTATTTTACACTTTTTCTGCTTTTAACTCCGTTAATATATCTATTTTTATGCAATCGCGGTGAATTCTCAGTCATTGAGATCGCTTTCTGATTAGACATGAGTCGACATTTTAATTAATATCTCCAGAACTAATTAAAATTTTTAAATTCTGTTTTGAAGAGGACCTCGGAAAGGCTCCAGAGCATCCGTATGTCAATTCTTGTACTTCTGCGTTCAATAGGGGCAGGGGCTGAACGTATAGAAGAACAGACAGACAGACAAACCTTTCTTTTTATTATTATAGAAAATAGATTCTTTGATGATATAGAATCCTAAGTGGATTTATAATATGTTTTTTGGACCTATGTGGTCATTAATGTAAATATTTGTACATAGTTATTTTTTATTAAACTTTAATTAATTTGATAATTAATTAGTAAAAGCTCTTTCTATGCTTCTTTTTACATTACATATATAGACAGATTATGTAAATTTGAATATCACTTTGTTCTCAGAGTTAAATTTTCTGAATAACCTCTATTAAAAGGCCACCTCCGTAAAAGGCTAATTTCATGTACCACGGTGTATGGACCTCTTAGAAAAATTTTATTGTATAATCTTTAAAGTATTGCTAACTGTGGGGCTTTTGAGACTATTTTCGTCAGCTTCATCATGTTAGGGACATACGAACATAGATTTAGAAACATCTAATTTTTTGGAAACAATGGTACACGTTTTGTTTTTTTATTAGACCCCCAAGACCCCCTCCCCTCCACACACACACCAATGGCCGAGCGGTTCTGCGCTCAAAGTTGATAGAAGGGGAGTGCCGGATTCAATCCTATGTCGTGCTTATCGACTTAGCCGTTCGAAGTTTTCTGTGGCTTTCTCAGAAACTCGCGTAAATACGGGTTAAGACCGCTTAGAATGACCCCCCCCTCACGGAGGGTACTCCCATCAGGCCTAAGACCCGGGTTCGATTACCCAATCAATAGGCCTAGGATCCTCGAAAAGTCAATCGGCCTAAATACCCAACATCAACATACCACTGGTCTCTGAGCTTTCACGAACATGTATGGGAGATAAATGCATGTGATAATGATGAAAAGAAGAATGTTTAAACCAGTGAATTCTTTGTTTCACTGGGAAAGAAGTGTTGGTCAAGGTTTAGTTTCGGTGTAGTTCGAATTTGATTTTTGTTTCTGTTCTTAGAATTACTTTAGGGTCTTTCCAGCACTCACAAATTTAAAATAAATAGATAAATAAGTGCTTATTTTTGAGATAACTGAAGTGTACATTTGTTTAGTAATGCATATATTTTAAAAAATATCCCTATCGATTATATCCAACAGAAAATAATGGATTTGACTTCTTCTAACTAAGCCTTGCACGTGGTCCTGTATATGGTATATATACTGTACAAAGCACTAAAAAAAAAAAATAATAATAATATATAAATAAATAAAAATGACGTAATACAATTAAATATGCATTTTCAAGCTTATCATTCGTAACCTGTAATGCATCTGAATTCTTCGAGTAACCCTGAACACAAAACACTAATGCTATACCTCCAATTTTATACAGAAGACAAGCTTTTGTGCAACTCAAAAGCATATGTTAATTTTATTATCTTTAATTCAAATAAACAAATGAGGTTAATAATGTACTCTTAGAAATTCTATACATAGACTACAATGTATAGGAATTATTTTTCGTTCCTGAATATGAACATCCAGTTCTACACATCAGTTTAATATAACTTTTAATGAGGAAAAACCGTAAAACCCTACCCCATCCACTCTAGTCAATTTAATATGACTTCATCCTTTAAAATCATTTTTCTGGATTTGGAAGACCTTCATCTGAACTTTGAAATAGAGATTTGTTTACTTAGCTTAGAATAAAATCAATTTACGTGTTTTGTTGCATTAATATGCACGACTTTATAAAACGAGTAAGCTTATTTTAACATAGGACCAAAAGGAATCACTCTGAATAAATTAATGTGTAAATTGCACCTAAAGAAGTTTTCACTTCGTAATTTTTACATCGCATTATGCTTTTCAACAAATTATTTTAGAAGTAAAATTAATATGATTATATATATTATATGTTTTTTAATTACTCATATATATGTAATATAATTAAAAGCTCCCTTAAAATTAAAGCCTCATTTTACACACTTAAATGATTCTATCTCCCACTAATCCACCGACAGCTCCCTAATTAATTTTTAATTAATTAATTTTCTAAATGTTTCACTAATTCCAAATTTATTAACTTGTTCTCAGTTCTTAAACTTATTTTATTATCGCATGAAGCGAACTGTTATTTATTACATTATACAGTTCCAAAGTAGTAATTTCAATCTAGAACCTTCTAACCACTCCTCCCCGTAGTTGTATGACATCCCCCCCCCCCCCTCAAGCCACTCCGGTAGCTTTGATAACGTAACTGTCCCGCTTGGGAATGTAAACAGAATTTTCCAGTCAGTTGCTCGTCTGAAACTGAAATTGGGTTTCAAGATATGAGGTTCGGGTCGGGTAACACGATTTTACCCGTCGGGTCGGGTTGACAAAATTATCTGTCTTGCTGGTCGCGCTCGGGTTTAGTTTTCAACAAGTCTGATCGACTTGAGAACATCTTTCAAAATATTTCTTATAATTATAAACATAAAGTTGTAGGCATATTTATAACTATATAAAAGATTTAAACATACTGTGTATCGGAGCTCCGTATATATTCGTATCCGTATCCGCGGATATCCACCAGAAAAATTGATCCGTATTTATATCTGGATCCGTTTTCTTTTCTTTAACGAAACTAATTCGTATCTTTTGTACAAACTGTACGAAAATTAGAAAATTCTAAATCTTTCTCGACTATTTTTAAATATATAAATGAAAGAAATACTGTACAACTTCGCATTTACGTTCTAGAAAATAAAAAAAATTCACAATTTACTTTTCTTTTTTTCTTTAACTTTCTTCTATATTCAATAGAAGAAAGTATTCGATTCGTAAAAATTTTCGACTTTCGGTTTTTGATAGATTTACACATTTTGAGAGCTCCAGAACTAGATTTGATTATTTTTAGAAAATATCAGTCTGTCTCTGTGTGTGTGTGACGAAAATTTTGTGGCAACTGTATATCTGGAACTACCGTCCATAATTGCATATAAATGTATATGTAAATGCACTTTGACCAAAATTAGTGCTTATCGACTTTTGGTGTCCATCGCTCCACAGATGGCGTTGATATACAGCGATTTCTACAATTTAAAGGAAGGCTGTATATCCCAGGAATTACTGCACAAATTTGCACATAAATTTATATATGGATGTACCTTGACATAACTTGTCTGTCCACTTTTGGTGCCAATAACTGAACATGTGGCGCTGCTATACAGAAATTTTCACAGTTTAAGTGAAAGGGATATCTCCGGTTCTATTGGGTATAATAAAACAAAATTTGATACGTGAAAAGACAGTTATGAAACATTATGCTGATTCAATTTGGATGCATATCGGCCAATAGGTGGCGCTGCTATACTGCCATTTTCCCCGAGAACGGGAAAGTTGTATCTCGACTTCTATGGTGTATAATTGTACAAAACTTGATAGTTGAGATAGCCATTATGAAAACTCATTTTATAACATAATATTTATAGAGAATAAAACTGTCTTTGTATATTTTGTGTCAGTTTTAGATGAAAATCGCCTGTATTCATTATGGTAGATAATTTTAATAAATAATAGTTTTAATAAATTATTTGTAGTGAATGAATTTGTATTAGAAAACAAAGAAGAAAGTCTTATGGTAGCCACAACATACTTGTTTACATATATATATATATATATATATATATATATATATGTAGGATATTTATCTATTAGAATATTCATGTAAATGTGTTTTATTACATTTCTTCTGAGTGAATGGCAACGATGTAAAAGGAAAAAGGGTCATGTGACTCGTGACCATGCTCGTGACCAATAAGTTGCTTGCTTTGCTAAAGAGTTCTGTTTGCAGAACCTTGTGTTTGCTGTTCGTTCGAAGCGTGTTGGCGTCGCATCATTGCTATTGTTTAAAATGTAAAATGTAAATTTAATATGTGTGTGCGTTCGTGATTGTTTAAATAAATGTATGTCAGTCTTCGAAAATAATGGCTCGTTTATCATTCATATCCCTAGACGCCACCGTCGCATAGATAATTTGGGGGATCTGGCCACGATGAACTGGTCGGCCAATTTCGATTTTATTATTTTTGTTTTACCAGCCATGCTTGAAAAGCGAATGTGTTCTCCCGCTGTGGAAATCGTCCTTGCTCAGCATCTTTAATATAAGGCTCCTATATATACGAGCTGGCGCATCCGACATTTTTTTGCCTTAGGGTTACCGCATGTACCCAGCGTGATAAACAAACGGCATCCATTGTTTCTACCGTCTTGCTCGTAATTTTAGTGAAATAAACTGCAATATGGGAGGTTGTTCAGCAATAAACTGCTGTAAACACTCCAGAAAAGGATACAAAATGTTTAGGTTTCCTTCGGATAATGCAAGAAGGAGAAAATGGGCTGCGAATTGTCGTTCAGATTCTTGGATCCCGGGACCTAATGCACAGCTTTGCATAGTAAGTTTTATTGTTATTCACTTATACTTTTCTTTGCATTTCTGACATTTATAAAGTAAAAAATTTTAAAAAAAGTATTATTTAAATCTAAATATGTATTTTAATAACCATAAATTATTTTAAGAAACGTTTTTTTACTGTGTGTTTGTAGAGTCTTGGCGACGTTTTTTTGGTTCGCCAAAGTTGTCTTGTTTCCGTGTCTTGATAGTATTATGTCGTTGAAAAAACTTTCCAATTTTAATTGGTGCGCTCTTTTTTTCCCCCCTTTCAAATGTTATGAATTATTTAAGAAACAGAAACAGATTACTTATGTTGCTTATCATTTTTGGTCGATTTTATTTTTAGATGAAAATTTCTTAAAACCACCAGTGAAGCGATAAAATCGCCAAGCGGATATGCTGTCCTCTTACGAGGCAAAAAAATGGCCGTGATGCGCCGGCCTATTATTTATTTAAGGGGCTCTACTTTAATAGAATCTCTCGGATTCTGACTTGATTTAGGAGCCACCCTGGTTCTGAGCTGTGTTTAGAACACTTTCAAGAACATTTCTTTTTAATTTCTTCGGTATCTGTATAAGTAAGTTATTTATTGTTTTTAATAGTAGGATAAGGAAAATTATAAACTAATAAATATTGTGTTTATTTATTTTGTCTTTGTCATATTTCTGATAAAACTTAACTATAATATATTCTCAAGTTTAGAATATTTAAGAATTTTTATCTGAATGTTTTAAAGTAAATATACTTGTTTTCTGAGGTTAAATCTTTGAACTAAATTATCGTCGTTCATTTATTTTTTAAGTGCACATACACTTGACCTTCGGAAAAAATAAAAAAAATTGTTCTTTTTTTAAAAATTATTGAATATTTTATATAGAATCAAGTGTTTTCTAAAAATTTTGAATTGTTTTTAGGAGTTGAAATTTCTTATGGAATATTTATTCTAGTATTAAATGAGTAATTTTGTTCTTAATAATTAATTCTATTCAAATATACTTTCATTTTAAAAGAGTATAAGATTATTTATCCTTATTAATTATAATTTAAAACATATCCTTGGAAAAGTATTATTTTAATAACAGAAATTATGTTTCCTTAAAATAGCAAAAAATACTTTCGATTTAAAGTAACTGACGTTTATTTTGTATATGTTTCTGTGTTCTCCCAAATAATTAATCTGACGATCGCCTGAGTGTACTGCTACGAGTAAGGGAAAAAAGAAGAGAATGATTATTTCTGTTATCATATCCTAAATTTTATTCTTGTTTATCTTAAATATATACTTATTACTTTACAACTTATTACTTTACAGTAAAGCATTTATTTATTTATTTATTTTTCTGTCTTGAAATCTGTTTGGTGAAATTTTCTTGAGAGAGAGACATGTATTTATTTGTTCTTTATTTTTTATCGATTGCATTGCCGATTTTTACTTTCTCTTACCCATAAGGAAGAGAAAGTATTATTTTTGGGTCAAATTTTCGAACACGAGATTTTGTTATATTTACACACATATTGTTTATATCTATAGTATATTGTTTATATCATATATGTATCACACATATTGTTTTGAGGTCCCCTGAACACGAATGTCATGTTTTTAGCAAATGGTCTGTGTGTGTGTCTGTCTGTTATCAGCATATCTAAAACAAATTATGGCAGAAAGTTCAAACTTGGTATTCTAAATGTGTATTATATAGGGATGCTACAGTAGGCTTTTCGTTAAGATCAAGCAACTGGTTCGTGTACAGGGACAATCAAGAGAATTCTAATACATTACGTCTCTATGGGGGAAATTGCAAGTGAGTTTAACGTCTATAGACTGCACTAAACCAAATGCAACGAATATATATTTTTTGTAATAGAGACAGTTAACTGGGAAAAAAAAATTGTGTATGTAAGAGCCTACCCCCCCTCTGGGGGGGGGGGGAGTCCCCCATCGAGGGGAGTGAATTTTCATGATGGGTATCTTTCAAAAGAGCTCGCCAATAGCAATACCTTTAAAACGAATGGTTGAACCATCGATCTGCGATAATTTAAAACAAAGTTATCGATTTTTTTTTTTTTTACTTTTAACGAAAAAAAAAAAAAAATTTTTTTATTTTTTTTATTGAGAATAAAATGGACTTTTTTTTTTTATATATTTGGTGTTATACTACTTCTCTAATATGCAAATCGTCTGCATTATCATAAAATATATTTTTTTTAAATAATAATTTTAATAAATTATTTTTAAAAACAGAATTATTTTTTAATAACCGAATTAAATTCTATATAAATGTAGGTGCATTAATGAAACGGGGGGGTTGAGGGGGACGGTAGCCCCCCTCACACAGAACTAATTATATAAAACTTTTCAGAAGCCTAATATGAATTGTTTAACACAGGTTTACATAACAGTTCTCGTTATCTTACCTTTTATTCTGCAACCTGTATTTATAGTATTAAATTTCAGGGTAAGCGAAAGTCGTGCGAGTGACACACCAGATTATTATTATTTTTTTTTTTTGCTTTTGATGATTAAAATAATTTCCTATTCCTAACACATTTTTAATCATTCTGTTATAGAAATAATATTTTCTTTTTCAGTAAAGATTTACTAAGGTATGCGAAGCATAAATTAAATATTGTTCTCGTTTAAAATATATATATAAACTGATTATTATGAATCTATATGCGTGTGTATGAGATATATTTTAAAATACTTTTTTTTTTTTTTTTAAATCAATGCTGTTTTATGTTTAAGAGTTAAACGCATTTATTTATTTGTGTTTTCATACTCAATTATGTTACGCAGAGGTAGTTTAGTTTATTTTTCTAGTAATTTGATTTATTTAGAATTTTTCGTTTAAGCAGTCGGTGTATATTATTGATATCGATTTTAGGGAAGGTATAATTAATTTCCTTTAATAATTTGGCTTAATACAGATATTAAAAGAAAATTAATAATAGTAACTTAAATTATTTTTTTCTCGTTTAAATAATAATTTTTCTCAAAAAAATATTTTAAAATGGTATATTTAGCGAGGGCTATTAAAGAGGATTTAAAAATATTAGCTGACGACCTAGGTATAGCGGCAGTAGTGTAAAAAGGGGGGTTCACCGCCACGGTGGTGGCGTAGTGGCGTATTGTGGCGTAGGGTGGAGGCGCGCCTCCACCCTGACAACTCTACGCCACCACCCCGTCGGTCAACGCCCCCTTTTTACACTACTTAGTCATCATCTTGAACGAGGGGGGGTTGCCACCGGAAGAATAAAAAACTTTACGTTGCCACCGGAAGAATAGAAACTTTGGATATCGGAGTGAATGTGTCATTACCTTTTACGAGGGTTTCCGCGATGAGTGCTGCCATCTATCGGGGAGAAGAGGGAATTTTGAGGAGTTAGATTTATTTTCTTAAATTTCGGACTTAGTATTTTTTCACAATTTCGGGGACTTCAAAATTTTTTCGAAGTGAGATGACGTCACGATCTTTTGAGACTTAGCCTGAAAAGAGATACATACAAAATTTACAATTAGAGAAATAAGTGAAAGGAAAATGTATAGAAAAAAGTTAGAAAGAGAATACAAATTTAAGAAAAAAGGTAAAAAGAATAAAGTTAGAAAAAAGAGAAAGAAAGAGTTCACCTTGAGCGCCTGGGAGACTGCCCTCCCGAGGCCCTGCGGTGCCCCTTTTCACTCCGTAGAGCAAGGCGGGAGTTAGTTCCTTTAAAAAAAATAAAAATAAAAAATAAAATAAAAAATATCAACCTGGTGAACTCATCACATAGTTTTCTGAGGTTGTCTTCAAAGCATGGGTTCAGACAATCTTCATGGTTGCAGAAACAATTGATATATACAGGGTGCAGGAACAATCTTCATAGGTGCAGAAACAATTGATATATACAGGGTGCAGGAACAATCTTCATAGGTGCAAAACAATTGATATATACAGGGTGCAGGAACAATCTTCATGGTTGCAGAAACAATTGATATATACAGGGTGCAGGAACAATCTTCATGGATGCGAAACAATTTAAAATATATACAGGGTGCAGGAACAATCTTCATAGGTGCAGAAACAATTGATATATACAGGGTGCAGGAACAATCTTCATAGGTGCAGAAACAATTGATATATACAGGGTACAGGAACAATCTTCATAGGTGCGAAACAATTGATATATACAGGGTGCAGGAACAATCTTCATAGGTGCAAAACAATTGATATATACAGGGTGCAGGAACAATCTTCATAGGTGCGAAACAATTTAAAATATATACAGGGTGCAGGAACAATCTTCATGGTTGCAGAAACAATTGATATATACAGGGTGCAGGAACAATCTTCATGGATGCGAAACAATTTAAAATATATACAGGGTGCAGGAACAATCTTCATAGGTGCAGAAACAATTGATATATACAAGGTGCAGGAACAATCTTCATGGTTGCAGAAACAATTGATATATACAGGATGCAGGAACAATTTAAAAATATATACAAGGTGCAGGAACAATATATACAAAAATTTTCACTATGGATGCTGCGGTATTCTGTAATGGCCATAAGCCAGACTGGTGATTCCATCATCTAGCAGATACCTCTTGTCATCAAAAGGAGATAAACACTTTTTGTTTTGATTAACTGTATAAAGTTGATGACGTTCTTGTAGGATTCTGGTTTGTTGCTCATAAGTGGCTATCTCCTTTTGCAGGCACTCTTGGTAGTCTTGAACACTTAATTTCTTCCTTACGATGCAGGTTGATATGCCTTTTGCTGTCTTCTTTTCACCACCAGCTGACTGTATGGCATACATTTTGGGCTTTAATCCAATGAATTTGTAGGCAGCTTGACTGTGGAGCTCGTCTTTAAACTTTCCAAGGACCTTTTTATTTACATTAGAATGCAGCGGATGATTTTCTGGATACTCTGAGAAGTCAAAATGATGCTGATCTTCCTTCATATCTTGATACATGTCTGCTGTCTGGATACAGTACGTCAAGGAGTCTGTATCCGTGAACAACAAAGTTGCACGACTTTCATACTTTTTCATAACGAAATTGTAATGAAAGTCGTACATGAGCAACTTTGCTAATTCAAGGATACAGAAACCCACGTATATCGGTCTATTCATCAGGATGGTTGGTTTTGTTCTCTCCACAGCTACGAGGCTATTGCAAAATTCTTTAAAAGTTGTAAAATTCGGTGATGCAACTAATTTTTGGGCTCTGACTTCATTGTTACACAGTTCTATGTTACGACGTTTTCTCAAATTTTCGATGGTCTTTCCATAGACGCTATTGTTCAACAGTTTAAAGAAATCTTTCTCAAAACTATTGTTTGCAGATTTTCGTTTATCTGTGTTGAAGTCTACATACTTTTTTAGCCAGGGTGCTTGTCGAAATTTCAAAACCTTGTTCACTTTTAATAGCTTCATTCCAAGTTTTAGGTATAACTGTAGATTTCTGTAATGTACAACATATTCTGATTTATTGTAGAGGTTTGGAATGAGTTTGGGTGTTCCTGAATATTTTTGGTTCTGCAACAAGGACTTGGCATAGGTGGAGAGCATTTCTTCTGTCACGGTCATTCTTTCAGGTGCAAGTGGGTAGCTATTGTGGAGGTCATGCAGATTTGTCGGGTACTCCAAATTCACTTCAAAAATGAAGCCTTCTGCTGCATCTTCGGGTATGTTCATGATGAAATCTTCAGTAATGTTAGAGGGATCCATCCATTGAAACTTGCCATAAGGCATGTACTGGGACATAGCCCAACCGTAAAGGTTGTTCGCATCCCAGTACATGATATAACTAGAGGGCTTACTTGAGTCGTAGTGAGGAGTGTGCGGGTTGTTTGCAACAGCGAAACGGTGTGAAATCTGCGACACACCCCCGCGCACCCCTTTTTCAATAAACAGCAGCATGTTGATATCCGTAAGCAGCTCTAGCTTAACATCAGTCATCTTCAGACAGGCTTGCCAGGACAGTCCAGGAGAGGTGTATAAATGGGCAGCATCGATGTTATAATAGTGTAGGCAAAGACTTCTGAAATTTTGGAACACATCGGCAAGAAGCAAAACATCTGTCTTCACATACAGGTCGTGATACTCGCCGAGGTTTCTTATCTGGAAGACTTCCCATATGTTTTTTGCATGTTGATAATCAGCCTCTTCAACGGCTTCATTCGTAAGTGAGTTGAAAAACGCTGAAGGAGGCGGCAACACTGTTTCTTGGAATTTGTCAAATCCGGTGATGTAGTCATAGGGATATACTCCTTTTCTGGTGAGGAGACTTAGATCGGTACTTGATTCAAACTGGTCTTTTAGAATTTTAAACTGACTAATATCTAAATTCTTCACCAACTTTTCTAACGAAGCAGGCAAAAATTGGAACGAGTCAAGAAAGACGAGCTGTACAGGACTGTCTGGTTTCTTTAAAGTGAATGATATATATTTTTCTAATGTTGTTGCGATGACTTGTATCTGATGGTCTTGAAAATGGCCTAATTCTGTCATGATATGATGGGCATCATAGTTCTTCAAGTTGTGGAAAACCACGGGAATCTTCTTTGGCTGCTTAAAATTGAGATTGCAGCTAGCATGGGCGGCACCTCTAAAAACTCCAGTTTCGTGATTGTGATCCCGAACTTTAATGCATCCGGGTAACAGGGGTTGACGACATATGCAGCACCTTGTTGCATTTTGGAAGGCCTCCTCTTCTTGGGCAGAGAGCTTCATTGGCTTAATTTCTTGGAGTTTTTCTTCAAGGATATCTTTTTCCATGAGGATATTTTCTAGAAAATGCTTGACTGCATTCTCTCCTCGATAGCTAAAGATGGGCTTCACAGCTTTGCCATCAGACCCTACGATTACATAAGCGTAACCGCAGGCTGTATGACGGGCTGTATGTTGCAAGTAGGAGTTTGATGAGGATGGAACAGCAGATGCAATAGGCTCGAGCAAACTTTCAAAATCCGCATAGATGATATAGCTGATGGGATGTTGAAGATGGGTTCCCGTGAACTCTAGTATATTTTTATCCTTGCTGGGCATCTCAATGGCTTGAGCAGTGTGTTTTTTGCAGTTTGTTTCATGATCTTTTAACAAAAGTTCTGTTGAAAAACCATGCAGGCATCTATAACAATAATACTGTGTGCACCGATGTTTTGTGCGGTCTCCCATTAATCTGGAAAAGTTCCGTATTAGACAATAGTGGTGGGCACCTTCCTCGTTCGCCAGGAGTAATAAGTTGATAGCTTCAACATCTTCTACTTCGGAAATTCTTAAAATGGTCACTTTAGAGTTTTCGTAGCCGAAGACGTTGATTCTAAGATTGTTCAGTTTTTCTATGAGACCTATTTTTGAGATGGGAACAGGGTACTGAACATTACCCATCTTGATTTCCTCTTCATGAGGTAAATAGTGGGAGACTCGATGAGGATGGCTTGTGTAGTCTAAATTCAGTTTGTGTGCTAGCAGACACCATAGGAAGCACTTGTTATCCCTGTTCTGTATATTTAAGATAGCTTTCTTGGCAAGCAGTTTCGCTGGCAATTCTTGATAGCTGCTCGCTCTCAAAGGGTTATATTTAGCAGACTTGAATTCTAGGTAGTAGATGTTTCTCAACACCCAGCCGGAACCTCTCTCTAAGAACTCTTCGTAGTTTTGAATAATCTTCATGAATCCTACACTTATTTGATCATCAATTAAATCAGGAGTGTGTTGCTGGTAGCAGGGTGTTCTGAAGTACGCATCCATAATTTCCAGCTCTCCTTCGGCTGTCTCTCTTTCAAAGCAGACTTTTATTACCAGGTACCATTTGATCGAATCTTTCTCATACAATTCCTGCAGGATGTTTTCATGTATCTCGGCACGAATAGACTCTAAAAAGATTTTCACATCGTACCGAGTAGCTTCAGTAGGTTCAATGAGCACCGTCTTAAACGTGTTCAAAGCTTGTGTATAGGGTCGTCTTCGAGAGAGTGGTGGACGAGTCGTTTTCGGTTTCTTCCGGCTCTCACTTAGGCTATTTGAATGCTGAAGTCGCATATGGTTCATTAATGATGACTTAGAGGAAAAGGTGGACTGGCATTCTTTGCAGGGGTAGTTATGACTCTTTAGATGAGCGTTGTACTCATCCAGGCGACTAAACTTTCGTTGGCATGTAGCACATTGATGGGTGGAAGTGTCAGCATCATGCAACTTCTTATGTCGGTTTAAGGCATCCTTTCTGGAGAACTCCTTCAAACACACAGAACAGGAGAAACCCTATAAAAGAATAAAAAAACGATTTTTTAATTAAAGTGTTACAATTTTTAATCAAAGTGTTACAACTTTTCGAAATATCACAAAAACTTTAAGAAATAATACATACCTTAGAAGGACCGGGTTGAGGATCTACAGATTCTTGTAATTCACTCGAGGAGTGATGCGATTTTCGGTGTCTGTTCAAAGCATCCTTTCTGGAGAATTCCTTATGGCAAATGAGACACACGAACATTTTTTCTGTGTTGTGTGTTTTCTTGTGTCTAGTCAAATCACAATTCCTCGCAAACGATTTCCCACAAGTAGGGCAAACAGGTTGAACCTATAATAAGAAAGACAATTTTTTAAACTTTTGTAAAAGGGACAATTTTTCAAACTTTTGTAAAAGGAAACACTCTCATTTTTAATGCAAAACAATACATACCTTAGAAGGTTCAGATTGGGCTTCAGGTTGGGCCTCAGGTTGGACCTCAGGTTGGGGTTCAGGGTTGGCTTCAGGTTGGGCGGCGTCGTCCCATTGGGGGTTTCGCCACTCCTCGTCATTCATCTCGGCAACATCACACAGCATATGAAATTCATCATCGGGTATACCGAAGGAAATACCCAACTGAAAATAAACGAATAGGATGCAACTTTAAAAAATTTTAGAAAAATAAATTCTTCCAGTTAAAGATTTGATATACAAAAGGTTATACAAATCTAACTTTTACACAACATAAATAAATAAGTATAATCTATTCGATGAGTCATTAAATAAACGAATCATTTTATAAACATAGGATGCAACTTTAAAAATTTTTAGAAAAATAAATTCTTCTAGTTAAAGATTTGATATACAAAAGGTTATACAAATCTAACTTTTATACAACGTAAATAAATTCAATCTATTCGATGAGTCATTAAATAAACGAATCATTTTATAAACATAGGATGCAACTTTAAAAATTTTTAGGAAAATAAATTCTTCTAGTTAAAGATTTAATTAATCTAACTTTTATACATACACGCTACCATTTTAATAATCCAAATACACTATTTTATCTAAACATAGGATTAGGTATGCAACTTTAAAAAAATTTTAGAAAAATAAATTCTCCTAGTTAAAGATTTAATAAATCTAACTTTTATACATACACGCTACTATTTTAATAAACCAATACACTATTTTAACTAAACATAGGATTAGGTATGCAAATTTTAGAAAAATAAATTCTTCTAGTTAAAGATTTAATATACAAAAGGTTATGCAAATCTAACTTTTATACAACATAAATAAATTGAATAAGTATAATCTAATTGATAGCTTATCAAACGATGAGTCATCCTAAACATGTCTGAACATGAATCTACTTGAACACTAACATTTTATTGTATAAGCTATGCGATGACTCATCAAACGATGAGTCATCCTAAACATGACTGAACATGAATCTACTTGAACACTAACATTTTATTGTATAAGCGATAATTACTATATAAATCACAAAGTATAGGATGTTGGAAATTAAATAAACAACACTAGTTGATGAAAATTATAAGTAAACTGATTTTCTAGTTAATAATTAAATTTTTTATTTATAATGAATGCAAATTAAGTTTCTCATAAGTAAACAATAATAATAATAACTTTTTGATTTGAATAATATAAAAAGCACCTTTAAACGAAGTATGAGTCATAAATTTTGTAAGGAAATAAATTATTAGAATAATAAATTTTTAGTTTAAACTTATGAGAATAAGTTTTAATTAAATCTTCTAATTAAAAAGTTTTTCACTTATAAAATAATTTCTATGTCATATGATTGTAAAAAAATAAACTTATTAAAATTTCTATACAAAGTTTTTCACTTATAAAATAATTAATTTCTAAGCATAAACAAGTTTTACACATACTTAAATTTCACTTTATGTAGTTTATTGAATGAAATAAAATAGATTTCGCATTTATCAAATTAAAGATTCGAAATTAAATTTATGTTTAACACATAATAAATAAAATAGATTTCCCATTTGTCAAAATAAAGATTTGAAATTAAATTTATTTTTAACACATATTATAAATAATTTCTAAGCATAAACAAGTTTTACACATACTTAAATTTCGCTTTATGTAGTTTATTGAATGAAATAAAATAGATTTCGCATTTATCAAATTAAAGATTCGAAATTCAATTTATGTTTACCACATTATAAATAAAAAAATAGATTTCGCATTTGTCAAAATAAAGATTTGAAATTAAATTTATTTTTAACACATATTATAAATAGATTTTCACTTATAGAATAAATAATTTCTAAGCATAAACAGATTTTACACATACTTAAATTTCACTTTATATAGTTTATCAAAATAAAGATTCGAAATTCGATTTATTTTAAACACATATTATAAATAGATTTTCACTTATAGAATAAATAATTTCTAAGCATAAACAGATTTTACACATACTTAAATTTCACTTTATATAGTTTATTGAATGAAATAAAATAGATTTCTCATTTATCAAAATAAAGATTCGAAATCAAATTTATGTTTAACACATAATAAATAAAATAGATTTTCACTTTGTCAAAATAAAGATTTGAAATTAAATTTATTTTTAACACGTATTATAAATAGATTTTCACTTATAGAATAAATAATTTCTATGCATAAACAGATTTTACACATACTTAAATTTCACTTTATATAGTTTATTGAATGAAATAAAATAGATTTCTCATTTATCAAAATAAAGATTCGAAATTCGATTTATTTTAAACACATATTATAAATAGATTTGAAACTCATTCTATTTTGCATAGTGTCAATCAAATTTATTTTTTAACATATCGTAAAAAGTAATAATAAATTAAAGAATTCTTATTACAATTTATAATCTCATATTTCACTAAAAATGATTAAACACAGTTAGAAAATCAATGATTACTAGATAAATATACTTACTGCATTTTCAACATCCATAGCTTGATTGTTGTTGGTGAATCCTTCCATTATCCAAGTACGGGAAAAGCACACTAAACGATGCGGTAAAAACACAGTAAATGTACGGGAAGAAAATTTCGCGAGCGTCGGTAAAGGAGAGAAGTAAAAATGCGTGTTGTCAAGGCAGTAGATAATCTACGAATGACCTGAGAAATGAGTTGCAGCGGCTTATCTAATCTAGATAAGGGGAAATACGCATGCGTGACGCTGACTCACCCCCGTGGATCTTACGAGAAACTTCTCGAATTCTGATTCATCGTAGAGGTTGCTTCATTTGCATATTTCCCCTCGTGGATTTTCCAAGGTGAGTCACCCCCTCGTGTTCGTACAGGTATAATATCTTACGGGAGATATGAAACATACTCATTTGCATATTTCTAATGAAGAGATAATGTCTACACTTTTAATTAATGGAAAATAACAATTATTATTTCAATTTGATTATTAAAAATTATTTTTTCAAGTGGATTGCTTTATGAATAAATGGTTTTATTGTATGTTTTACGAAATAAAATATATCTTTTCGAAACAATATTTTTCCCGAATATAAGTTATTAAATGCATAGGAAATGGTTTTATTATATGATTTAATAAATATACCTTTAAAATAATTAAATCCCTAGAAAGTGAATCTTTTAAAAATATGTTGTTTTATGAAATAAAATAGTCATTTCAAACTTATAAATTCATTGAATCTTTTATGAAATAAAATATTTCTAATTAAATCTTTTAAGAAATAAAATCAATAAAATATTTCAAAGACAGACAGACACAGATATTCAGTTTCAATCTATTTATTGAAATTCCATAAAAATATATACACACATTACTTATTGGATACAATTGTTTAAAGAAGTCGTTTTCATAAACACACATTACTTTTTGGATAAAGAATCTTCAATATATTTTTCATATAAGGTCATATTTAATTGTTTAAAGAAACCGTCGTTGTAATGACAGGAACAATTAATTTTTTTAACAATAACATGCATATTTAATTTTAAAAGTATTTCTTCACGATATAATTGATATTTTTCAAACATAGATTTCATTAAACACTCGTGTGAATTTTGATCGTCTGAATTAAAAACACATCCGTCACATTGAAATAAATTTTCAATTCCTAACTGAATTTCATACACGATAAAATCGAGTAAGATTTCCTTAGCACTTTGCTCATTTTCATGAGAAATACACACAAGAGGTTTATTTAGAATTAACATAGGAAGTTGAACGGTGAATATTGCATCAATAATAAAATGAGTTATTCTCATTTTGAGTTCTCTAAGCCTAAAAATTTGATCCTTGGACAATTTAATGACATTCGGTTTTAAATAAAAGCCAGAAGGATTTAAAGAAAACATTTGCTGTAAACTACAATAATCCTCATCTATGTAAGCCATTATTAATTGATTGTTAGAAATAAAACTATCATTTACTGATTCAAAATTAAAATTTTCAATCTTACTTTGAAAATAATACCATGTCTGAGCTGTCATTACAACGCCTTCTTTAGTAGGTATCCATTGACCCGTGGGTAATTCTTTAAAATTACGAATGTGGATTCTCACATTAAAATTCTTTTCTATTACAATTTGTAAAAAACTGCTAAAGTTTAAATTAAATTCACCTCGTATAGGATCCCAAGATTGTTCACGTACCCATTGGTTTAACCAATCATTCACATTCAATTCTTCACACGTGTCTTGAGAACAGTTTTTAACAGAAGTATCACAATGAGAGTTTTTTGAAGTATCACAATCAGAGTTTTTCAAAGTATCGCATGCACTAGACGAAGCATCACTTATATCAAGTCTTGGTTTCTTTAAAGGTGGCATGATAGGGTTGGGTATTAAGTGACGAAAAGTCAGGCTGATTCTCATATCTTTGATGCTAGGATTCGGTGCAATGCCGTGGGTAAACAGTTCGTTCGTAGGTTTTAACATACTGTAGAGAGAACCATGTTCTAATGAAATCAAAGTAGAAGGTGTTTTAGGCTTCTTGAATTCAATTGTTCGTTCGGCACCAAAGCTGAGGACTACGATAGGGAAAGTTGCATCTAATCCACTTTCGTTGTCTTTATGTTGAGGTATGTAGCTGTATCCATTGCTGTAGAGGTTTAGCAGAACATAGTTGAAGGTAGAAGCCGTCCATTTTTCCACTCGATCGCGCAATTCCAATACCAGACGTGTCCAAGGGTTAGCAGGCACATGAGTTCCGCTGAAGGCATAACTCAAAGTTGAATCGCCATATCCCAGAACTTGTCTTTTAGGCTTAAAACTTTTTCCATGAATTCTAAAGGTTGGCGTGTAGAAAGGTAAAGTTTTTAACTCGGCAAAATACCGATCTGCTTGTTCCTTTTCTATGAAGTTTGAAACATACTGGACATTCAGTCCGTTTTCCGTGAAACTCACTGCAGACATGACGAGACAACCAACACACACGAAATCAAATGGTAGACTGAGCCGTGATCGCTGATAAGCAATCTCTGATAAGATAAGACTCTCGTCACGTGACCAGAGGTAGCCAATCAGATAACTCGTGACGTCACTCACCACGTGACTGAGTATAACCAATCACATTACTCGTGACGTCACCCTAATCACGTGACCTCGCGTCGCTGATAAGAACTCTCCTTATCATTCATTTCTCTCAAGGCAGCCGTTGGAGTAGGACGTGTTTTCAGGTAAGTGTATTTTATTCTATAAATAATCACACGTATGGATCGATACAAATTCATTTTATTTAGTATGTTTCCCAGGTTACAGGGTTGAGTTTAACAACAGGTTTTTTTACAATAAGTTTCTTTTTCGGTTTGACAATGTTTTTTCTTGAAGACAAATATCGATTCTTAATAATACTTTGGGGTACTCCCATATCTTTCAAGGCTTGCAAAAATTCACTTTGTCCTGTAATAGGTGGTTTTTTATTCACAGAAAAGATGAAATGAAAGAGTTCCGCTAAATTAGAATGCTCCATGGTCCTTCCGTTGTAAGTAATCTCTCCTTTCGGGTTCCACTTAAACTTGTTTGAATGAGACTTGAGAAAATTTAATAAGGCTTCGGCTTGTTTCTTCATGGGTTTAGCTACAGACGATAACACAAAGGTTTCATAGTCTTCTTGGGGTTCTTGTTTTATAGACTCCACTTGTTTAGGTTCCACTTTTTCAGGTTCTTCTTCGAGTTGTTTAGACATCCAAGGCAAATTATATTCTTGCAAATCCATTTTTCTTTTTAAGAGTTCGTAGTAGTGCTGAATTTTTTCGTGATCCGGTAGAGAACTATTTAATATTTTAGCCATAGCTAAATCAAATTCCGTCATTTGCTTTTTAGAAGGCGTATGCTTAGAAAATTCTTCTTCCGGTACCAACGCATACTTAGCTGCGAATTCCATTGATGATGCCGGTTAAAACAGACAATGCAGCCGGAATTAAAATATTTAAAAATCCACCGTGTTGAACAATCAATTTTTTCTTGTTGAATAAACTTCCTTTCTTGGTACCAATTTTTCGAAGAGTCGTCTTATATTTCCTTAAAGACCTTTTCTGATGAGAGGAGAGAGGCACGTTTCCTTTTAATACGTTCAGGGTACATTCGCAAATAGCCTTCACAGATCGAGTCGGTAATTTTTTTAACAAATGCTTGCGTAAGGTTTGAGGACAAGACTTTATAAGCTCCAAGTCTCGAAGTTGTTTCCTCGTTAACGTCATGATCCCAAATGAATTAAAATCGGTAGGGCTTTCCTTTTAAACCTTTTTTGGGCTCGTACACAAATTGGGTTTCCCCCCGGTAATATACGCGTTCTGAGTCGCATTCCTTCGGGGGTTTCATTCCTTAAATCCACCAACAAATAAGAGAAGGGCTGTTTGGTAGCATCCTCGAACACTTCTTGAAAAAACTGAGTTGATTTCGGGTATAATTGTCTGCCCAAGTGCGTAATTTGGCTCATGTCCCGACGATTTTTAAAAAGTACTAAGTATTGACTGTTTAAGGAAATACCTCTCATTTCTTTACCTTTATGAAAAAGGTTTTGAGTAATAAAGATAATACTTAAATTTAAATGGTGACTTCCTTTGGTAAAGAGGTGGGTTAATCGTTCATCACCCCCACATTCCACCATTAAATCATCTAAAATCATTAAAGAATGGGTACCTAAATATTCCCGATAATTAGAAGGAAACCCTTCCACGAATGTCACGTCGGGAATTTCCTCGTGAAGCTTTTGAGAGATGCCGTAAAACCAAACGACTTTATCGGGTTGAGGGTTAAACATACGCCGTCGTTCTGCCAGTAAATCCCGCAGAAACCAACTCTTACCGACCCCCGTGGGGCCTGCTAAGAGCATTGTAAAAGGGTGTTGAAAGCGTGGAAACTCCATTCTAAATAAACACAGACACATAAGTTTACATTATAAATAGTTTTTTATTGATAAAAAGGAGCACGTGTGCGAAATCGTTTGGATACAAAATTATAGACTCTATGGTCGTTACATATATTTTCAGTTACAAACTGCTTTAAAAAATCTTTCAAAGTTTTGCCACGACATCGGCAATAAATATAATACACACAAAATTGACCACAAACAGCTGTCACATGACTTTGCAGCGGAAGTGGATTAAACACCACTCGTGAAAATTGAGATACATAGTTCGATATAGGTCCTTTAAAAAAGTTCGGCTTGTTTCCATAGGAATCAAAGAATTCCGCTTCTGTAGGGGAGGATAGATAGAATGCCACCCAGTGGCTTCCGGCTTCTGTAGACTTGTCCACGTTGCATACAAAACATGCAGGATAACGCTCGATCTTCTTGGGTAATTGATCACTGGGGAAAACACCGAAAAGTATTTCTTGGTTACTGGATCGTGGGATAAAATAGTCTCGATTTCTATAGAATTCATTTTCAGTTGGGGAAGTCACACAACACATGTCGTGTTTTACTAATTTCTATAATGTTTTCAAATTCCGCATACACCAATACAGTCGTGGTTCTTTCTAAGGTGTCCGCAAACTTGATTTCAATTCGTAAATTTCCTTGTTGCTGTAGATTCAGATGGGGTCCGTCACACATATCAGGGCTCAGGTCGAAAGCATACAAAGTATGTCCGTTCGCAAAGTCCTCTCGGGTTAGATAAATGCCGGTATCCCGGTTAAATCCCGAAAACAAACGATGATACGCTCTTATATAGTTATTTTCTTCGAAATCCAATTCCAAGGGTTTGCTGGGTACGGGTTGTCCATCCACGTAAACACTTAAAAAGTTGACCTTGTGATGATAGAAATAAAAGGGATTTAAATCATATTGACCAGTGTAGGCACTATTTTCTAAAAGTCCAATAATAATTCTTTTTGGCATGGCTCCTAAAAACACATTGTCTTGCATAAAGGATTTACTTCCGGATGAGATCGAATAGGTCTTGCATAACACTCGATCGATGGGATACTTTGCTGTACTTTTCTCTAAGGCCTTGGCATGACCCAGTAATACACCTGGGCTCACTTTCACTTTACGTATGAAAATAGAAGCATGTTCCAAAATCACTTTGTAGTTGGGAATGGGTTTTGCCGCATCGATTTTACACATTAAGGAAAATTCGGGCTTGCTTCGGGTCATCTTAATTTTCAAGTCAACCATATTCAATAGCAATCGATTTTGTTGAAAAATATCACAATGCAAAGGTCCAATCATATCTAACGTTTTGCTTTTATTCGTGAGTGCGTAACGTATCTTCAATCCGGGGTTGTCTCCAGCAGGATCTGTAGCAGCTAAATTCTCATCTTTGTAAAAACATTCGCAGGTCAATAAACTTTTCTTGGCATCTTCTCCATAATTCAACAACGTTTCAATATAGGCGCGGTAGGGGTAGGTGTTACTCGACGAGGAGATCACTCTTTCGTTCAGGCTAATATCCACTTGAGAAAACAAGGCGTGTAAAAATAAATTCACGGGGGCAACTGCATCTGTTTCCGCTAAGGGTGATCCATCAAACTTGGTAATTTTCACTTTCACATACAGGTAGGAAGCCGATAAATCAATATAGTCTTCACCATTTCCGGAAATATTAAATTCCACAGGTCCTCCGTCTCGAATATTCGCAAGAGGGTGGTATTCAACAAAGTATCCTTTTTCAATAGCCGTTTGCGTGGGTGGGATCAAAAATAAATCCAATTCGGATTTCGCACAGGCAGCAGAATCTTTATGGATGAGTCCAGACATCTTTAAGCGAAAATATCTTGTACCTTCACTTTCTTGGCTTTACGTCGAATGACTGCTTTGGTAGAACGCTTCCTCTTTTTATACCGGCGGCCCGATCCAATCATCGTCTTCACTTTAGTAGCGGCTTTGTCGGTTAACGTCTGTCCAGCTTCTTTTAATCTTCGCTTGGCGGCCATTTTAATGTCTTCTCCGCGAGAGAGGTCACTTAACACGTTCACACCTGAATGAAACAACTGCTTGCCGACCGCTTTCGCTCCCGATTTGAAGAGGGGTACTGCTGCACGAAAAAGGGATCGAAACAGTCCACCGAATCCATATCCCTTTTGTAAAGTAGTGCCTTGATAATAATTTAGACCACTACCCGACTGATGGGAATAGTAATCTTCAAAAGATTTCGCACAACACTGGTAAGGAACAAACATCACGAGAGGTATTTTTGACGAAAGTGAAGCTTCACGTACGAGCGCCCACGTTCAAATGGCGTGAGTTCGCCGAGGTGGTTCCTTATAACGATTTCCAAAGAGTCGAACGATTTTCGGCTGACAGGTAAATAGTGTGGTCGGTCAAATGTCTCACAAATCATTTCTCCATCTTTTCCTCTCACATTGACAATTCGTAAAAGGGGTGCTAACACATCTCCGATAATTTGAGGTTCGACAATATCCGAATAAACCAGCAATACTCTATAATGCGCACAGGGATCTGCGACATAGGTACTAAAAATAGTTTGCTCGATATTTATATCTGGTGAGGCGATTTCACCTGGTTCGAATCCCAACATCTGCGCTATCCCCTCATGCAATATCAGTTTTGTTTTATCTTTCACGTTAATACACACCTTTTTCGTGTGCGGATCATAAGTGAAAGAAATTTTATTTTTAATCTCTTCAATAGACATTGCTTTTAAAATGTCATCAACCGATTCGTAAAAGCCAGGGGGAATTCTTCTACCAAACGGAGATTTCTGGTCATTCAAATCGAAACCAAATAAATTATTATTTTGATTCACATTATACCAGGTGTGAGGGTAAATAAATTCGACAAGGCCTACTTCCCATTCCCCTTTCAATTCAACGGGGGTGGGTAATCGCGTAATAAAATGAGAAATTTTATTCTCAGGAAAATAATTCCGGGAACTGTCCGAAGGTAACGTCACGTAGAACGACATGCTTTCAAATGATCTTTCAACAATCCAAACACTTGTTTTATAAGGCGAATAAATCAGAGGATGGAATCCATTGGTCAAATTTGCTGGGATAACCTTTAAATTTTACTTTGTATTCCACACGCTTTTTCCGTATCCGCTTATCTAAAATCTTTTCAATCGTATAATTCTCTTTTGGTTTCACTTTCTGAAGTTCTTGAGGGTAAAAGGTTCCTTTAATGGGTTCTTCTAACAGGTCCTTGATTCGGTAGACGGGAGGGTCTCTTCTCACACATTCAGTCACCACAAACACTTCTTCCGTCCAGTTCGTTTCATATCCTTTTTCGAAGGTTAATTTCTGCTTGGAAACTCGTACAACATCTCCCGGTTGAAACATGCAGGGTTTTCTTTTCGCATTTTGCATATCACCGTATAAAGTATCCCATACATCGCTTTCATTTTCAGCGGTTACTTCAACTGGAGCTCTCTTGATACTTGAATGGTAAGTATGATTATAACTGTGTAACAACTGATCCAACACGTCTAAATAGCGGTAGGTATGATTATGGGTAAAATATTTCCACATTTTCGTTTTCAAAGTTCGGTTAAATCGCTCCACGACAGATGCTTTCGTATTGTTATTCGTCGTAAAAAACCGCACGCCTTCTTCTTTCAAAAATTTTTGAAAAAGTCTGTTTTGATACTCTTTTCCGTCATCCGATTGCAGGGACTTGGGTTTCCTCGTTGCAAAAATAGACCGGAACGCCTTTACAATATCTTCACCCCGTTTTTGCTTCAAAGGGACCGCCCACGCAAATTTAGACAGAATGTCTATACAAGTCAGGATGTAGCGGTACCCTTGATTGAACTTTTGCAAACTGCCGAGATCCACTAAGTCGGTCTGCCACTGTTGATCGATTGAATACACTATCACTCGATTGGTCGGGAACTTTTCTCGAACAGGTTTGTGCAACGTGTATGCATCGACTCCGCTCAGCCAGTCCTGAATCTTCTTCTTCGAGATTTTGCCTTTGGCAGCACGAAATAAGGCATTTACACCACCAAAACTTCCTGCGTGACTTGGGTCCTGATACACCTCCATCGTTACAACACAAAATTTTATTATGACTCACATTCACACGAAAGCGCATCATATCTTCCTCGTACGAAGATACTTTACAGAATGACTCACTAACGCGACGCTTCTCTTTATATACCTTTTAAGTGCACTCACAAGCATAGCTTCATGGCTTGATAAATAAAACCCTTATCCACTTATCAAGCCGTGAAACTATTTTACCTTCGGTTCGAATCTAACCCCCTGCAAAAATTCGAAAAAATACTAAGTCCCGAAATTTAGGAAAATAAATCTAACTCCTCAAAATTCCCTATAGATGGCAGCACCAAACCTCATCCAAGATGACTCATTCCCCCCTCCCGACGATCTAAAAGTTTCTAGTCTTCCGGTGGCAACACACAGTTTCTATTCTTCCGGTGGCAACACACCCTCGTCCAAGATGATGACTAAGTAGTGTAAAAAGGGGGCGTTGACCGACGGGGTGGTGGCGTAGAGTTGTCAGGGTGGAGGCGCACCTCCACCCTACGCCACAATACGCCACTACGCCACCACCGTGGCGGTGAACCCCCCTTTTTACACTACTAGCGGCTCAGCCAGATTTCAGAATAATTTATTTTAAAAATGCTATTCTCAAAGGCAAAGACTACGATGACTTAATTTTGTAAAGAAAGGTTAAATACAATTATGAATGCTAGGAAAGAAGTAATTGAAGAACAGAAAAGGAGCAATTCAATTTGAACTTGAAAGAATGAAGTCGAGACCGAACTAGGGTTGAGAAATAGACAAACTAGGGTTGAAGATAGCGAAACGAGAAATCCAAGTAAAGAATTCCGAAATTTCATGCAAAAGTATTACATGAAAGAAGATATAAATCTTTATTTAATTCTTTTCGAAAGACAAGCCCGTCGTGTTTCTTTACCTGAAGAAGAGTGGATTACGCATCTTCTTGCACTTTTACCTTATGAAATAAATTAATTAATTGCGCGAGAACCGGAAGATAAGGTATACAAATATAAATATGTTAACGGCCCTCTTCACTTACCGTCACCGGAAGCCCGAGCTAATGTTATTCTATGGGGAAATATTCTTTACAAATAACTTACTAACTAATACATATTTTTAAATTCTGTTTTCACATTCAGAAAATTCCCAACTGTTTAATTGACAGATCTTTTTTAAAAATGTATTTTTTAATTTTTCATATTTTATTTTGAAATTGCAAAATGAAAAAAATTCACATATTGAAAATTCGTACTTTGCAGCTTCAAAATAAAATGTAAAAAATTAAAAAAATAATTTTTTAAAAAAGGTCCGTCAATTTAACAGCTGGAAATTTTCTGAATGTGAAAACAGAATTTTAAAATATGTATTAGTTAATAAGTTATTTGTAAAGAAAAATTTTCCATTAATAACATTAGCTTCGGCTTCCGGCAGCGGTGAGTGAAGAGGGGCCCTTAAGGAATTGTTGCTGAGGCGATTTAAATTAACTCCAGAGAAATTTCGTCAACTTTTTGCTTCGCACCAAAACGTACAAGCTAGCACTTGGGGAGACTTTTATCACGAATTGTTTACATATTTTGAGGGTTGGAAAAGTTAACAAAAATGTATTAACTTGAATTCACAGTACATATATCTCAATATCACTGCTGTAAAACTGATAAGTTTTTATATACAGGGGTTGATCCAGGTTTTAATTTTTGGGGCCCATTTTTGTGAAAAACCAAAATGTTTTTGTAAAAAAAAAAAAAAAAAAAAAAAAAGGGAATTGTCGCTAGAAACCTTTCATCTTAGCAGTTACTCTGTCTAATGTTTAATATCAAGTTAGTAGCATTTTATTAAACAAGTATAGACACTCATTAAAAATAATACTGTAAACATGGAAAAAATTTTACAAAAGTATTACTTTTATAAATCTAAATTTTGTGAAGGAACCCATTTTCTGGATTTGAATTTTGTGAAGGGACCCATTTTATGGATTTGAATTTTGTGAAGGGGCCCATTTTATGGATTTGAATTTTGTGAAGGGGCAGCAGGGTCCTAATTTTTGCCTGGATCGACCCCCGATATATATATATATATATATATAAATATTGGCATAAAAATGAGTTATCATAATTATTAATACTTTGTTTTTTCTTTTTTACTAGAGAGAAGGTGTTGCGGTACCGCATATGGTTATTTATAGTGGATGCACAGATGAACCACATACTTCTTAAAGTGGCCAATAGCAGATGAATTTTATTCTTCAACCCAAGTTACATGCATGAAATCCCAATTGTTATAACAATTTTGAAACATTTATAAACAATTAGTATCAGAGCAAAAAAAAAAAAATCATGAGGGAAAAAAAAAAAAAAAATCATAGAAATGTTTGCAAAATCCAAGTGAAAGGATTTTATTCTCAGGTCCAAAATTAAACTTTATATATGTTTATTTATTTTCATTTATTATTACTATTATTTATAGTTTAAAATTCTAATTAAGAATGTTTTTTATTTTGTAGAAATAATTTATTAAATGAACAAATATATAGGTAAAGTGTTTATATGAAAGTGTTTATTCATGTTTATCACTACTATTTATGGAATTATTTTTTACCATTTTTATACATATATTAAAGTGTTCCGAATTATGGAAAAACCCCTTATCCAGAATATCCCAGGTCCCAAGCTTTCTGGATAATGGATCCTATATTGTAGTATAAAATTCTGTTACAATTAACAGCAAAATAATTATGTTATTTTGGGAATTTGCAGCAAAATAAAAATTAAAAGAATTAAAGCAGTAATTTTTGATTTTTCAGCAAAATAATCAGCTTTGGGAAGTTAAAATAGTTTGTAACCCCTCCCCCCCCCCTCCCAATAAATTTTGGTTATACATATTTGTAAATATAAAAGAATACTACTAAATTTAAGGGGGGGGGGGACTTAAATTTCAACAAAATAACAGATTTCTTTCTTAACAGTCACTGAAAAATAAACTGAAAAAAATCTTGATATCAGAAAATATATAGACAAAAAATTCTGCACACAATCACTCCTGATTTAAAAACTGCATGATTTTTCTGTATGGTCTCTTCCTGCAACAAAATCTGTTTGGAAAACCATATAGAAGTTCGAATGCTGCAATGGTGCCCGTTTTTTGATAGTAGTGCATATTAAAAATGTCATGAAGGGCCATACATGCAGGGACAGCAATATTAATTTTAACATGTCTGGAAACAATGTTGCCCTCTGCAACAACATCTTCTACAAAATATTTTTCTGTTATTAGTGTTTAATAACTATTAAAAAATACCATAAAAATTCATTTCCCAATCTAAATTTGCAAAATTTTCAGTAATTATTTGTACAATTATGTGCTCACCATATTTCCTCAGAGTAACACCGTTGCATTAAATATAGTATAATTCTGACCGCTGCTATTGTATAACTTTTATTCTTAAATTTTATGATAATTAAAAATTTTGGTAGTTGGTATTTTACATTCTGGTTTTGGGAGCATTCTGGATTACGAATTCTATACTGTATTTTCAAAGTTGGTTCCACAAATAAAAGATTATTATAGTGTAAAATAAAACTTGCTCTTTTGGTAGCAAATTTTTTTGATTGGGGGATTTTGGGTTTATTTCACTACTCTTAAAAAGAAAAAAAAAGGAATTACGTTTATTATAAATGCTGAAGTTAGGGATAATTTTTGCTGTCAGTTTCCAAAATAATCAATATTTTGACTCTACCTGAATTTTTTTTTTTTTTTTTGTTTTAATGTGTGCGTGTGAAATATGTAATTATTTCATTAAAATTTCTGTTTTTTTTTTTTTTTTTTTTAAATGTATGTTTAACAAACATGCAAAAGTTGATGATTCTTTTCTTTTTCCTGCCTTCATTGTATGCACTAATTAACTAATTAGTTTATTGTAAATTAACAGTTGTACATTTTTGTGTCTTTATTTACAAAATATATATTTTTGCATTTTATTGTGATAAATCTGTATTGTGCACAAGTCCAAACTTTTTAGTTGTTGCACTTTTGCAGTATCTAAATGTAAATATAATGGTAAATCTTCTGTTTGTAAAAATTATAACTCAAAATAAAACTCATTTTTTATGTAAATTGTTTCGTTATATATAAATGAAAAAAAAAAATGTGTTTCAATTGCTTAGTATTTTTTTTTTTTTTTTTTTTTCGTATAAAATTTTAAAAAAAAACCCAAAGTGGGCAAAATTGTGGATATTTTCAAATGTTTTTATAATTATAAAAAAAAAAAAAAAAAAAAAAAAAAAAAAAAAAACTGGGGCCCAACCCTGCAATCAGCCCTGTTAAATTCAGAAAATAAATAGTTTTGAACAAGTACTGATTTAGTTACTACTTTTGAATTAGTACTTCAACATGTAAATATATTTAATTAAAATTTATATATTTTTTATTTTTTTCAATGTGTTTATTGCATCACTTCTGAAAAATCTATTAGACTGATTCTTAAAAGGACTCGATCCCTATCGTTTCCAGAAGATATGTTATTAGAGAAATTTATGGGTAGAATTACTCATTATTTAATGTATTTTTTAAGTTTGGTTGCACATTTTAACAGTTCACAACCTTTAAATTGGTACTGTTTTTTTCTAAAAAATTAATTTTTTTAAATTAAAATTAAATAAGTAAAAAAATTAATGAGTTTTTTTAGTAGTCTGCTGTAAAATGAAATATAAAAATTTTAAATAATATTTTTTTAAAAACTGAGTACCAATTTAATTGTGAATTTTTCGAATCAAAAAACTCAGATTATAAAAATTTCGATAATGATAGTTCTGGGAATCTGAAGATTAGAAACAAAAAAATTGTGAGACAGAGAGAGTAGCCTGTTGATGAACTTCTATTTTTTGTGCATAAACTCTGAAAATAAATATATAAATAGAGTGACTTCATTAAACATATTTCTTTAAAAATCTGTTCTGCAAGCTGTTTCCCGAAACTATTAATCTCTTTACAGTTCTAGGATCTAAACAGAAAGTGTTTTTATGCTACCTTAAATCCTTGTTGTTACAATACCCGGGCAGTGTTGCCAGACTATGCGACTTTTTTATTCAATAGTCACCAAAAATTTTGAAAAGTGATATTTGATATACATAAAAGACGAACCGAATTCAAGAATCGTCTATTATGTATATCAAATATCACTTCTCAAAATTATTGGTGACTATTGAATTAAAAAGTCGCAAAGTTTGGAAACAATGTATCTGGGCTCGGAGTTCCAAGTGGCATAAGTAACAATAACAACAAAAATTAATTAAGTCTATCATGTTTGAAGGGATAAAATATTGAACGTTTTTATTTCTTCATCTTAAAATTAAGTCTGAGTATTCAGTAACTTACATTCTCCAAAAATTAGCTGAGGACTATAGTTTCACATCTTAAGATTTTAAGATTAAAATTATCAATCATTAATGGTACAAATAATCTACTAAACTGGAATCATCAAATATAATAAAGAACCTAATGGTGCAACACATACAGCTTTCTACAATAGTTCTGAAATATTTCTTGAAATAGTGCTGCTTGCTATTTAACTGCCTTTTGTGTTCAAAATATTTTTTTTTTTTTTTCAAGATGTGCAAAATTCTTCGTATATGCATAAATTATTTTTTACAACTCTATCTTGGCGCAGAACTAATTGCAATCATGTATGAATTAAATAGTAGAAATAATAATTAAATAAGGGGGAAGAAACAAAGATTGCATTGTTTTAGGGTGAAATACAGTAAAATTTAGTTAAGTAAGTTGCACATTCAGAAAATTGTTTCTGTAAGGAATATTGAAACAACTTGAAGTATTTAACAAAGAACAGTATTTTTATTGCCCTATGAATAAAGATTATCACCGCAAAGAAATTTTACAAGCCAATAGGGTAAAACTTTTTGTAAATATAACAAAGCTAATAATTTCTATCTATTCAGTCTCGTGATTAGCATCAAAAAATGCAAATTCTGAGAAAACAAAAAGTATTAAAATTGCTGACGAACAAAAAAAAAATAGCAAAGACTATTTTTGACTTTATTACTAGTCTCAATTTTAATTATTGAGCTAAAAATCCTGATGTTCTTCACAAAACATGCTGTAAAGTATTTGTGTATTTAGAATGAAATCGTAGCAATTTTAATACTTGTGTACACAAAAAAAAAAGTGTTTCACAGCATATTAAATACACGAAAAAAAAATTTTGGACTAAAAACAAATACTTTATACATTTAGTGGTCCACTGAAATTTTCATTGATTTAAAATTTGCTTATTAAGTGTTTACAAAGAAATTGTGAAGAGATGGGCTATTTACTATACCAGTATTTAAATTACCATATAAACTATAAAAAGCAATTGTGAAGCTTTAAACTATTATTATTAAAGATTTACTTTGTTTGTTTGAAGCCGTTTCTGGTATTATTTTTGACACACATATCTCGATGAAAGATAGCTTGTCAGGATATGACAGGCTGATTGCAACTGCATATTCTAGTTATGCTTTTTTATAAGCCAAATTTTCAGTTAAAACATACCATGGGTGCAATAATTTCAGAACATTTATTTAAGCTTTGGAAATTTTTTTCACTAACACTAAATTGAGCTTTAGATACCTTTAGATAAATATAGCCATTGCAGTCTTCACTTGGGTAGAGTTCTTTTACCGATGTACCATATGTTTGTTAATTTTCCACTATTCATAGCTGCAAACTTTTTAAATTTATTTTGTACGAGTAATTTTCTTCACATTTAATTGTAATTGCATGCTTAAAAAAAAATAATAATATAGAAATAATATGTAGTAATAAAAAAAAAAAAAAAAAAAAAGGGTAAATGTTAAAAACATTGCAGAATAAATTGAAAAAGTTGGCAGCTATATTTATTTTATTCCAAATAATGAACAAGTAGTTTTTCAGAAAAGTTTTTAAAATGCTTTTTTGAGGTTGAACACCATGAAGGGAGGTGGGGGAAGGAAGAAACTTTTAAAAATTACAAAACTAATCAGGTTAAGTCTGATAACAATGCTTTTTAAAAGGCCCCCTGCAAACAAGCATGGAATCTCTTCATCATGAAATATGGGGGATTTTAATAAAAATTTAGATTAATCTGGCTCAAATATTATGAGACAGGTTAGTCATATATATATATATATATGCAGTTGAATCTTGAAAACCCGGAAATCTCTAAAATCCGGACATTTTTCCGGTTGTACTTTTTATTTTTAAAATAAGATTTTGATGTACCGTATTTCCACATTTCTTGTGGAATCCAAAAAATCTTTTTTATTGAACACTGAATACATAGTCATAATTTTACATATTTTTATACTACTTGATTGTTAATTAAAGAATTTATTTTTTGAAAATAGGTAAGTTAAAAACGGAATAATAATTAAAAAAAAAAAATCACATTACCTTTAAATTGCAAAAAATCAGCTTTAAATTGCTGAAATGTTAAAAAAAAAAAAAAAAAAAAAAAAAAAAAAAAAAAACACAAATTACTTTGTTTTTTATAGTTTTATTTGAGTATTTTTTAATAAATAAATAGTTTATTGTCTATAACATTTTTAGTTTAATGTGTTTATATTTTAATTCTAAATTAAATCTATTGTATTTCTATTTTGTAATTTAATTCTCTAATTCGATCGTCGTTTATTTTCACTAGCGTAAAAATTGCATTTTTTATGTAATTATGTCGTAAAAATTAATTTTTAATAAATCTTTAAAATCCGGAATCACCGCGGTCCCGCCGATTCCGGATTTTCGAGGTTCAACTGTACATATATATTGGATTAATCTTCCTCTTCAAGTATTATTAGACAGCTTTGTCAAATAAAGACTAGTTTCCCTCTTCATATGTTATCAGACATGCTAGTCAGGCAAATAGTCTTGATTAACTTGCCTCTTCAAATATTCATTAAAAACTGACTCGCTTGCTTAGTCAGATACCTGGTGGCTGCTGACTAACCTTCTGAATCAAGTGTAGATTCTGACTAACTTGCCTTGTCTGATAAATGCAATTGATGACTAACTTGCCTTGTCTGGTAAAGTGGTTGATGACTAATCTTACTGGTCAGATAGTTTTGATTGTGGACTAGCCATCTTTGTTTGATAATATTAACCTTCCTAGTCTGGAGTAGTGTTTTGATGACTAGTTCAGCAAGTACACTTTTCAGTTTTGGTGACTAGTTCAGCAAGTACACTTTTTAGTTTTAGAGACTAGTTCAACAAGTACACTTTTCAGATTTGGTGACTAGTTCAGCAAGTACACTTTTTAGTTTTGAAGACTAGTTCAGCAAGTACACTTTTCAGTTTTGGAGACTAGTTCAGCAAGTACACTTTTTGGCTAGTCAGCGATTTTGGTTAGTCAATTCTGTATTGTCAGTTGAGCATTTTGCCAGGTCACTGTGACCAACTTATTTTTCTGTGTGCACTTTAGAAATTAGTTTTAAAAAGTGATTTAAAAAATAAATTTCTTAATGTAATTATGTTTTTTTTTTTTTTTTTTTTTTTTTTTTTAAGTTTTCCTCTAAACTTTCACAGGTCTACAAAAATAATATTGGCAAAATTGGATTTGATAATTTTAGTTAATACATATGCTTTTTGGTGTACTGAAACCGAAAATGTAGTGTCAGTTTTCCTCTATCATGTATAGTTTTTTGTCAATACAGGTTGTCTACCGACACAGTTTCTTCATTTTCGGTAGTTTCTAGCATTACTCATGGAAACATGCTATAAAAGATACCATATAATTATACTGGTGGAAAAGTCACAGAAGAAATTGTGTCGGTAGACACCCTGTATTGACAAAAATATATACGTGATATACAGAAAAAATGATTTCAGTTTTGGTTTCAGCGCACCATGAAACATAAAGATCTACCAAAATTAAAAAATCAAGAATTTAGATGTAGGCCTGTGTTTTCAATAATTCCGATTTTGTGATTAAGAATTTTTTTTTTTTTTTTTTAAGTTTCGCTCCGATTATAAGTACAGTCGGTAACAAAACTGTCCGAACACTAGCAAAAATTCCTATGTAAAAAAAGTACAGTTCATGCTGTTTTGTTAAATAAATCCTTATCGAATTATGTTCTTAGACTGACTAAGAACAGGATTCGACAAGGATTTATTTAACAAAACCGTATGAAGTGTACCTTTTTTACATAGGAACTTTCGCTAGTGTTTGGACACTTTTGTTACCGACTGTAACTAATTTCACTTATTTATGCAAAGTTTTTATTTTGTGAAATGTTAATATTTTTCATTACAAGTTAACTAACTTATTCAAAGTTTTTGTTTCGTTTCTAACTTTTCTTTTCTCTGTTTTTGTAAATTTGCAATAACGTTTATCGCTACTGTGCTTTTATATTTTTTAATCTGGAGTTTCGGTAATCTACCTGATTGCTATTAGTGTCGTATTTTTTTTAATGTAATTAATTTATTATTATTATCATTTAAGAATCTACAGTGTCTACTAGACAATATGATCTGCAATATGCGTAAGGTTTAATATGCTTTTCTCTTTCTCTCTAATAATCATAAATTTAAAAATAATTTCATCTGATAATTTTAATTTGCTTTTTATATATTTTTTCATTCTTACAAATGGGATAGACAGGCGTAGCTCGGCTGGCGAATTAACAAAATATCTCTGATAAAATACTTTATTTACCTTAATCTATAAATATTTAAAAAAAAAAAAAAAATGGATTCTAATCTTTTTCTAATAAAAATAAAATAATTATATAGATATATATTTCTTATGCTGTCACATTTCTTAAAATAAAAATAAAAATAAATTAAATTAAAATAAAAACAGGTATGACCTAGAATTATACATTTAAAGATGTGTGTGTTTAATTCAATCACCAAGATTATGACATTGTCCTACTTTTATGAGTCACTCTCAGAACCAGAGACTATGAGGTGACCTAAATCAAAATTACTATTGCCTGAGTTTGAAAGCATCGTCAAATCATCATTTATTAAATGAATATCTTGAAAAAACAGAAAGCTCAGCAGTACAACAGTGCAATAACACACACACACACCACACACACACCACACACACACACACACCACACACACACACACACACCACACACACACACACACATATATATATACAGTGAAACCTCTCAAGTTCGACACCCCTATAAGTTGGACACTTTTTCTCGGAACGGAATGTATCCATAGGATTAACATTATGTCCAACCTCTATAAGTTGGACACCCCTCTAACTTGGAAGTTGGACAGTCAAATACTGTCCTAAGTTGGACACTTTTACCCAATGAGACAGGAAAAAAAGATGTAAAACTTTCATTTTCTCACTTTTTTTAGAAATTTTACTTATCCCTTTTAGAAATAGCTATAGATATCTAAAAAAACAATGTCTTTTGTCACAATATATCCACCTCTATCACATCTTGTAAAAAAATATTTATTTTCTTCAATTGAAAAGTTTACAAATTACTAAATTTTGGCGCATAATGAAATAGTCTTTCTTTTTATTGATTTACATGAATTGTTTTTGTCCTTTTCTCCAGGAAATATCCAGTAGAGAGCCTACAGGCATGTTTTGACTTACACTGTTTTAAAATGAGCATTAAACAATACATTTCGGTTGTTAGGGTTCCTCTTCATTTGTCCCTTTTATTTTTCCTACCAAGTTTTACTTGAGTGTATAATTGCACTAAACTTAATATGTGAGAGATCTGTCTATAATGAAAAAAGATGCTGATTCAATATGGGTGCATATCAATCGACAGGTGTCGCTGCTATACTGCAGTTTTCCCCGTTTACGTGAAAATTATAACTTATTTTTTAAAGCGAATAAATTCACCAAACTTCATAAGTGAGATGGCTATTTATGAAAATGAATGTTATCTTAATTTAGGTATAGATCAGCAAAGTGGAGTTACGTTTAATCACATTTTCCGATTTCCATATGCTTATGCAAAATCTTTATTGTGAGGAGTTATATTGATTAAAGTTTCGTGCATATTAACAGGTGGATGGCGCTGTTATATAAAAAATTATAGAAGAGAGTGTTATTATGGTCACAATATACCAGTTTAAATTTAGATTTTAAATTGGCAAATTTATTATTTTTTGTACATAAATCGTGAATACTTAATTATGTTATACTTAGATGTGATTAAAAGTGAAAAGGCACGCGCAAATACAGTTTAATTAAATCGGAAAATGTAAAAACCCCTATAAGTTGGACAACTCTCTAAGTTGGACACTTTTTCCTGAACCGTAGGTGTCCAACTTAGAGAGGTTTTACTATATATATTGCTGTCAAATGCTTTATAGCTGTGATCACATACGAAGTTGTTGTTGAAGGCAGGGACATCCAAAATTCTGACTAGCTATTATAGATTTCTTGTATATTATGCTGAGATACACTCAGCCATTCTCAAATTTCTTTAGAAAAATTCAAAGATTTGGAATTTCTGGCATTATAATAACAGCACGGTTTAACAGCGCGGTGTGTTCTTTGAAGTTGAGTAAAGGAACATTGCAGAAAGCATATTTTCCTGATAAAAGGAATTGTCACAAACGGTTTCATATGAAAGTTAAAGGATGATATTTCACCTATATGCATTTTCGGGTGGACAAGAAATTATTATTTGTGAGGGGAAAAATATTTTGTTATGTAGGAAACGAAAACATTTTAAGGCCAGGTGCCTGAGACATTTTAAAAAATTCGGAAATTTGTAAACTATATAAAGGATTGTCTATTCAAGTGTAGGATAGTAAAAGTCAAAATCATAACAATAATAAAGGCAGCGAGTATAAATTTATAGCACAAGGAATATTTTCAAATAGAATACGTTCAAAAAGTGAAACGATAAAAGTCAAAATTCGAAAAGGGGTCTATAAGAGGAAAGGAAAAATTTATAGTACAAAGGAGACGTCGAAACGAACGCTGACAATTCAGAATCAATAGAGGACCGCACGTCTGCGTGTAAAATTTTGAATAGGCTGGGGTCAGAACAAATGCCATAGGTTACAATTGAAAACATGAAAGTGCTATGCATTCGGGTTTACAAAGGATAAAAATGAAAACAGATCGGGAAATGCGAAAAGCGCGCGAAAAAGCAGCTGAGAAAATGAAATAAAATAAGAGTAGGCAAAAATTTTAAGGGGGCGAGGAATGGCCAATGACGGAAATTTTATTCAATTCCAAAAATCCAATGATATTAATGTTAGCCATGAACTAACCCGAGATTGGAGATGGAAAGTGGGGGAAATATTGGAAGAAGATTGAAGGGGGGGGGGGATCGGAGGGGATATAGACAGGGATGTCGGAGAGGAAGAAGAGAGATGCAGTTTGGAGCGCGGGTTTTTCCTGAACAGATTTTCTTAATATTCGGTTCTGAGGATTAAAAAAGCGTGTTTTACAGAGTGAAAGTGTTATACTGACATTCGCGATGATCATGAACAGACGATCGGCCCTGCAAATATTGGGTAAGTGTTTTCATTTATTAGCCTCCCTGATGTAATCTGTATGCCGATTAGGATTCCATATAAAAATCTATTAACGTCTAATTTTACCGGCCGTATGGGCCTAGTTTTTTGATAAGGTGTACAAATTAAATTCTAATAAAAGATTTGTAGTAAAATGCTTGGGTATTTCCTTCCAATGTCTGTTGTGAAATTATTTACGTTAGGTAAATCATATAGAAGACTAATCAAGGCTAGGTTATCCCCGTAAGTGTTAATTTGATAAATTTAAGAAAGATAAATTTTAAAACCTGGGTTAATCTAAATTATTTATTATTATGGGGGTGTCCCAGCAATTATATTAACCTGCTCCTTCTCGAGCAAGTTGCTCAAAACATAATCTGGTAAGCTTTCTAAATGATGCGACTTTAATCAGAAGCGTTTGTTTTTTAAACTATATCTGACGTAAATGTAAACTATCAACTGTACTGTGACCAATAAAAGAAAAGTTTAAATATGTTGTAAGGTGCGCCAAACCTGGCAAACCTGCGCCGCCACGAATAAGAAGGGCAACCCAACTCTCGGAACGAGAAGCAGTTCTCGAGAGAGGGAGTCGGGGGTTGAAGGTAGCACTAGGATGTGTGCTGGTGTCAGCGAGTATAGTAGTTATGAACGAAATATAAGCCAGAATTTATTCTTTGTACATATGGCATTGTAAATATCATAAAATTCATTATGTAATTCATTTGTGATGTGTCCCATTATAGAAATTTTAATAAATACTTGGGACTAATTATGACTTTATTATCATTGTTGTTTCTCACTACTCACCAAGAATTCCACGTCCAAGATGTGCTCAATTACATTGGTGTCAGAAGTGAGGGATGGTGAAGAGAGACGAAAAAATGATTGTGGTGTCACAGCGGAATGGCCACAATAGCCGATGGTCATCTGGTCATCGAAATAAGATGATAGAAGTATTACGTGCAGTTTTTAAGGCTGTAAATGCTACAGCGTTCGGCGGGCTACATAGAGCCTAGTTTAAATAATACTGTATCAACAGTAATTTGTGTGTATGTAGAGCACCTACGTGTTCTACATCAGCGAAAGTTTACAAAATAAGATGACGGAATTGGTGCATGTTCTTAAATTCTTCAGTGTTCAACACTTTACGTGCTAGCGAAAGTTTACCTGCTATTTTTAAATCCTTAAAGTCTCTAGTGTTCCTAACGTATAATGCTGGAGCGACAATATTTTGGGTAGAAGTGGTGCTACGTATTCTAGAAAGTGTTCTTGTTCTACAATTTTAGGTGCAGTCTTACGATTTGTGAATAAAGTGAAAACAACGAAGAAAAAAAAAATTGTGTGTATACAGAGTATTCAACGTTTGTATGTTAGAAATGTTCTTTTTATGCAGCTCCGGACATCCGAACAAAATTTATCATGTCGTGATTTCTTTTACCTTCGCACTAAGGTACTGTAAGTACTATATATTTTTTTCTTCGATCAGAATTTTAATCGTTAAGGAATATCAGCAAGTTTAAGAAGAGTGTATTAAATTTAGTTGATTATCGAATCATGTGAAATATTTATATATATATATATATATATGTTTATTATGGTTATTTGATTTCTAATGTGAAATATAAAGGGTTAATAATTTTTAATTAGTGCAATTATTACATATATTTTTTGTTTTTTTTCATAAAAAGGTAAAGAAAAAGGAATATATTTAGTTTATTAAACATATTTCAATATATGTGTAATCGAAATGTTTTATAATTATGGATTTGTTTCTTTTTACCCTGAAAACAAAAGTAAGGCAGGTGGCCAGACAGACATGTATTGTTCTTGTTTTGAGTGGCGCCAATTTAGTCATTTTCGGTAGATCGTAATGATATTTCTTTCTTTTTTTTTTTGGTTTGATCATCAATGTTGGAAAAAAGAGTTTTTTTCTTTCTTATTTTATTATTGCTTAGTAAAAGTTAGAAAAATAAGTCTATTTCCTGTCTCAGTTTGTATATAAATAAGATATATATTGTTGTGGGTTATGAAATACTTAAATGATAAATTCATTTATTTTATTTTGTTTTTGAGAAGACAGTTAAAAGTACTTTTTTTTTCTTTCTCTGGTTCATTGTGACTGAATAATTAGAGATAGATTTATTGCATCATTTTTCACTTCCTAAGTAATTATTATTATTGTTTTTTTTATAAAAGGAAGGATAAAGAAAAAAAAAAATGAATGAATAAATATATGCATTTTATTTGTTTATTTGATGACAAAGGCATGAGTATAATTAAACAGCTCTGATTTATTTCTGATAAATGTTTTATATCTTTTTTTTTTTTTGTTTGTTCTCGTATAAAAATAATTCATCGTATAAAAAGAGAGTAATGTTTCTTTTGATATTTCTTGAATATTTTGGATATAGTTTGCTTTTTATTCTCATTTTATTGTAAGGTAATTTGGCATTAGGGTGGCCCAGAAAAATAGATAAATAGAAAAAAATGTCTTTTCTAATCAAAAGTAAAAAAGCAGATTTAATTTCTCTGGCTCAAGATTATGGGGAAAAGGTTGATGAAAAGTTATCTAAATCGGAGTTAAAGGAATTAATTTTAGCTAATAAGCGATATAAAGAGGAAGAAGCGAAAGAGTATTTAGATGCTATCATAGCTGAAAGAATAGAACGGGAACAAAAACTGGAAAATGAAAATAAGTTAAAACTAGAGCGGGAATTTATGTTACAGACAGAGAGAGAAAGGGAGAAATTTGAATTGGAAAAACTTCGTTTGGAAGTAGAATTATCTAAGAGTAATAAAAATTTGGTTCAAAATAGTGATCAAACCACGCGTATAAAATCTTTAGATGAAATAGTAAGGATGGTTAGACTCTTAACAGTTAAGGTTCCTAGTAAATCAGATGGATGGGACTATTTTTTCTCGAGTTTAGAGAAAGCGTTTGTAAATGAAAATGTGAACGACGAATTTAAACCTAAAGTTTTACTTTGCTTATTAGGGGAAAAAGTAACTAATCTGTTAGCAAATATTGAAGAAAAGGAATTAAGTGATTATGAATCCTTGAAAAAATTAGTGTTGCAAGAGTATGAAGCTTCTCCAAAATTATGTTTAGAAAATTTTCGTAGGGCAAAACGTAATCCTGACGAGAATTTTTCTCAATTCGCGTCCAGGTTAACCTCGATGTGGCTGTATTACTGCAAAGCCAGGAAGGTAAGTGATTTTGAGTCGCTGAATCATCTCATTGTATCGGATAAAATATTTCAAACCTTAGATGCAGAAACTGCAACCCACATAGGAGTTCTTCAAGGAAAAGATTGGTTCAAGCCAAAGGATTTAGGTAAGCATTGTGATCTATTTTATGCGTCTAAGGGTAAGTCCTATGATGGGTCAGTAAGAACTAAAGGGATGGATTTTGATAAAAGGGGGTATTATTCTAATTCGGGTAAACCGCAGTTTAGTGAAAAAAGGTCCGATTTTAACAATTCTTTCCCCAAGAAAAATTTCGAAAAGTCAAAGCTCACAGAAATTAAAAAAGCAACGTGTTTCACATGTGGGTCCGACAAACATTTCAGACGGGATTGTCCAAAAAATAAAGGGTCAGATACTAGGAGGCTTAATATTAATAAAGTTTCTGCAGAGGGTACAGACTCAAAGGAAGAAACTGTATCGGCCAGGGTAGACTTACTAGGGGAAGTCATCCCTAGGCGAGCTATTGAGGATAAATTAAGCAAACTAAAAAAGACATCTATCAGTGTAGATGGTAAATTAGTTGACGCATTGGTAGATTCGGGAACAGAAATTACGGTTGTCAAAAAAGAACTAGTTCCGGGAATTTCGGTAGAAGGTGCTTCTACAATTTTTTTGAAAGGTATTTTTGGTCCGGCGCTGAAATGTCCTTTAGTTTACGTTCCGTTAGGTCTTGCTACTGGTGGCCAGGTTAATGTGGTGCATCAGCAAGTGTTGTGTGCTTTGGCAGATGTTTTGGTGGAAGACGTGTTACTTCCACCGGATGTTTTGAACATGTTGGGAGGAGCCCGGAGTGAAGGAATTTCACTGGCTCAGAACTCTCAGGACCTGAGGGGGGACTCAGGAAATTTAGATGGAACGACGGAAGTTTCATCTGGGACACTGTCAGGAAAAGCACAGGACAATTTTATTTTTGAGGAATCTCAAAGGGAAATTACTTCATGTGGAAATGAAGTGGGAACGGTAAACGCTAAGGATGGTGAGGCAATCACTGAGCCAAATAAGAAAAGTATGGTAGCTGATACTTTTCGCTCTGAGCAAGAGCAGTGTACCGATTTAGCAGTAGCTTGGAAGCATGCTAAGGAAGGTAAGGGTAATTACTATGAGGTAGATGGTTACTTATTTCATAGGGACAAAATACTCGGTGAGAGCGTTGGGCAACTTGTACTTCCAGATTGTAGGCGGAAGGAGGTACTGAAACTGGCTCATAGCTCAGTGTTTAGCAGCCATATGGGTCCTAGAAAAACTCTAGAGAGGATCAAATACTCATTCTTCTGGGAAGGTATGAGGGCTGACGTAAAAAAATATTGTAGATCATGTAAAGAGTGTCAACTCACTCAAGCAGTTAGAACAAATGACCGAACGCCAATCACGCCGGTGACGAGACCGGAATTACCATTTCAGGTAGTAAATATAGATTTGATAGGTCCGATCGATCCCCCAAGTTCGAAGGGACATAAATATATATTGTGTATGGTCGACCAACATACTAGGTGGGGCGAAGCCATACCATTGACTAGTTTAAATGCAAAAACAACTTGTGAGGCGTTGCTAAGCATTTTTTCGAGGACCGGAATACCGAATGTTATCGCGTCTGATAACGGGACAAACTTCATAGCTGAACTGACTAAAGAGTTCGAGAAACGTATAGGGAGCAGTCCAAGATTCTCAACCCCTGGATATCCACAATCGAACGGATTGGTGGAGAGATTCAATAGAACATTGAAAAACATGTTACATAATGTAATAAGGGAAGAAGGTAGAGGGTGGCATTTACAAATTCCTTATGTGTTGTGGGCGTACAGAGAAATACCCCATTCAACTACAGGTGTGTCTCCATTTCAGTTACTGTATGGTAGACAACCACAAGGTCCTTTGTCCATCTTAAAGTCTACTTGGACCGGGAGACATAATAATATACAGTTAGATACTACTCCTGTTGCTAAATATTTAGAAGATTTAAAATTAAAACTTGAGAAGGCTGCGGAGCAAGCTAAACTTGTTTCGGCAGTACAACAGGAAAAAATAGCTTACTACCACAATTTAAGATCGTCTAACAGAGTATTCAAAGTTGGGGATCAGGTGATAGTTTTAATACCCGATTCAACAAATAAATTATTTGCCAGATGGCAGGGTCCCGCAACTATTGTTGAAAAACGCAATCCTCATTCTTTTATAGTGAAATTACCAGATGGTGCGACCAAACATATTCATCAAAATAAATTAAAACATTATATAGCTAGTTCGAATTCTGTAAATGTTATTTTTGAGGAAGAAAAAGACTTCGGTCATGTTGAAACTTTACCTACCGCTACAAAGGAATCTAAATTCTTTGAAATTCTTGATAGTCTTTGAACATTTAAATGCTTCTCAGTGGAAAAATCTTAGAAATTTAATTGTAAAATTTAAACATATTTTTACTAAACCTGTCCAACCAACCTCGGTGGGCACTCATAAAATTGAATTATTACCAAATGCAATTCGGAAAAAACCCCATTGTTACAGTGTTCCCATGGCATATAGAAAGGAAGTTGAACGTCAGGTTCAAGAATTGTTAGATCTAGATTTAATAGAACCATCAGAATCTGAAATAGCTCATCGAATTGTTTGCGTTGCGAAAAAAGATTCTTCCGTAAGAATGTGTATCGATTTCAGGGCTTTAAATGCGGTAACTAAAGTTCCGGTTTTTCCCATGAAAGATATGCAAGAGTTAATTTTCACTGCAGGATCAGCCCATTGGTTAACCAGTTTAGATCTTTTAAAGGGGTACTGGCAAATTAAAATGGATGAGGAAAGTAAACCATTAACAGCATTTACCACTCACAATGCCGTGTACCAGTGGAAGACAATGCCTTTTGGTCTAGCAGGGGCATCGGGTACTTTTCAACGAGAAATGAACCGTATCTTAAAAGCTCATTCAGATTATGCACAGGCATATATGGATGATGTGGTCATTTTCTCTAGGTCTTTTGAAGACCATTTGGCCCATTTAGAGTTGATTCTAACCGAGCTACATAAGTTAGGTTTCTCGGTGAGATTGGATAAATGTTCTTTTGCTGCACGGAAAATAAAATATTTGGGTCACGTGATAGGGGGAGGTAGGCATGGTCCTGAAGAAGATAAGATATCAGCTATTAGAAAGTTAGCTAAGCCTGTCACTAAAAAGGATGTCAGGTCTGTTTTGGGACTGATGGGTTTTTATCGCACTTATATACCGAATTATGCGGAAATATCTTCTCCACTCACGGAGCTGACCAAGAAAAATAAATCAAACATAGTCAGTTGGGGTGAGGCCGAACAAAAATCTTTTGACAAATTAAAAGAGTTATTGTGTGAGGTAACTAGCCTGGCTACCCCTGATGCCAATTTGCCATTTCAAGTACATTGCGATGCATCTGACTATGGTGTAGGATGTTGTTTAACCCAACAAGATGCTGATGGATCTTATCGCCCAATAGCATTCGCAAGCAAAAAATTCAATGCGACGCAGAAAAATTGGGCAAGCATCGAAAAAGAAGCATGGGCAGTTTTATTCGGACTGAACAAATTCGATAAGTGGATTTATGGGGCTAAGGTAGAGATCATTTCTGATCATAATCCACTTAAGTATTTAACTCATACTACTCCTAAGAGTCCCAAGTTAACCCGTTGGGCTCTAGCTCTTCAAAGATGGAATCATTCCATCACTCATAGACCAGGTGTCCAGCACAGAGGTGCAGACGCTCTGTCCAGGCTGGAATAATAGTTTATTTGCATTATTTTTATTTTATATTCTATATATATTAAAATTGAAATTATATAGTGTATTAATATTTTGAAAGTATATGTTTTGTAATAGCATTTATATAGTATTTTGAAAGTATATGTTTTGTAATAGTATTTATATATATATATGTGTTTTTTTGTTTTTAAAAAGTGATAAAATCAGCCACTGTGGGCTAATTTTATGTTTAGGTGGGGCGTGTAAGGTGCGCCAAACCTGGCAAACCTGCGCCGCCACGAATAAGAAGGGCAACCCAACTCTCGGAACGAGAAGCAGTTCTCGAGAGAGGGAGTCGGGGGTTGAAGGTAGCACTAGGATGTGTGCTGGTGTCAGCGAGTATAGTAGTTATGAACGAAATATAAGCCAGAATTTATTCTTTGTACATATGGCATTGTAAATATCATAAAATTCATTATGTAATTCATTTGTGATGTGTCCCATTATAGAAATTTTAATAAATACTTGGGACTAATTATGACTTTATTATCATTGTTGTTTCTCACTACTCACCAAGAATTCCACGTCCAAGATGTGCTTAATTACATATGTCATGTAAAATACTTACTGAAAAAATCGCCTTTTTAGCTTTGAACATTTTCCAGAAAAACATAAGTAGAAAACTTTCCACCCCACATCACTACTCGAACTCGAACCCAAACTAATTTAAATCGAAATTGGTTGAAAACATTTAATAGTAATGATAATAAATGAATACCAGAAATAGAGTAGAACTGTTTACAATCGTATTTGAAAAATAAATCTAGCTACCATGAATAAAAACTTTGTAAGAAAACACCATAAATAACAAAAACAGACAGCCATTGCTTCGACTCAAAATAAATAAGCACAATTCCATGAAGAAAAAAAAATCCATTTATCCCACAGAGAAGAAGAAAAAAAAAAAAAAAGTTTTAACTTGGTCACGTAATAAACAAACACGAATTTTTTCGACTTCCATTTTATGATTCTTACTAGGTAATGATCAAATCTATATGTATACTTGATGAATTCATCCAACCCACATAATAATAAGAAAAATAAATAAAGAAAAAAGAAAGAAAAAGCGCATTTAGTCCACAGGAAAAAAAAAAAAAAAAAAAAAAAAAGAAAGGAAAGGAAAAGACATCGTCATTTAACTGGGTTACATAATAAACGAGATTTTTTTTCGGCTAGCATTTGGTAATTCTTAATGTAGATAACGATCAAATCTATGAATAAAAATGTGCAGTACTTAATGGAAATTTGTTGTTATTTAATTATTATAACTCAAGCAGTATGACTACACAAATAGCTATGGGGGTGGGGGAGTAAAAAAAAAAAAAAAAAAAAAAAAAAAAAGAAGAAGAAAAGAAAAAGAAAGCATATAAGTTGAACGTTTCATGGATTATTATATTATTGCTTTTCTTTTCGGCATAAATTAATAATAAATAACCACTATGGTTTAAATAAGGCTACTTTATTAAAAGTATTTTTAAGTATTAATTTAAATCATTTCTTTACTTGTTTACTCAAACGTCTATTATGCCTGAAAAAAAAAAAAAAAAAAGAAAATAAATAGAGAATAGTTTGCTCATAACTTAAAAAAAATAAAAAGTTTTACAAAATATTTCGAAAGTATCACAAGTATGACATTTTTTTACTTAAAATTTAAATAAAAAATAACAATTAAAATAAAGATAAATATTATTACTTGACCGTTTTTATTACATACGTATTTTTAGTCAAAGTAACGGATGAATATAAGCAACGTTAATTAATAAATAATTAACGAGAAAAATTATTAAAGTTTAATCCTTTATGTATTGACAGTACTTTTAAAGTACTATTAGTATAAAAAGTGTATAAAATCAAATTTATAAAAGATGTATGTCAAACGTATTTATAAGTTGAAATATACATGTAGTCGTTTTTGTTCCAGAAAGAATTTATTGAGTGCCCTTGCTGTTTTTGCTTAGCATTTTTCCCAATCTTCACGTGTTTTATAATTAATTCCTTTATTACCTCAAGAATACCCCTACCAATCTTAGAAAAACGTAAGAAACATAACAAGTAAATACTACAGTGGAGCACCTTTTATACGTTTTTCAACTTCGGTCCCAAATCATTCCATTGAATTCTAATGTTAAAATATTTCGTTTATACGGCACGAGTAAATTCTTAATTTCACTTATACTTTTTTTTCAAACTTATAGAATCTCAAATTCAAGTTTCATTCCAGGAAAAAAAAAAAAAAAAAAAAAAAAGATGTATGCTCTATATGTTTCATTCTTCTTTCGATTATGTTTTCTTAGAATTATTATTATTTTAATTATTATTATTTTATTATTGAATTTCGATTATTTTTTCTTATTACATACAAAATGCGATCTGCATCGATAGCCTGGGGGAAGGGAGGGTGTCAGAAAAATTTTCAGAAACAACGGGTGTGAAAGGGGAAAAAAAAAACTTTATAGGCATTTTGTAAACTTAAAGATTTATTACTAATTTCCGTTGAGCGAACTGGATAGTATACTGGAAGATTTTCTTATTTCTTGTCGTGTTTATTTGACATTACGGTTGGAGAGACAAGTTTTTTTTTTTTTTTTTTTTTTTTTTTCCCCTTTTAATTGTTTGCAAAAATGTCATCTTCCTTTAGAGAACGAAAGGCTTTGTCTTTAAAGATTAAAATCGAAATCTTGAGAAATTTTTATGAATTTCTATATTTTTATTATCATTTAATTTTTATCCTACCTTTTAAAAATATTTTAAATTTTATTAAAAATATATCTTAGTCGAATAAATGTAAAAGAAATCATGAAATTTATTCGACTTTTATTATTAATATGACATTTTATTGTGTATTAATGTTAAAACGAATTTTCAGTTTTACGGTTTTTTTTTTTTTTTTTTTTTCAGTTATACGTTTTTTAGGAACGGCCTCTTGAAAAACGTATAAACTGTGCTCCACTATATTTTACACTTTTTTAAGATCCAAATATCTCTTTTGACCTCTATATGTACCAGTGGTACACTAAAGTACTATATCACAAAATCCTTTATAATTACTATGATGAGATGATATATATAATTTTTATAGCATATATAGTTAAAATATTCTCTTAAGTAATTAAAAAGATATGTATTATCTGTTTCATAATGAGGTAGATAAAGAGTTAAACTATATTCTCTGCATTATTATTCAAATAAATATTTATAACAATAAGCCAACAAATAGACAATATAAAATTTAATTATTTACAGAAAATATAATAAATAATTTAGTTATTTGAAATCCAACCAATTTGCGCAATACAATTAAAGTTATTATTATTATTATTATTTTGAATAAAGGAAGTGAATTATTTCTAAACAGCGATAAAGAAAAAATAATTAAAAAACATAATATGCCGTAGAAGAGTTATAGAGTACAATATTCATGAAATAAAATCAGAACACTCTTAAAGAAATTCTTACCTTTGAAAAATATATATCGTAGGTAGCCAGAAAACGAATAACTATGAGACAAAGACAAGGTTCACCAAGATTCCAAGATCATCCGATAGTTCTCAAATTGGTGACAGAAGGCGCTGTTGTCAACCTGCACACCTCTCTCCTTACCCTTCCTCAGATTTTAAAGGTCAAACTGTGGTAGGCGGGATAAGAGGAATGAACTTTATCTGGTTTGGCCAATCGGAATGTAGCAAAGAAAATATCAAAATAGCCATGTTTGACATCAAAATATCTGCAGATTATTCTTCCAGAAAATTAAAACTGCTGCTTTTCATTTACATATGAGTGTTCAATACTCTGTTAGCAACGAAATAATTACACATCTCTGCAGTTGGCGGCTACGTTACTCATTTTTGTAATTAGATGCCATTAAACTTAAATTTAGACAAACAATCGTGAAACAATCCCATATTTAAAAAAAAAAAAAAAAGAAGCAAAATTATAATACGTTTCGGATCATGGGAAAAAAAAAAAAAAAAAAAAAAAAAAAACAGGAATCTTGTAAAACGTGTTTTAGAAGTCAACTGAGAAAAAAGTTTGATAATTAGCAGTGAAATAATAGTCTATTTCATCCAATGTTGAAAATATTTACTCAATTTAACATTTAGCTGCAATTAAACTTTTTTCTTTTTTTTTTCTCATATATACATATATATATATACATACAAGTGCCGTATGTATAGTTCCGTAAATAGTTTCCATATTTTGGCAATAAGAAGCAAAAGTATCATGTTTGTTTTATTTCTCAAGTGCCCCCAAAATAAGAGCAAATTCCACCGATGGAAAAAATGAGATTTTAAGAGACCTATTTAGGTAAAACTCGGGTCTAAAAACGAACCATTCATAGGAATCGTCGATTTTAAAAGGATTTTTCCAGTTATCGCCCAATTTAAAACGCGCCCTTTAAAAAAATTCGCGAACTTAAAATGAATACATTTTTTCAAAAAAAAAAAAAAAAAAAAAAAAAAAATTGACAGAAAAAATTACTTTATTTCAATAATCAGTTAAAAATTTGAAAAAAAAAAAAAAAGTGTCGATTAAGCGAAAAAGCTTTACTGGCAAGTAACTTAAAATTTCTATTTTCAGGTTGAGGTTGAGTAGGTTTTACATCGCACTAGTGCTACATTATGGGCAAATGGTGACGGTCTGGGACTCACCCGTCAGAATAGTTCGGAGATATGCCCATCACAATTTTGATCTTCCACGGAGGGAATGGCACCCTCGCTTCGATGGTATAATTTGAATGAAAACATCTCTATTTTCAGATCTACAAGGCGCTTAATTAAATTCATATGCTATATTTGATACTTACAGAGAATTACTCCCAAGGATTAATTTAAATTTTTTTCTTTAATAAAATATCTCCCTGCTTAAATATAAATTGTTTAATAGTACTCAAAATATGCAATATTCACTAGTACTTATAATGTAATGTAATGTAATATACATTATATTATTATTCAAGTTTATACACAATTGATTCTTAAGGTATGCTGTATCAAGATGCGATTCTTTTCACTTTTCTAATAAATTTTTTATTTTGAAACTCATTATTATCTTTAATACAAATGTTGCTAGGAAATAATAAATTAACGTTATATTAAAAAAAAAAAAAAAAAAAAAAAATTCTTTAAGATTCCAAAATCTTGCATTCGTGCAGAGTTAAATAAATAATTTTTAAAAAAATGATTATGTCACAAAACTACATTAAATTGACATTTGTGTGACCGATAATTTTCATTTTAATCAAGAATTGTCTTAAAGACTATCAGTTATTCCGAGTAAATTTCAATGCAAACGTAGAGAGAAAAATACGCGGCACTCCCAGTTAAAGGAGGAAGTGAAACTGTCCAGTCATCATTTTATGAAACTCTCTTCTGCTCGATTTCAATCTCCGGTGTATATGTAATGTTGTCTTTCTGTGAATATGTAGCAGCAACTAAGCAGGGCGTTTGAAAACGCTCTTATATATTTTATATTACCCTTTTATTATAAAAGATCTGTATCTAATCCAGGATATTAAAGTTACAAAAGAAAAAGAAGAATTACAAAATCATTCATCATAATTTACACAATTAAATAATAGTTTAACATGTTCATAAGTTTATTTTTCAGCCTGTTGGTGAATCAAGATTATGGCATTCAAATGGATTAAATAATTAATTGGACGCATGCTGTACCAGTGCTGTTTGTCTTATCCAGGTAAGTGAAATCTTACCTATTCATTGTCAATATTATTTAATATAAATATAATATTATACAAGCGCTCTATATTAAAAATTATATATATATAATTTTATAAGAGATGCTAGTAATTAAGAAAGCGCAATAATTTGCACTACCGAGGAGGATCTAATATTAAATATAGTTATTTTAAAATAGATTAAGAGACTGATTCTCTTAATTAAAGAGGTCTCTTAAATAAAAGAGCGCAAAATAAAATCACAGCACTGGGACTTAAAAAGAAAGAAATTATAAAATATAATTAACATATGTGTTTGAAGAAATTCAATATTAAGCATATTATATATATATACAAATAGTATAAGTGTGTGTGAAATTATTATATACTGAAATCAACTGGTATGTGTTCATAACTAAACATAAAATTTTTATAACTGATAGACATTGATAAACACTCAGTAAATACTCTCTCTCCAAATATTATTTGAACTTTTCAAAGAATAAATATACGTGATATATAAAAATATGTTTTGATAAAAATAAAAATAATAAATAAACAAAATGGCAGCTCCCGCAAAAGAAATAACATTAGTTGAGAAATTGAACTCCAGTAATTATGATAACTGGAAGTTCAAGATAGAGATGCTCCTCACGAAGGAGGATCTCTTCCAGGTTATTATAGAAGCGCCCCCAAACCCATTAACTGATGAATGGCGATCTAAAGATCGAAAGGCGCGTGCCATAATTAATTTAGCTATAGAAGACACACAAATAGTATATGTTAAGCATTTGTCCACAGCCAGGGAGACATGGGATGCACTTAAAAATATACATGAGAGGGCTAATCTGAGCAGCAAATTATTCTTACTCAGAAAATTATATTCCACCAAACTAACTGAAGGGGGAAATCTGATAGAACACATAACTAGTATTTATAAGTTAAGGGACAAATTGTTAGCGATAGGAGAAGAAATAAATGAGCAGCACTTATCAGCGTTGATGTTGTGCTCGCTACCTCCTAGTTATGATACCCTGATAACGGCTATCGAAGCCAGAAATGACGATGAACTTACACCAGAGTACATTAAAAGCAAATTGTTTGACGAATATATTAAAAGGACAGAAAATCACCAAACAAAAGGTGAAAACGCGTATAAAACTCAAATTAAGCGTAAAACACCACCAAGTAAACATTGCAATTTTTGCGGAAAGAATTCACACACCCGTAACGAATGCTGGCATTTAAACGCCAGACCAAATCATAACCAAAGGAATTATAATAATTTTCATAACAGCGGTAACAATCCCAGCAAGTACAAAAACAAAAACAAAACACAACTCATAAGGGAAACTGAGAATAAATTAAAGAATCTTACATTTATCATTGATAAAACTGAGCATAACTCATGGATAGTCGACAGTGGGAGTAGCAGGCATATCTGCAACGACATAAACCAATTTACAAATCTGAAAGACAACGAAAAGGTTAGTGTTATGCTAGCGAACGGGCACTCCGTAGTCTCACAGGGTTGCGGCGACGTAAATCTTAAAGTAATTAACTCGGATAAGGAAATAAACAATGTTACTTTAAAAGAGGTTTTATACATACCCAATATAGCCACAAATCTAATATCGGTAAAGAAAGCAACAGAGAATGGTTGTGTTGCCATATTTAAAAATCATGAATGTAAAATCAAATTCGGGAATAAAACTTATATAGAGGCGAATTTGACAGATAATTTATATGAACTACAAACGAGCGAAAAATTTTCCGAAAGTGTAAATATTGTAGAAGCGTGCGAAAACAGGAATTGTACTAAATTGTGGCATGAAAGATTAGGGCATAAAAATCTACAACAAATAAAAGAACTCGTCGACAAAAATATGGCAACCGGAATAGAGCTAAATAAATGTAAACACAACACAGAATGCGAAATCTGTATCATTTCAAAATTGGAGGATGACACATATCCGAAAAAGGCAACTTTTAGGGCAGAAAAACCATTAGATCTAGTTGTTTCAGATGTTTGCGGACCCTTTCAAACTTCCACAATAGGAGGGAAAAATTATTTTTTAACGTTTATAGATGACTACAGTCGTTTCACATTTACATACTTATTGCGAAATAAAAGTGAGGTGTTTGATAAATTTAAACAATATTATGCGTTGATTTTAAACAAGTTCGGCAGGAAAATAAAAATATTGCGTACCGATAACGGCGGAGAGTATACAAGCAATGAATTTGAAAACTTTCTCGCGAATGAAGGAATCGAACACCAATTAACAGTACCGCATTGTTCTCCTCAAAATGGCGTGGCGGAGAGAAAAAATAGAACATTGGTTGAAATGACCAGATGTTTGTTAAGACAAAGCAGCTTGCCAAATAAATTTTGGGGTGAAGCCCTTATGACCGCTAATTATCTGCAGAATAGATTGCCAACGAGTGCATGCGATAAAACACCATATGAAAAATGGAATGGAAATAAACCAAATCTCTCGCATATAAAATCATTTGGTTGTAAGGCATATGTGTATACTCACAAAAACACAAGAGGGAAGCTAGACAACAGGGCAAAGGAAGGAATACTTGTTGGTTATGACCTTAGAAGTAAAGGTTATAGAGTATTTATAGATAATAATGTTAGGATATGTAGAACCGTAAAGTTCGTTGAAACAAAAACAAAGGATAATAATTTTGAGTCTATCGATAATGAACTGTTAGAGACAAACAATAATACACATGAAGGGAATTCTAGCGAAACAAACGATCATAAAAATAACTTCCCGGTGATACTAAATGAAATAAATCAAAATTCGGACCAAACTGAGGATGTTAATCGTGACATAACAGATCGAACAATTCCGAGAAGGTCGGAAAGAGCTAACAAAGGTGTTCCACCTGACAGATTTGCTTTAATGACAAATACTATGAACGTAAACGAACCCAAAACCTTCAATGAAATATTGCAGATACAAAATTCCATAGAAAGGGAAAATTGGCTAAAAGCAGCCAAAGATGAAATTGCTTCTTTAACCCTATAAGCGTTAAGCCCGTCTTTTTCCGGATTTGAAATGTGTCTCGTAAATGGTCAGGCCCTTCTTTTTCTTGATAAAGATTTTCGTCTCTGAAGCGTTGAACCCGTCTTTTCTTAGATACATATTTCCAGGGCTGAGTGGTCAGGCCCGTTTTATTCCAGATTTCACTTCCCTCCTTTCGCAGACTCTTTGATTGACATGTGGGTTGAACGGATAAGAATAGTTTACAAGCAAATACAATTGATTCCCAACCAGATCTTTGGGGTTGTATCTTTAACAATACTCATGTATGTTTTGACATTAATCCTGCAGTTGAAAGATAACTTTTATTTCTTTGCTTAAACAAGTTCACAACATTTCTTTTGAAATGAAATAAATATTTCTCCATGTTGGAAATAAAATTTAAATGTTACATTCATAAGTGTAATTGAATTTTCTATATGTAGGGGCGAAAACTTACATTTAAATAATGCTACTATTATCTTAATAATACAATGTAATCTTATGATTTAAAATCACTTATTTAGCTCTGTTTTAATAATTTTCCGTGTAAAATCATTGATAATATATATATATATATATATTATATATATATATATATAATATATATATAATCATTGATAATATATATATATATATATATATTATTATTATTATTATTAAAAAATATAAGTTATACTATGTTTATGGTTGACGCCAGAGTCATATGAATAAATATGAATAAACATTATTCCAGATTTAACATTAAATTAAAAACGAATCAAATACTTTCTTCTTACGCTTATAGAAAAAATTACAAATAAGAAAGATCCAATAAAAAAAAAAAAAAAAAAGAAGAAGAAGAAGAAGAAGGAGGAGGAAAGATTTTGGGAGTCTGCATATACAGTAGACTGCCAGAAATTCGCACATTACAATCAATATAAACAAATAAAATTCACAGTAAAGATTCCAAGGGAAAGAAAATGGAGATAGTACTTAATTCAATAGTTATATTTTAGGTGCCGAATGAGACAGATAAAGGCAATTTTATTTGAAGTCTAGGTCATTTATGTTTGAAATAAATTAATAATAATAACTATTCAAAGACTGAAAAAAAAAGTTTTATTTATATTTCTAAACATAGTGATATATATATATATTATAATGCACAAGTCAATTATATCAAATGTTTTTATACTTAAATTTTGTATCTTATATAATAAGGCAAATTTTTATTTTTTAATTGAAAAAACATTATGCAATATAAAACTTCGTATATTTTTTAATCTTTAATTGCTTATTATTATTATTATTATGCATATTTTACATACTTATTTATATCACTATTATTTTAAAATAATCATTATATCATAAAAACTGTAATTCAGAATTGTATAGGTAAAAAAAAAAAAAAAACGGAAATCCACAAAATTAAAAAAAAAATGTACAGTTTTTGGTCAAGAAGTGTGCGGATTTTTTTTTTCTTTTCTTTTCTTTTTTTTTTTTTTTTTAGTATACTGTATATATATGAAGAAGATAGAGATGAAAAATTAGATAGATAGATGAAATATAATGATCTCTTTTTATACAAATGCAGGGTAAGGGAAAGTAGTGTGAATGTCGCACCATGTTATTTATTATTCAAATTAATAGATTTGTAAATTTGATACTACACATAAATTTTTTGGCTTGAATAATATTGAAGGGATGAGTTATATTATGAAGCAATAAGTGAATGACTACATTTTTTCATATTTTTCACGCAATTTTTGAGTAGCTTTGATTCAAAATATCTCACTATTAGTGTTTTAGAACACTTTATAAAATACTTTCTTTAAATAATAATTCAAGAAAAAATAAATAAATAAATGAAATATAAACTTTTATCAAGTAAACTGTATTGATTACTATTATTTGCGCAATGGATATTTATTTTTCCAATTGTTAGGATCAGATATCCTGCGATATCAATTTATGACTGTTTGTTATTGTACTTTTAATTATAATTCGTTTATTAAAATAAATTAATATTTCATGATGACATTTTTTAACACTTTAATTTTTTTATAAAAAAAAAAAAAACTACTTTTTTTTAGAACATACATTTAAAAGGGTGAAATAAATTTACTACATTTAAATTCTGCAGTTCAGATGGCATATTTTAGAATACTTTTATAATTATACAACATCCTTTTCACAGTACTAAATAATCTGCTACTCATACTTTAACATTGAATAAAATGAGAACTATGTTAAAGAAGCTCAATATATATATATATATATATATATATATATATATATATATATTTAAATAAATAAACCTAAATAAATTTAGAACATTTATATTTATTAGAATTAAAAAAGGAAGAAAGGTAGCTCTTAAAATCTTTCCAATAGCTTTAGTTTTAGACAGATTGCTTTTGCATAGTCCTAAGGATAGTTTAAAAACAGTAAAGCTTCAAATATATAATTTGTTATAACTATGGTGGAAAAATGATCAAAAAATGATCTTTATAATTTTATTTATAAAGAGAATTGACTGGAAATAAATTTGAATTCACGGGAGTGGGGAAGGGACTGCATATTTCTACAGAAAACGTAAGTTAAAAAATTTGACCGCAAACAATTTTTCTATCATATTTGTGTAAATTTAAGTATAGATAAAGAGGAAAATGCAGGACTATATGGTAAAAAAGAAATATTCTAGTGTGGCAATCACATAACTTTCTCTTACCCGAAATTCATTACCATAATGACAGATTGTACGTTAAAGAATAAAATAACGAATACTGTAAAATAAATGTTCATTAAAAACAATTTAAAATAGGCGAAAAACATGTTTTTTCTGATTCAAGGAACTTCATAACGTGTAAATATAACAAAAACACAATTTCGAAAAGTTGACCGAAAAGCAAAACTTTATCTACCATACATATGGATAAAAGAAAGTAAAAAGTAAAAATGTAGATAGTAATTACCGTAAATAAATTTAGAAAAAATAATTTTAAAAAATTAAAATTAAGCGGGCATAAATTAAAATAGCCATACATAATAGTGAACATTAATGCTTGTCAAAACTGTCCATAATATTCTTTATACTAGACTATATTAATTTATGTATTTCAATTATATTTCGTGAAAACAAATTATTACTTTAATGTTTTTGATATTTATAAACCAAACTTATATAAATTAAATCCTTTAGATATATTATATTTTTTAATATTATCAACTCTGTTAAGTTATACTGAATGATGATCAGATCATAATCATAAATGGATCGTCTTTTCGAATGCACGGTAATCATTCATACTGTCCAGATATTAGCAGAGCCCGACTTAGATTACTTGGTGCCCCAGGGCAAGCTTATTCAGGGGGGCCCCCTTGCAGTGGCATAAGAGGTCTTTAGGTTGCAATATTTCTGCTTATGCCTGTTGGGGGGCCCCTTCCAGAAGGGGGGCCCAGGGCAACTGCCCCGTATGCCCTGGCGTTAATCAGGGTCTGGATATTAGAATATTGTATAGGATCATACTCATCCAAGAAGCATGAAAACAGTGGGGGGGGGGGAGGAAAGAGAAAAGAGGAAGGAAAGAAAGAAAACTAATAATACATACAAGCAAATGCTATTTTATTCCATTCTTCTTCTTCTTCTTCTATTTTTTTTTTTTTTTTTTTTTTAAGAACATAAATACATATAATCTATAAAATGTTAAAACAGGTTACTAAATTATCAGATGAATCCCTTATGATTTGGAGATTATCTTAAACGGAAATTTGTCCATTTTGATTTTTTTTTTTCTTTTTTTGTATCTTTTGGAATGCACAGTAGACAATCATAAGAACCTCTAATATTGAATATATATTCCTTTGGAAAATATGTTATTGCATTGCATGAAATGCTTTAGATAAATGTTATTTTATCTCCAGTGTTTTTCCGTAATATTAAAACGAAGATTAATTGCAGTGCTCACTCGAGACTCAGCAGTATGAAAAGCCCAGTGTCTCCCCGCCCCCGTCCAAATTAATGTCTTACACACAACATTTTAAATAAAATTGCTTCATATTAGTTTAATTCATTTTAAATAAAAACGATTACACTTTGTTAGTTCTACAGTTTAATTACAAAAGTACTTTTAAAATTTAAATGTATAATATAGAATTATATATAATCAGCTACCTTAGAAGTAAAATACACAAATTGCTTTCAATAGAAAAAATAGTCTTTCTTTGTATTTTTTTCCTCCATTCTTTATTTTTTAAATTAATTTATATTAAAGTTAATCAGTGTGACTTCCATCAAAATTTTATTTTTTTCCCATTCACAGATATAGAGTAATCCAATCATCATGCATTTTAAATCTATTAAATAATATAAATTTAAATAAAGGATTGGGGCGATGCAAAGAGAAAGCCATATAATTAATCTATTGTTTGTTAAAATTCTAAAATTCTATAAAGAAATGTTATTTTTTTCAATAAATAAATAAAAACAGTTATTCAGTAAAATAGAAAAATAAATTAAAATACTAAAATATTATGTTTAACATACATACTTCTAACAAACGCGAGGGTGAAAATATTTTATTTCTTTCTTCCGTGGAAAACAAAATCAAATATATGTTATTATAATCATGGAAATTTCTTTGTCATTTATTAATTTTATTACCACAGCAGTTTTGTATTAAATAATGAATAACACTGCTCGGTATGAAAATTGCCTCTGACATAACTTCAGCATATTGTAAAATACATTATGTAAAATGACCTTCTGAATCCAAATAGGACGACCATTTTGACCTATAACCCATCGTTTTTTAGGAATGGCCCCCTATTTTTATCATTTTTCGGTGATTGTATGGCTCTAAATTTGATTTTTAGGAGGGGGGGGGGATCTTAATCGTTAAATATCTTCTGAGGGGCTACAGCGTTGGAAAATTCTAATACATGGACTACAAGCGATTTTTTTTTTTTTTTTTTTTTTTTTTGGGGGGGGGGGGGGAGGATTTGCCACTGGAATTATGCATTATATAACTTTTATTTTTTAAATATGTTTAATGTTATTTTTTTAACTTTATATTTTTTCGTTTTCAGGTGTTAAATTAATTATTTTTCATTCTTCAAATTACATGCATGGTCATAAAATTATCGGACATGGTAATAAATTGAGGGAGGGGGTGGTGTAGCTAGAAAATGGTGGGTGACTGGGCAAAATGGGAGTCATATTCGGATTCAGGAGGTCACATAAGAATTAGCAAAAATGGTGTGAGATCTCGAATTTTTTTTTTCTTTTTTTTTTTTTTTGCCGCGTAGTGTAATTTAGCTATAAAATGTCTCATTTACTGATTAAAATAGTTTTATCTGCAGATGATCACATCTAACTTCTTGAGCTGCAAAGCATAATTATTATCAAATAATTTTCAGTCCATGCATTTTATTAAACACATATTATCATTTAACCCTTTAACTTACATTAGCTTCGCAGTGAAATTAAATATCCAACATTGTTTTATGCAACAATAAAAAAAAAAAAAAAAAATTACAATTGATTTTTTAAACATTTGTTTTTTCCTGTTTGTTAGAGATGATGTCTACGCTCGATCCCAGATACGCTCGTCTGCTTAGCTGTTCAGAGTTTTTAGCGATTTCTTACAAAACTTGCGCAAAGACGGGCTAGGATCCTTAAAATGATCCAGCGGAAGGCATACATCTGGGAACCTAGCCTAGCGCATTCAATTAGCTTTAATGTCCCAACACACTTTTCGTTAGACAGCTGCACTACTCCGAAATTCGTCAAATGATGTTTCTAAGAAAGCCATACGTAGAAGGCATTTTAAATATCTTAGTAAGCGCGATAGCGTCTTTCTGCTTTGTTAATGAATTCGTGCCTAGCTTTTATCACCTGATGAAGTGATGTACTGTTATTTTGACTTGAAATAACTGTTGCAAGTTTTACAACTAATAAAGCTTCCTTGCAATGATACTTATTTATCAGGTTAATTATATTTGAATGTAATTAGTGTAACATGTACATGTTTCGAACAAGTTATACTTCTTAAAAATTAAAAATGCCATTTTTCTGTCTTTTTCTTTTCCTTTTTTTTCTTTCTTTTTTTAAATATTTATGACCAATTTTTATTTTAACTATTAAAAGAAAAAAAAAAAAAAAAAAAAAACTTTTTTTTTTTTTCTTTTTTTTTTTTCGACATGAAAAAAAAATACATTTACATATTTATTTATATATTCTTAACTCATGAAACATAGAATCTAGGAATATATAGTTTTTATAATTTCAATACATTTTTTAAAGTCGTATTTATGTCAAAAAATTTATTTACCGTCAGAAATTTCCTTTTTATTGTTATTATTATTATTATTAAATTTATTTGAATATTTGTCATTCATTTTAATTCATAAAATCTGATATCATTATTTTAGAAACTTTAACATTTTTTTAAATAAATTATAAATTCTTTTAAATAAATTATTATTCTTTTAAGTAAATTTAACATTCTTTTAAATATTAATTATAAATATTTTTAAATAATTTTTTAATATAAACCAAGGCGTCAAATCCTTCTGAAATTATAATAAATACATGTATGTTAACTTTATTATTATATTTTATTTATTTATTTATTTATTTTCAACATAAAGAAAAATAATATAATGATAATGGGCAATATATATATAGCATGTCGGTCTAGCAAGATTTTTTCAATTTTATTATTTGCACATTTGCACGTTCATTTTTTCTGTCTTCGACATAAAAGGAAATATATTTATCTGTTTATTTTATTTTTATTTTCGGCATTTTTATTTTTATTTTTTTTTTAATTTACAGTGTGATTTTTATTTAATATCATTTGTCCCAATATCATACTGAATTAAAAAATACGGCGTTAGCTAGATATCGTCCTGATTAATAGGTGTACCAATTCTTCATAAAATTTAATAATCTGGACAGATGCAATGTCAAACTTTCAGCATTTTTTCAAGGTGTAATGCGATGAACGGCGAGAATGGAAAATCACTGTCTGAAAGAAATAGTAAGACCTGTTGTATTATGAAAAAAAAAAAAAAAAAGTATTTATCTCTGGTAATGTTTTTAATTGACAGCTAATCTCTTTTTACTTTGTGTTTGATAAGCGAGGGGACTGAAAATGACAATGGAAACAACTTCAATTAATTTTTAAAAATCCAGAAATCTGGTTTCAAGTGCTTCGTTGTGAGTCAAAACAGAAAGTATGAAAACTTTTGTAACTCTTCAGACAGCTGTTACACAAACACATTATTATTACTGTTATCATAGATCAAATGATGTGTAAACGAAGAATTAACAAAATTTACTGGCATATTTGACATTCGATAAAAACAAAGGTAAAAAATTAGTCTTGTAAATACCCCCCCCCCCTAAAAAAAAAAAAAAAAAAAAAAAAAAAAAAAAAAAAAAACTAATAATAAGAATAACAAAATCCATTTATAAAATTATCAATAAATAAATAAATAAATAATAAATTAAATAAATAAACAAAATAAATAAACATTTAAATAAATGTATATAAATCCAGAGAAGTATCTTTGTATCTATGTGCATATCGCTGTGTCTGTGTGACTGTCTTTCTCTGGTGCTTAAACTACTGATCGCAGAGCTACAAAACTTAGCAGAACTTGGTACATAAAAGTGCACCTCATTAAAATAGTTTTCACCATTCTTTTTTTCTTTTTAATTATTTTAATTATTTTCTGTTTCGATTTCATTCATTGACACTTATGTTTTCTTTTCTAATATTTATTAATTCATATCAATCTGCGTACCTTAGCAACAGCTATTGCGCTATTTATTTTTTATTTAATTTTTTTATTAGAGGGCGATTTTTCTTTTTTCTTTTTTGTGTTTATTGAATTCAAATTGTAAAATAGTCGAAACATATTGAATTTTAAATTAAAGAAACTATTTAAAAATTCATGTTTATGCATAATTTTTATAATGTCTCAACTTTTTACTTTTCATACAATTAAATTCTTTGAAAAGGATTTTTTTTTTCTTTTCTTTTTTTTTTTTCTTTTTTAATTATTTTTTGTTAGTTCATTTTATTTATCAGAAAAAAATTGTAATATAGTATAAAAGATTAAATTTATTAAAATGGTCTTATATTGGTCGGAAATATATGGTAATAGAATATATGGTAATAGAATATATAGAAATATATGGTAGTGCGAAGAGTGTAGGATATAAAATACACGGCTTGAAGAAAAATATTTAATAGATGCTGAGACACAGTCGTCTTTAAAATCACAGTTCTTAAACAATAACAGCTCCACCTGTCGTCGATAAATACCCAAATTAAAGTACTGAATAAAGACCCTTCTGAACATAGTGTGAACTTGGACCGATGCAGTGCAGGAAGGAAAAAAGCGGCAGTAGGCAGTCAGTACCCAAATAATGTTCTAGAGCGATTTCAATGTAATTATTTTTATAACTATTATTATTTATTTATTAAGCGATTAAAAGGAAAAAAAAAAAAAAAAAAAAAAAACGGTTGCTCAATTCTTTTGATTTTTTTTTTTTAATATGGTGACTAGTGAAATTTATTAATAATAATAAGCAATAAAAATGACTTGAAAAAAGATAGGACTATGACGATCTAACAAACACTATCGTTCAAAATAACAAATAATTTGTTTATTCATGTTGCCATTTTACGATTAAGAATCTGTTGTTTTCTGCAAATTATCTCAACCCTTTCATTCCCAATTTTTTCTCTCCATAAAACAATAAATCTTATATTTAGTCATAAATTTATTTCAAAAGTAATATATATATAAAAAAATTTTAAATAGGAGTGATAGCAAAGTACGAATTAATTTAGCTAACAAATCAACTGAGAGGTGTTTATTTATGTTTAATATAACCACTGATGCCATTAAAAATCATAAATTTTCAATAAATAAAAATGTCAAAATTTTGGAAGAAATATATACTGTAGTTAATTAAAAAATAAATTATAAACATTAAAAAAATAAATACAAAATATTTCAAACAATTACTTTACTTAACCCTTTATATCCCAAATTACCTCATTTTTGGAGAAATAGTTTGAAACTTTTTATTGTATATATATATATATATATATATATATATTTTGCTGCATGAGAAACATCTCAAATTAAATTTACCTTAAAATATAGTTTAACTATAGGGAAACATTAAACTATAGGGAGTTTGAAGTTCCATTGAAATCCTGCGGTAAATTTAGGCTATATTGAGTTTTTTTTTTTTTTTTTTTTTTTAATGGGACTTTAAAGTCCCGGTGGGATACAAAGGGTTAAAATCAATTTAAATCAAGAACGTTTTATTTAATTTTATAAATACAGAATATTTTATTAATAAAGAAACAATCTTTATTTGATTATTTAACAAAGCAAAATGTGCAGTTTTTTGCGAATATGTTGAAATTAGTTGAAAAACAACAAAATTAATTTCCATGGACTAAAAAATAATTTCATGCTGTATTGTAAGAAATTTATTTCAAAATTTATTTCTTCTTGCCAGTTCAAATTACTAAACACTGATCTACGTAAAATTTAAAACACGTTTCTTCAATTTTTACCACGTGATATTTATATAAATTCGAAACGTCTCCAAGAAAAATAGAACTGAAATTCTTTACTCTTTATTATATAACCATGTATTCCTTTATTTATTTGTATTATTCATTTCTCTCGACGAAATTAAATTCTAAATATTTAATTTATTATTAACTAGCAAGCCAGTGCGAATTTTTCGCACTTTATTTCTTTCTAACGTTTAAAATTATTATTATTATTTAATTTTAAAGCCATAAAAGCGTCATGTTTACACATGCATAAGCAAATTTATTATTGAACTTTTTTTTTTTTTTCATATTTTATTTTATCATAGATATAGTAATAAGACATAGATTGATCATCGAATTTGAAATAGTGATTCCTTTTCATTTGGGAGAAGCTGGCCATTTTACTTTCTTATGGATATTTTTCCTAGAGTTAATATACACGGTAATACACACAGATAATTTAGCTAATAAAATTTACGAATAATTTATGTACTAAAAGAGAATGAAAAACTCTAGCTACCAATTTTTCATTCTTTTTCTTTTTTTAATTAACTATACTCTAGTGTACTCATATCTGCAAAAAACTTCTTTCGGCATTTATTATTGTACTTCTTTAAGATAAAAATCATCTGCATTCATCATGGAAAATAATTTTAATAAATTATAATTAATAAATATTTTGTATTGCGTAAATTTGTATAAGATTATATGTACAAGAAAGTCTTGTGGTGGCCACAACATATTAGTTATGTATTAAAACGTCCACGGCTGCTAACTACATTTAAACGAATTTTTAAATTTTCATATTACTTACTAATGTAAAATCTTAAAATTTAATGAGAGCATTTCCTTAAATATAAAGATAGTAATTGTTTCATAATAATAACAAAGAACTGATTATAAAAATGATATTTTTTATAATTTATTTGAATATAACTTATTTATGAAAACTTGTCCCGTTTCTTTTCATATATTTATTAAAACACTTAAAAGCCGTGCAATATTCCGGCATTAAAAAAATTCATTAACATTCTACTCGATTACTATTTTCGAATTTTATACTTCCTATTGTCTGATGCCCAAACCTTTTTCGACACCAAAAGTCTTTGCACAATAACATGGGGATGATACATCTATATAAAATACTATATCTGTGCATTTTATGCAGAAAAAAAGTAATAATATTAATAATTCGTAATTTTATTTTATTTATTTATTTGGAAATAATTAAAATTTTATATGTCCATTTTTAAAGCTTTTACCAAGTTATTATTTTCATATTTTAATTAATTTTATAAAATCTAATCGAAATTTCGTTACAAATAAGGTACCAAATGAAATTGGTGTTTTATTAGTATTATACATAAATTACTCTTTAAAATTTTCAGTCTTAACTCTATATAGAAATATCTATGCACTTATTTTTTCTGAAAAATAAAGCAGTGTTTGCGTTTTCCCTGAAAAATCAACATAACTTTGCTGAGAGGCAAATCTGGGTAAAGGATTGTCAACTTCTATCGTGAAAAGATATTTCCATTGTATTGATACACGCCCTTTCAACAAAGGGATTAGCCTGCTGCTTAACTCTGTGTGTGGGGGAAAAATTTTTTCTTCTCAACTCTAAGATTTCCTGAAGTACAACGCTGAATTCTAAAGACCGGTTACTATTTTGCAGTATACAGTAAACTTTTCAGGTATTTTCATTGCAGCAATAGAAAAAAAGCCGTAACGTCGAAAGGGTTAAACGAAAATAATACATGGGAATTGGTAGACCCTCCCCCTAACACACACATAGTAGGCTCAAAATGGGCATTCAAGGCGAAATATAATGATAAGGGTGAAATCCAAAAATATAAAGCCAGGCTTGTCGCCAAAGGCTTTAGCCAAAAGTATGGGGTAGATTATGACGAGACGTTCGCCCCGGTGGCGTCTCATACGACAATTAGATCTTTTCTTGTAATGGCCCTATATAAAAACTTAGAATTAAACCACTTGGATGTAAAAACCGCGTTTTTACACGGTGAGCTCGAAGAAACAATTTACATGCAACAACCGGAGGGATTCATAAATCCCGGTGAAGAACATAAAGTTTGTAAATTACACAAAGCCATCTACGGGCTGAAACAGTCAGCCAGGGCTTGGAATTCAAAAATAAACGAAACATTAACAAAGTTGAATTTCACACAAAGTTCCACTGACAAATGCCTTTACAAAAGAAACACAAATAACAAAACCGTCTACATACTAGTGTATGTAGACGATATATTAATTGCTGGAACCAAACATGATATAAACAAAATAATAGAAGAACTTAGGCGTGAATATAGTATTACCAACCTTGGGAGCGTTACTAATTATCTGGGAATAAATATAACACGACCAGACAGCAATACTTTGCTAATAGATCAGTCAAACAAGATTAAACAATTAGTAAATAAATTTAATTTAGAAAATGCGAAACCCACTAATACTCCCATAGATACAAATTACTTAAAGGATTATAAAAATGAAAATTATTTAACTGACAATACTGATTATAGAAAGGCAGTAGGGGCACTTCTATATATAGCCACTGTCAGCAGACCTGATATCAGTGCTGCCGTCAACCTTTTATCTCGTCACAACGAAAGACCTAGAGTGTGTGACTGGGAAAGTACCAAGAAAGTCATCAAGTACCTAAAAACTACAATTAATTTAAAATTAAAATATGACAACGAGAATCCTGCTATACTAACCGCATATGCGGACGCAGACTATGCGAATGACCCCCAGGACAGAAAGTCCATTACAGGAAACGTATTCTTTATTGGGAATAATCCCATCTATTGGTACTCAAAAAAACAAAAATGCGTCAGCCAATCCACCGCAGAAGCGGAATATATAGCAGCAGGATGCGCTGCTCAGGAAAGCATGTGGATCATTAGACTTTTAAACGACTTAGATCTAAATCAAATAAAACCAATCACAATTTATGAAGATAACCAATCAGCGATTAAATTAATTGAATCTGACAAATATCAAGCGCGGACTAAACACGTGGATGTTAAATTTCATCTAATCAAACATTTGTATGAAGAAGGAACCATCAGACTACAATATATCCCCAGCAACGAAATGATTGCCGACATCTTTACTAAACCCCTACCAGGGCCGGCTTTTAAAACTTTAAGAAAAAAACTAAATTTAGGAGAACATTGAAAATACCGGTCAAGTAGGGGTGTCACAAAACTACATTAAATTGACATTTGTGTGACCGATAATTTTCATTTTAATCAAGAATTGTCTTAAAGACTGTCAGTTATTCCGAGTAAATTTCAATGCAAACGTAGAGAGAAAAATACGCGGCACTCCCAGTTAAAGGAGGAAGTGAAACTGTCCAGTCATCATTTTATGAAACTCTCTTCTGCTCGATTTCAATCTCCGGTGTATATGTAATGTTGTCTTTCTGTGAATATGTAGCAGCAACTAAGCAGGGCGTTTGAAAACGCTCTTATATATTTTATATTACCCTTTTATTATAAAAGATCTGTATCTAATCCAGGATATTAAAGTTACAAAAGAAAAAGAAGAATTACAAAATCATTCATCATAATTTACACAATTAAATAATAGTTTAACATGTTCATAAGTTTATTTTTCAGCCTGTTGGTGAATCAAGATTATGGCATTCAAATGGATTAAATAATTAATTGGACGCATGCTGTACCAGTGCTGTTTGTCTTATCCAGATAAGTGAAATCTTACCTATTCATTGTCAATATTATTTAATATAAATATAATATTATACAAGCGCTCTATATTAAAAATTATATATATATAATTTTATAAGAGATGCTAGTAATTAAGAAAGCGCAATAATTTGCACTACCGAGGAGGATCTAATATTAAATATAGTTATTTTAAAATAGATTACATATATGTTTTTTATATTCATTTATACGTCGCTTTACGCCAGTCCCTTTAAAGACGTACAATCGATGCTTTACTGCATTTATTTTATAAACTGTACAATCAGTCTCACCTAAACCGGTCATCTGGATCCAACCCGATTGAGATTTCGGTTTATAAAAATTCAAATGAAAAGAATAATGAGGAGGATGATTGTTGCAACATCGTTGCATCCCCCTAGACATTTCCCCCCTGTCGATTCGCCGTTGGAGCCGATTTTTATAAAGCTATTTTCATTTTTATATTTTGTCCGATTTTTATAAAGCTTTTACCACCTGACATAATTTCAGAAATCAATCAGAAATACGGTAACGATGATCAGTGGAGAGTAATCCGAAATGATTGGTATTTTAAAAACGGAAGTCGTCAGTCGAGAAAAAGCCACGGATTTAATTTCGAATGCGCAACACTCTGAACACTCTTCGACATCTAACAAAAATAAATAAATAAATAAATAAATAAAATAAAATAAAATCTGAATCGACTAAGATAAACAAAATTTGTTCGTCAACAGCAGCCGTCCTTTATAATAATTCAAGTAATAAGCAAAATTTGAGAATTTTTTGTGATAGTGAACACTTATTACAAGATTATGTAAACAATTTAAATGGCAAAAGGAATGGAAGAAGCAACGATATCTGGTTCCTTACGCTATTTCTTCATAAAAACGGAGGTCATTTTTTTTGGATGATCCATGTAATTGGCCCAATAACCCATTTTTCCTTCAAAAGAAATAACTTTCTGGCATAAAAAGGAAAATCAAAAAGCTCCTTTTTGGATGATAATAATAATAACAATAAATAACAATAATCAATGGATACGGAAGTCGCTGTACTTGCAGTTCTTAGGAATGCGCGCACATGGTAAACTAATAAAATGACAAATGAAATAAAATAAAATAAAATAAATAAATAATAAAATGAAATGAAATTATTTACATTCTGATTAGGAATAGGTTTTTTTATATAAAAGTTCCGGGTTTGCTTATTTCTAAAAAATTAAAGAACAGGATAAAATTAGATTGAAGGACTCCTGTTGTTAACCACAAGAATTATGTACGAAAGGAATATACAACAACTTAGTATTTTTTTCCCCTCTTGCAATAATTTCCCCTTGAGAACGATGTTGTCAGAGGAGAAGTACTTTAAAACAATTATAATAGCATCCTAATATTTTTTTTAGGTTTTGCTGGATAGTTTAAATATTTAAGATGTGGAGTGTTGGATAGAAGTTGGAAGTGTACGGAAAAATTCGGTAGTCTGTAACAAATTGAGATATTTTAAAAATTCCAAAAGACCCAGATTCATGACGGTTCTTACTTGGAAATTCGACCTACATTATATTTTAATGTACTGTATCTAAGCAGGGTGCGCACACGGCCCCGCCTTTTTCCTAAGTAGTTTTCCTAACAGCACATCTTCTCCCCAGGATATCTTCGGGATGAAAAGACATCCCAGAAACACCATGAAGATGTACTGTTATGGTTGTCGTTTCCTGTACACCGTTTAATTAAGAGGAACTATATCTTTAAATAATACTGGGTGAAAGACTCCTTGGAAAAGGGCTGGACCGTGCGTGCCCTGTATAAGGCAGAGGTTATACTTGCGTGAAACCACGGTGTAAGTAGAAACACGAAACACAAAATTTTCTTGTTTATTTGTTTATTTTTATTTTTTTTCTTTAAGTGGAAAATCGTTAAATTATAGAAAGCTGTCTTTTTTTTTTTTTTTTTTTTTTTTTTTTTTAAGTCAGTCAGTTTTTGTTTACGCCTAAAAATTTTCAGAAGTGTAAATAGAATAGCAAATGAGCAAAATGAGGTCAAAATCGAACTATGCAAAATGTTACATTTTACCCCATTTCAGCCTAATACGTATATATTTCATTTATCTTTACATATAGTTAATATTTCTAGGCACACTTTCTACAGTACTTTCAAACAGGACCTGGTCACAAGAAAATAATTTCGTAGACTTCTGTTTACATTTAAAAGCAGTTCAATAGCTATATTTGTTTCACTAATAAGCAATCAACTATTATCTGCGCAGATGTCATGAAAAAAAAAAAAATTATTTTTTTTTTGTTCATACCAGTATAAATACCTATTCTAAAACTCTAAATTAATTTTTAAATTACTTTTAAATAGTTTTGCATATGACGTTGTTCAGTTTGTTGTTTAGTGAAGACATAAAAAAATGCTCTCTTAATATGTCAACAGCGGATATTAGATTTTTTTATGTACGCTAAATTAATTAATAAATGTTTGAAATAGATGGATCATCTTATTTTCCTAATGGATTTTCCAATTGGTTAATTTAATATTCAAACAAATTTCAAATTTCAAATTTCAATAGTCAAATTACAAAATGGATTGATACATAAATAGATAATTCAATTTAGAAATAATATGTATCTTCTTAAAGGTGAGTGGAATCCTTAAATATATCCTTACCTTTCAGACATAACGATCATTTTTAATAATCATGCGCTACTTATAGATTCATTTTTCATCTTTTTTTTTTTTTCATTTTTTTACTTATTTATTTATTTATATTTATTTACTTATATTTATTTATTTATTTTAAGATAATGTATCAACTGAATGTAACGTTTTCCCTTTTAATTAAAAGGACAAACTTGTAAGTAACGACAGGTTGATTACAAACTAGAAAAACATATAATATACAATTTTCATATAGTCAAAAATGAGCATGCATATAAGGGAGAAAACAACGTTAATGTGCATGATGTAATAGGATCCTCCTTCCAATTATGCAAGAATATTAAATTTATTTTAAACGTTCTACAAACTTCAAATAGAAAAAAAAAAAAAACTATCTTATTCCTTCTTTTTTTTCTGAAAAATCACTTTTAGAGATTGAAATGTTTATTCAAAATTTAATTGTGACAACCTAAAATATTATATAGTGAAAACAGCTAAATATTCTGTTGAAATTTTACAGTATCAATTTCCTAAAATATATATTAACAAATTAATTTTTAAATGTTTTTGTGGTATGCAAAACAATTTAGTTATTGAATTCGTTATCACTTCTGAAAATGTAATCTCATTAATTATGTCTTTTTTTTTTTTTTTTTGTAATATTTATTACTAATGGCTTTAATTTCGTTTAAAAAAAAAAAAAAAGCAGATGTTTTAAAATTAAAATTGAGAATTTTGAAGTGAGATTTCTAAAATAAAATAATTTATTATTAATTATTAATAATAAATTATTAATAAATAATGATTAAAATAATAATAAATAATAAATAACAAGAATATAAAATATAAGAAATAGGATGTAATAGGATTTTATTTTATGTAATAGGATGTAATGTAAGTTTTTATAATGTAATAAGAAACACAAAGCAAATATATTATGATAAGATAATATTTGCTTTATAAAATGATTACTTTCCTTTAAAAAAAAAAAAAAAATCATATGAAAGTTTTAAAGCAATAATTCAGTATACGTATTGCAGCGAAGAGATATAAATGCATCATATTGAAACAACACAGAAGCTTCTTTTAAAAAACGGTGAGTATCCTCCTAGTTAATTCCAGCACTATGATTATGTAGTCTACGTAGTCATCAACGTGACATTTCGGATACGCCTACCTACCGCCCATTTTATTCAGTTGCGTGAGAGCGGAAAACACGCAATTACGTTTTGTGAGACACCTTTTTTGAAAGTTATCTTTTAACCAGTGGCGAGAAAGGTGGAATTTTTTTTAACGTGCATATAAACATTTCGGTAGGTACGCCATGAAATGCATTTGGATAATCAATTTACATCGAGATTCTAAAACAGAATTTAGCAAATCTTTAATTTTACAATAAGGCAGTTTATTTATTTATTTTAATGCTATTTAAAATTAAAAATATATAAAGTTTTTAGGGAATTCTTTTTCAAAATTTAAACATTTTACTTTTTTTTTTTTTTTAAATATATATATATAAGTTTATACTGATTTCGATTCTCTTAAAATTACTTGGCTCCACAACGTGCTGACGCTGAAAGGTTATGCTCTGTGGTAGCCTGAAGGTGCCGTTTGAACAAAGGCCGTTGGCTTAGCTGTTCAAAATTTTCTATGGATTTTTTTTTTTTTTTTTTTTTTCTGGAACTTATGCGAATACGGACTGGGACCTCGTAGAAAGTCCCCCCTCACCCAAGTATAGGCCCCTGGGAGTTGACCAGCCGTACAATTGCCCTTAATTTCCTACAGCAACAGCAACTTAAAATACCCTGACATCATAAGGTTACTAAATACAGGGGGAGGGGGGGGGATCCTCCCAGATCATCATTTCCCTTTAGTATTTATCGTTGAGCTAGAGTCTGAGTTTTTACACTTTTGACACCCCCGCTCCCCCTCCATCTGCAAATTGAAACAATTTGGGAGGGTTAAAATTTCCCGTATTCTGCCTGAAGTAAAGGCGTTCATTTAATCGGAATCTAAATAAAATTATTTCATTCAAAATTTTCTAATTTATCCCCCGATTTACAAAAGATAGGATAAAATAAAAGTAAACAAATTACAATGTGATGTTGATAAAGAAGGGGGGGGGGAGTAGAATGCACTCCACTACAACAAGGGCAAACATTTCCCTAAAATATTTAACTTTTGTATTTACTATGTTAAAGTAAAAAAAAGATTCCTTTTAGATTACTACGAAACATTGCATAATCAAGATGGCGGGATTGGTATCTAACACTGTATCCTTATTGATGGAATCCGTTGTCCTCTAATGATCATGTGTTGGGTTAACCTCTACCTCCATAAAAAAGAAAAAGACCATATTAAAGAAATATTTTCTTGCATTTATGAAAATCAAAAAGAACCGCTTCAAAAATACTTAATGAGTGGATTCGGACGTTCATTGAACTTGCAGAATGAATGAGAACTGGCAATAAGCAAATAAAATTATATAAAGCTTGGTGTACTTGACCTTTGTTTCGGTAAATTGGGAAAGAGGCGTTCCGCTAGAGTTCCATTCGTATCGTAGAAACTGATTCGTAGAAGAAAGAAAATGGAGGTAAATTAGGTTGAATAACTCCTTTCTATGGGACGAAAAGTACATATAAAAGAAGCTGGAGGAGATATATTAAATCTTTTCAGATTGCTAGTAATTTCTATGAGTTTCAGTTTCACCTTTCTTTCCAAAAGAGCTAAAAAAATTATTAAAAAAAAAAAGAAAAAAAAAAGAAAAGAGAAAGAGAAAGAAAGAAAGAAATCAAAAAAGAAGAAAGAAGAAAGAAAGAAAAAATAAACTTTTCAAAATGTCTCATTGATGGCATTTATAACAGAAATTTGACATTTTAAACTAGCTGAAAAAAATTACATTAATAATCAAAACGTATTGCTTTTTTTTTTTTTTTTTTTTTTTTTAACTGTTAAAAAAACTGCAATAACGCATAATAATAATAATAATAATAATAATAATAATAATGTTGTAATTATTTGCAGGGATGAGAGATAAGACATTTTTGCTACCACTTTTTTCTTTCGATTAATTTTACATGATTAAATCTTAAAACACGATAAATTTACTCTTAAAAATATGATAAGGAGATCTGTATGGGTGGCAGCAAAAAAGTCGAAATTCTCATTTCTAAATTTAACGCAAGGATTGTGTTTAAAATGCCACTGTATGGAAATGTTTGATTACAAAACTAAAACTGTACAGAATTTTGTATGGTAGAAAGATTTAAAATAACTTCCTCTCCCTCTGTTTTTTTCTTTTCTTTTCTTTTTTTTCTTTTCTTTATGTCACTTTGACTCTATCAATGTTTATGTTTTTAATATTGATATATCTTAATCTTATTATGATTGTTTTCATATCTTTATTAAAATTAGTACTTGTCGATTTTTCAAAGTAGTATTCTGATTGTTTTCGTATCTTTATAAATATTATTTACTAGTCAATCTTTCATGCATTTTTTTTTTATTATTATTATTATTTTAATGGCTATCTTTTTAACAATAATTTATTTGGTTTCTTGCGGATTAGCGTGGCATTTATCACTTATTTTTGCATTCTACGTCTTTTGTTACTGTGTAAAATTGTAGAATGCAAGAGAAACATATGATTAAATGTGATATTCATCATCCATTCGAAGATAGATATATCCAGGAATTAGTTTAAATAAATATCAATTAATCTGCAATACTCATGCTTTAATGTACCAGAAATATCCGCACACATCAATAAGGAACAGTATATATATATATATATATATATATATATATACAGTTCCCGCCGCTTATTACAATCACATTCATTCTGAGCCAAAGTGATTTTAATAAGCGGCTGATTTTTATATCCGGCGAATGTTCCTGCACTTAAGGAAAAGGTACTACTTACCTGAATTTGGAAAGAAACTTCAAAAGGTAACGAATAACGGAATTAGTAAACAATATTAAGTATTTTTTGAAAGATAATTCATTAATTTTTCCCTCAAAACAATAAATTAAACATATCCCAAGTTCCGCTGCGCTTTTCTCTGAGGAAAATCCTCATTACTTTTTCCAAAGTTCGCGTTTTTCTTTTAAATTTATCTTAGTAATTTCAAAATAAAAATTATAAATTGTCTTTTAATAATTGAAAATTTCAAAAAAGAAAAAAAAAATTAATGAAGTCGAATTTGTAACTCATTTCCTTGCTTTGAAGAATATGTTCTTTGAATTTGTTACTGAGACAACTGAAGGGGCATGTTTAATTTGTAATTGTGCTGCAAGTGTAAAATCTTCGACAATGAGCGATAACGGAGAGTTTCATGTGTTTTAATTTCTTTTTCTATTAAAAAAAAAAAAAAAAAAAAAAAAAAAAAAAAATCACAATGCAAATAAAAAAATTTTTTAGTGTGCATAAATGATATTTTTGGCTGCTGAGGTCGATATTTTTGAGTTTATTAACCGGCGGTGCTGATTTTATTAACCGGCGGCTTTAAAAGTAGTTTGTATTGATTTGATTCCGGTCCTTGCAATTTGATCAGATTAAGCGACTGATTTTATTAACTAGTGAATTTATTAAGCGGCGGTTACTGTATATATATTAAAAATATAAACATTAATCTATACATATATATATATATATATCAATGAGCTATGAAGAAACTCCTTTTTTGGAGATGCTATTTGTTTAAATAATACAACATAATTGAATAAGAAGTCATTTAAATACTTTTTTTTTTTTTTTTTTTTTTTTTTAAGTTAGACAGAAAACACATTTAATATGAGAATTAGTAAATTTAGAAAAATAAAATAGCATTTGAATAATGTGGGTCGGAATATTAACAAAGTTACATTGCTATTTTCTTTTCCTATTCAACACTTCCGTGTCATTCAGCATATCCAATGTCATTCAGATTAAGTTACTGTTAGACTGCATTTATTAAACCATGGGGTTTACTCCTTTATAAAAATATTTCTACTTTTCAAGATGAGAGAATTTATTTCTTTATTAATGCATATTTTTTACTTATTTATCGATTTATTATTTTGAAATAATAAAATAACATACTTGCAAACAAATGCCCTGTCGGCCAGTTTGCTATTTTTCATAGTAGTGGTAAAATATCAGCCTGCTTTTCCCGAGCGATGCATGCACATTAAATTTGATGAACCTTATTTGAAAATTCTACTTATTAATAAATTTTTACCTCCGAAAAGATTAAATATTTAATAAGCAAAAACCTTTTAAATTATATTACATTAATATAATGTCATGATAAACATACTATTAATACAATGATTGTGCATAATAATTTTTATAATCATTGTTACAAATCGTCAACCCTAAAGTCATCGAATTCATAGCATATTCAAATATAATTATCACAGATCATTAAAATTTTAAGTTTTACAAACGTATGTATTTAAAAGTTTTTTAATAAATTTTATTAAAAAGTAATTTTTTTAAATTTAGATTGTTGATAAATTTTAAAAATATAATTTTTTATTTATGAACTATAATTACTTAATGATGTATAACTGTAATAATAATTGCAAGAATGTGATGATTATAATTATAATGAATTGTTTATTAATTATTACGTTTAATAAAGGTTAACTAATAACAAAAGATTAATTATAAAATCAAATAAAAATACTTCATATTCCTTATACATAATTTTTCTTATTAATCAAATTATAATTTAAAAATTAATATTTTAAATCTTTATTATAAACTGCATTTAATAAAGTCTATAATTAATAACTATGAATATGTTATAATGTATAATCATAATTAACAAACTAATTTGCATTTTTATAATTAATTTACTTTTTTTTTCTTTATGTATGTGCTTAAAAGCTGTAAGTTAATTTAAATCAATTGGTCATGAACTATATTATTAATGGAATGTTATATGTTGTAATTAAAAAAATTACATAATTAAATAATATAATATTTTAAATCTTTATTATAAACTGCATTTAATAAAAATACATTAACAATAAATAACTATAAATAAATGTTGTTATAATGTATAAACTTAATTAATAAACTAATTTGTATTTTTATAATTAAATCTAATTTACTCTTTTTTGTATGCGCTTAGAAACTATACGTTAATTTTTAACCAATTGATCCTGAACTATATTATTAATGGTATATTAAATATTGTTAAAAAATTACACAATTAAATAATATAATGTTTTTAAAATCTTTATTATAAACTGCATCTAAAAAAAATGTATAAATATTGAATAACTATAAATAAATTATGTTATAAGGGATAATCATAATTAAAGCCCCGTTCACATGAGCAGTTTCTACCCGGGTCAAACCCGCGTCAATCTTCGCGAAGCTGTTCACATACTTCCATCCCGCGTAAAAGTAGGGTTAGACCAGGGTCATTTTCCCTCCGAAATCAACCCCGCAATATACTAGGGGATAAGAGCCCCGTTCACATGAGCAGTTTCTACCCGGGTCAAACCCGCGTCAATCTTCGCGAAGCTGTTCACATACTTCCATCCCGCGTAAAAGCAGGGTTAGACCAGGGTCATTTTTCCTCCGAAATCAACCCCGCAATATACTAGGGGATAAGAGGGAATAACCCGCGAATTACCCAGAATGCTTTTCGCTTGTTTCTTTCTGCTTCAATACTGGGACAGCGAATTGCGCACTATTTTCAAGAGATAAACTGCGTTCTTTTTTATTATTTTATTTTATTTTTATTTTGTGTGTGCGTATTGTTCTGTGAAGTTAATTGAAGAATAATAATACTAGAGGAAGGAATTTAAAATAATGCGTGGATATTATATAAATGAAAAATATAAAACGGGCACAGTGTTTTGCACTTTTCTTTTTTCCTTTTTTATTGAAATTTCTAAAATTCTCAGTAAACTAACATATAGTAAATTAATATTGTTTTACAATATGAATAATTTTTTTGTATTATAAAGGTTATTTAAGGAAATGGTAAACACATTTTTTTTTCTTTTGTAAATAACTTCTTAGAATTATAAACATTTTGTATGCATATGCATTGGAATATAACAATATTAAGTATTAAAGTTTCTCAAAAACTATTTAAATTCAATAAAATTAAATTAAAAAATTATATATTTTTTAAAAATTAATCCTGCTAAACAATTTTTAACATTTCTCTTTATTTTACATTATTATAATTTATTTAACAATATATTCTAAACATGTTTGAATATTGCTTTCTCTATTAATTGATAAAATGATTTTTGAAAAATGTTTTTATGTTTGCATATTAATTTTTTTCATTTAATTTCCAGCATTCAAACAATATATATATATATATGCATACATATATAATCCTTTTAAGAAATTAATTTATCAGCCAATCTTTAATATATATATAAAGATTTAACTTACCAATGAATTTACAAAGTAATAACCAAATGTATTTATAAAATATTTCTGAGTTGCTGTAAAATATTTAAAATCCATTGTACACACTAGAGCCTGGACTGGGTGGAATGTCTTTTAGGGGGACTTTCTAAGGGAAACTAGCTCATACTCATGGAAGTTTTAGGGAAAACGACGGAAAACTATTAAGATCAGACCGACGATGGTTCGAACCCGATACCCATATTTATTCGCCTAATAGTATGGCCAATATATCGAATTTTGTTGGGTTAATAACAGTTATAAGAACTATATATATTTTTTTCCTGGTAGGAGGAAGAGAAGCAATTTTAATTATATAAACAGAACAAATTTATAATACCTATATCTTGAGTTCACGTATAAAATTTAACTTTAGAAGTGGGTTATAAATAGATAAACTATTTGGGAACAGATTTGAATAATATATATTTCATAATCTGTTTTATATTTTACTATATTAGAGATTTCATTGAAAATTTTCTTTTATAGGTAATTGTATCCCATTGCTACTGTTCTTACACACACACACACACACACACACACACACACATATATATATATATATATATATATAATTATCGACATATTTAATCAAAAAAAAATTAAGTGGTGGTGTGAGCATTAAGGCTGATTGATATCATAAGGGCTCTAGGCCTAGGTGGAATGCCCTCCACAAAATTATTTTAAGAGGTTTGAATTTTAGTTTCGGATTATTTAAGAGGTTCCGTGATTTTCTATTGAATTTTGGTTTTAATACTTTTGGTTACAGAATATTTTTAATTACAAAAGGAGTTTTAATAATAAAATATATATGCACAAAACTCTAATTTATAGTTTTTATTACAGATGCACAAGAATACTTTTTTTTTTTTTTATGAATTCTTATTTCGATGCATAATAAAAGATAAAGATTTATGAAAGAATTATGTTGAAATATTTTTAAGAATATCTATTAGTTATGATAGCAAGAAATGAAATAAGTATCTGACCTAGTATTTATTAATGTAGTAATATTACTTTAAATCTTTAAGGTAATAAAATCTGAATTAAAAGTTTATTCATTTATTTTATTATTTAATGCATTTAGATTTAATATAATTATAATGCATAATTTATTCTAACTAATTTAAAATCAAAGTATTGTAAAGTTAATTATATTAGTATTTCAATTGACTAAGTTTAATTGTAATAACAATATAAATAAAACTAATATCAAAACTTATTTTATTTCCCGATCCCGTTTACAATCTTAATATTGAAAATAATATTAATAATTAAATTTCTAATACATAATATATATATATATATATATATATATGTATATATATATAATACAAATAATAGATATCGTAATAAGATTAAATCATTATATATATATATATATATATATATATATATTTACTACATATAAAAAAGATACTGAAATTTTCATGTTTAAAAAATTAAATTCAGAATGATTTGTTTGTAATATTAAATTTGCATTAAAAACTTAATGTAAAATTAAATATTAATAATGAAGAATAATATAAAATATATAATCCTAAAATTAAATAATGTATGTAATCCTTTTATTCTCAGCTGCTGTCAAAGTCAAACATGAAATTAAATTCACGTTTTCGCGGACAATACGGTTTCGCTTCTTTTCTCCGAACTCATGCGTTAATCTTGCAAACAGCCAATCAGAATTCAAGAAACGTATGACGCTGCTACAGTGATTTTTAACCAGGGTTGATAGTGTGAACAGCCTAAATTTTGACTCTGTAAAACCCCGCTTTTCAAATTCCCGGGTCGTTTTGACGCGGGTTGAAGTTGCTTCATGTGAACGGAGCTTAATAAACTAATTTTTATTATTATTTTTTTTTTATATTATTATTAATCTAATTTACGCTTTTTGTATGTGCTTAGAACTATAAGTTGATTTAAAGCAAACGATCATGAACTATATTAATGGAATATTAAATAATATATTAAAAATTACATACTTAAATAGCATAATATTTTAAATATTTATCATAAACTGTATTAAAATGAAATACACGTTATAATAAATAGTTATAATGAATAAATTAATTAGTATATTTTTGTAATTATTATGGTTCACTATTTTTGTATGTACATATAAACTATATGCTAATTTAAATTATTAAACGGTGATGAACTACATTATTAATGGGATATTAAATAATAAATATTATGTAATATTTTAAAACTTTATTATAAATTGCATTTAATGAAATTGTACGATCGATA